>JAFIRS010001178.1:0-419112 GCA_018342105.1 Gonioctena quinquepunctata
ATTGGACTAGATTTTTGTTCGAGAAGTTTTTGAGGCTCCCTGTATTTGATAACAATCTCATCGCTGAGAGCGGCAATTTGTTGAGAATTCATGATTATTTCAAAAACGAGAAAAATGAATGGTTTTTCACAAACAAATACAAATATATTTGTGTCTCTCTCTCACCTTGATTTAATGAAATCGAATACAGCCGTCCCAGTTGTCGTGGTGGATGGCCATAGTTTTTGATGATGATGATGATGATGGATGGACTTAGTTGTGGATGAATTCAAAGACAGGTATCTTCGTCGTGGATGGTTTTATGATAATTGAATATTCTTGACGTTTGAACTCGTCGATTTTCGGTTGTAACACTTCGAAAACACTCCTTGGTAGAAAGACTGATTTGGTTTCCAAATCGGTTACTATTGTGTCTTCGTACTTCGTTTCAACCACTCTCAATTTCCCTGTAGCTACTGCTCGCAAACTCGTTCATTTCTGCAAGATTCATCTATAATAAATAAACAATCCCTTGAAATTTTTTAAAGAAAAAACAATCCCTCCTCGTAAACAAATTGAACAAAAATCCCCCACCCTCGATATATGGAGAAATGTTTGAAACAAAAAAAAAACTCAAAGTATCCTTTTGGCATACAAAAAAAAAGGTTTCGAAAAAACAGATTAAAAAAAATTAAAATAATGAAATAAAAACTTACGTTTTTTAGATGTAAGGTTTGGTAGATGCACAAACACACAAACTCAGAGAGCGAGAGAGCACTGAACAGAACGATGTTTACAGTTCAGAGGACAGATGATGAATGAAGCTGACGATGGGGATCGGTCACGTACATCAATTCTCTACTGCGCAATTTAAAAACTGCCAACTTGACAGAATTCTCAGAACTGACATAATATGATGCAATAATTTGACCTTGAATATACAAAAGTATCCCACGGATCGAACGATCTAATTCTCAGAATTGCGTCTTTATTATTTCTAAGAATTGCTTGTTTACTGCGAATTCTCACAGATCGGGATGAACACCTGCAACCTTATCTTGTTAATGTAAACAAACTCTTTCGAAAGATGCCGCCGATATCCGGTCGCTTAAATAAACAACTGATAACGAAAGTGCTGACGTAGAAACGACTGCAGTTCAGATTCCTGCAACGACTTGTCGGTTGAGTCATTGCCGCATCATCGCTCATAAACACTGGTGACTCCTCACACTTTAAAAAATGGACGCCGATATTCACTTCCTCCATTGAACAAATAGGCTATTGGCCGACGACTGGCCCCACCCACTCCCATTTCGATATGGCTGCTGCTCAGCTATTGGATAGCGGTTGGCAGCTATCTCTCCCTACCCCCCACTCTCAATTACACACTCCCATCCACAACATGGCGTCCACCATTGTGACCAATCACAGACCACTTTCCCAGATTTTTTCCCTGTCCACATACACCCACCCCCACCCTTTCATAAACCTACAACCGCCATTTTTCCCAAACTACTCCTACAACGAATCGCCCATGCCCGCCGACGAACATGGCGACCATCTCAACCCAGTGGCGGCCCCCAAACCAGTGGCAGTGCGGGACCATATGGCGGGAGAGGAGAGATCGTGTATAGGTGCAGGGGTACGATATAAGTGAATACACCACGGTTTTTAGACATCTTAGTTGAAACTCATCCTTGACAGAATTGTATGGATGTGCCAAACTTTACGACAGCGGCCCACTCGATTCCTCCTTTTTTTCGAAAAAAATCATTTCTTATTTTTTCACAAATCTCGCAAATTTTACCAAGTAGACCCCAAAAACCCCGTTTCAAGAAAAAGCTCTCAAAAATACCATGCAATGATGCATTAAAATATAGGGTGTTGCATTTAAATAGTCGAGTTATTGCCATTTGTAATTTTCAAAAGAAGCAGTAGGCGATGAAATATTGACTTCGAGTTTGCCTGCATCTCAAAGGATGCGCTGTAGCCTAAGGAATTAACCCAAAAACCGTCGTGTAAAAAAAATACATTGAGTAAATAATTCTGAAGGAAACTTATAATAATGGTTATAATAAATGTAAATGCATATAGTTATTTTGAACTAAGAGTCACGTAAAAAAGGGGCATGTGTTAAATTCTTGTACAGACCATGTTATTCATGAGAACTATTGCTTGTTTGTTTATAACTGGAGTGATCATTCATGGTTTATCAATATTTGCTCCTTAGTTATTCAGGAAAAAAAAACAATATTGTACCGAAACATTACAAATAATGTAGTTGTAATATAACATTCCAACATATAACATTGATTATATCACAACAACTATTAGATAGGTTGATTATGATGACAATAATGCTAAAATACAGCCCACCAAGACGTCTGATTTATTAGTGAAATTTAGAATAACTAGACATTGAAAATAATCGAAAGGAGAAATATCATTACCCAGAAGCATCATATTTTAATTCTGAAGAAAACTTCATCAATACTAAAATAATAATGAATGCATATAGTTATAGTGAAATAAGAGTTATGCGTAGAAAAAGAGGCATTCGTTGAATTATTATACAGACTATTTTATTCCTGGAGAAATATTCTTATATGTTTTATATCAAATGTTCATGGTTGAATAAAAGAAAAGTTGAATTCTACAGTATTGAAATGTGTGGAGCTAAGAATTTTCACAAACCAGATAAAATTCTACTATATTTCATTGCGTCACGATCAAGGTATTGAATACTTAACACGTATATAAATTTGCATGTGGATGTATAGATGGTGAATAGAACTTGAAGATTTCCAAGTATGAGATAGGTTGATTTTGGTAACTATAATCCAAAAAATACAACCCCCACTTAAACTTACTATTAGTATTCTCTACAAAGTTGATGAACATTGATTTTCCCACATCAAAAGTGTGAAGTGCTGTGGTCCATCATGTTATTGGGAAACAAAATATTCCTAAACTAAATAGTGTGAAAGGGTTAATAGGTTTGAAATTCAAACTCTGAACTTATTTTTATGTAAATCATGTTATCAATTGCTTTCATATATTTTAAAGAAGTATAATATTAATGTAAGTTTGTATGTTATAGGAGATCGTTTTCATTTGTTTTACAATACTAGTGATCTTCATACCATATATCAATACAGTTCCAATTGGTGTTAAAATTATTTTAGGAATTATTTTTGGACAAAGAAAATTGATTGAATGTGACATTTATTTACATGATGACTAATATCGAATCACTTGTTTCATTGGTTTCTGTGACGATGATAATAAAGTATGATAATAATATACACGTATATAAATTTGCATGTGGATGCATACATGGTAAATGGAATTCGAGGTTTTCAAAGAATGAAATAGGTTGATTTCTTACATCAAAACAGCGAAGTGCAGTAATCCATCATTGTAATTGGAAACAGAATACCCTGAAACTAAATATTGTGTATGGGTTAATAGATATAAAATTCAAACTCTAAACCTATTTTTCATGTAAATCATGTTATCAATTGCTTTCACGTATTTTAAACAAGTATAATAGTAATGTAAATTTGCATGTTATGAGAGACCATTGTCGTTTGTTTTACAATACCAGTGATTTTCATACCATATATCAATACACTTCCATGTGGTTTCAAAAATGAATTCAAGGAATTGTTTGTTGAATTAAAAAAAAAATACTTCGAATCTGACATAGATTTACAAGTTGACTACTGTCGTTTCATTGAGTTTTGTGACGAAGATGAAGATGATGATGAAAACGAAGATTATGAACAGAATTTCCACACACCAGATAAAAATTACTACTATATTCCACGAAAACGTCACAATCTGGTATTGAATACCCCACACATATATACATTTGCATGTGGATGTGAAAATCTTAAATGGAACTTGGAGTTTCACAAGTATGAGATAGGTTGATTTTGATGACTAAAATCCCAAAAATTCCATCATACCAAACCCTCTGATTTATTAGTAATCTCAACAACTTTAATGATCATTGATTTTCTATCATAATCAGTAATTTTCAGCATCAATATTTAATTGTTGTATGTTTATTTTTTTATAATGATCAGCTTTGATGAATTGTCACTGCATTGAAATGGCTGTAGAGGTCTATAATTATTGCTAAGGTGTGAATGATATGAAACAAGTCGTTGTGCATGAATGAGGTGGGGTATTCTGACGAGTATTAACATTCAGATCACCATTATAACTTTCCACATCTTCTCTAGGACGGTCTCAAAACAGCATCCTAGATAATTAGTATTTTGAGATCTCTTATATATGAAATAGGCTATCATGTCAAGCTCCTCAATAGCAGTCCTGCGCTATTTTTCAGATCCACATGGGTGATCAGAGCATGATACCAGATTGTATTTTTTCACGACTATGTGAAAAGAATAAGGAATACAATTGTGTGAAAAATCAATGAATAATCATCGATAATTCCTTTGAAGAGTACTGATTTTTTTTAATTTAAATTTTATTTGATATATAGAAAAAAATTCAGACACATCATTTCAGACCCCATTTAATCAACAAATCAATCCATATTGAATAACACTGAAGGTAGCACTCTAATGCATAAAAACATGAGGAATTCATCAAAATAAAAATGCATAAGCGATGAAATCATAATACAACGATTTAAAAACTCGAAGGTAATTTGTTAAAAATCTTCTAAGGAACCCACTTATTTTTTTCAAAGAATCGATTTATTAAATTTTTGACAGTTTCACAGAAGAAAACATTTGACACTAATTCATAGACACGGAAAATATAGTAATGAAACTATTGGACACGTTACAGTGAAACATTATTGCACGGCGTTATTTTGACACATTGAGTGACTTTAGTCAAAAACAATTGCAGATTGGTTCAAGAACTTTGGCGCTATTGGCTATGTGCGCCACCTAGCGTATGCAATATTTGAGGACTGAATTATTTGACAGTTTGATGATAAGCCATGTTTTGATAATTAACTAAAACTTGTATAAATGTGTCACATTGTCGATATACAGTGCTTCTCAAAAGTCCTCTTCCCCCCTCTTATTTTTGGAACGATTATACATAAACAAGTGAAATTTGGAAACTGAATATTAAAGGTTGTAAACTTCCCTACTAGTGATGATAGATGACGATCGTCAAAGATGACGTCACATTGTGACCAATAATTTCAAATGGAACATTACGGCAAGCGACACCTCTTTTAAAAGGTATCGAAAAAACCTATTCAATGATACTAATTTTGTTTGTGTTTTTGGCAGTTTTAATGGCTCATTAGTAACCATTAAAATTTAAATTCCATTCAGTATGATATTAATTACAGATTCAAGAATCAGTATCTACTTGAAGAAATTGCTCGAAGTGACCTCCATTCACTTCCTGACTGTGAAATATCCTATTTTTGAACTCTTCTCGTACTTTTGCAAATGTGTCTGCGGAAACACCCTCACATTCTGCAACAATACGTTGTTTTAAAACGTCAATATTGTCAGGTTCAGTGGCGTGAACCTTCGATCTAAGGTACCCCCGCAGAAAAAATCCAAAGGTGTGAGGTCCGGTGATCGAGCTGGCCATTCCGTTGAACCTCGTCGTCCAATCCATCTACCACGATACTTACTCCTCATCCAAATACCGTCTTACTGCACCGTAATAGTGTGGAGGAACACCATCCTGTTGGAATGTTATTTCCAAATTGCCGAATTCATCAGGATTATCTTCCAAAATTCCAAGGATTTACGGTTCTATTGCGTTTTGCAACAGCTCCAGATAAACCTCACCAGTTGAATTTAAAAAAGAGGCCCAACGATGTGGTTTCCCAGGATACCTGCCCAAACATTCACCTTCTGGGGAAATTGGGTATGTGTTTCACGAAACAGGTAGGGATTTGCGTCACTCCAATACCTCACATTCTGTGTATTTACATTTCCATTCAGATAGAAAGTACTTTCGTCACTAAAACAAATTGTTTTGACATAGTCTGGCTGTTGGTTAATTTTAGTTTCCATATTTTCACAAAATTCCAATCTTCGGCCTGGGTCGTCGTCTGAGAGTTGATGAACCATTTTTAATTTGTATGAATGAAATTTGTTTTTTTCAACACCCTGTGTACTGTACTTCGACTGACTTCATAGGTAGATGCAACGTCAGTTGTTGAAGAAGTAGGATTAACTATTACTTCTGCCAGTATATCAATTTTTTTCTCATCAGAAATTTGTGGTCTGCCAGATCGTTTCACATCAATAATACTACCCGTTGTTCCAAACTTAAAAATGCGTTCTGCTGCATGAATATTTTGCCCAGTTTCACCAAGAATTAGGATCGCTGCTACTTTATCACCTAAAGCACGTACCATTTCGCTTCTCGAAGCACTCAAACGTTCGGCTCACAACAATTTAACAAATTATTAAAATGAACAAAAATATTAAAAGTACCAAAAGCTGCTGAAACAGTTAAACGTTCGATCAACAATACACAAATTATTAAATGTACGGAAACTTGGACAATTACAAAAATGTCGAAGTAGGGAGACTAACAAAAACGTCAGCTTATTTGACAACTATCCAGAGGCGGACCTTGAATTTGGAATTTGGAATTTTAGTATTAACTGATTTAATTCATCACAGCTTTGCGTTTCTTAAAAGCGAGTTGCCAAAACTGCCATAAACACAAACAAATTAGTATCATTGAATAGGTTTTTTCGATACGTTTTAAAAGAGGTGTCGCTTGCCGTGGAGTTTCATTTGAAATTATTGATCACAGTGGCCTTGTGACGTCATCTTCGACGATTTTGTCATCTATCATCACTAGTAGGGAAGTTAACAACCTTTAATATTCAGTTTCCAAATTTCACTTGTTTATGTATAATCGTTCCAAAAATAAGAGGGGGGGAGGGGACTTTTGAGAAGCACTGTATGAGTGCAATTTATATTATTATATTATAATGAGAACAGGATTTGAAAGTGCAAAACATAATATATCTTTCCAGTCTCAAACTGTGATGAAAAGTAATGAACTCATTTCAGCACATATGCGAAAGTTGAAGAACTGAGAATTAACGGCCAAAGTTATATGATACAAGCTCAAATTATTAGATAAACCTCAGTGACATCAACACCGTAGGTACGAATCATTTCTAAATGTGAGTACCCTGCCTTGTTGTTGTTGTTGAGATGAGCTGGATTCATTTCCGTAACTTTTTCAGTTATTTGTTGATTTGAACTACTGTGTTCCTCCTTGCCATGAAACGTTTGTAAAAACATGTAAACTTATAATATCGCAGAACTGAATAGATTCAGTGAAATTATTTCATAAGGTTGTCACTTTTTCCTTTCTACAGCAGCTATCCATTTCTTTCTTTGCTCCAATTTCCAGGCCGATTTTGGAAAAACATAAAATTTACAAAAATTATTTTTTCTAATATTTGTATAGTTCACAACACAATGAATTCAACGTGGAATTATGAAAACAAATTTGACAGTCCCGATATGTTTGCGATCGATTTGACTGTACCCACCATAGCTAATATCGACAATTTAGTGGCGAATCCAAAAAAGTAACAATAAACAGAACTCAGTTGTGTATCTCATTTCATGACATTCTGAAAAACTGGAAATATTTTTGGCACGTGCCTAATTGTCGGACTTATCGTTTGAAAAAAATGAAGTCGATAGCTTGGATAGAAAAAAGTTATGGAGCTTACACGAACCCCTGGGCCACTCTGTATATTTACAGACAGTATTCCGAGAGCTTCCTGAAGCTTGTACAGAAAACACTTTCCATGCATCTTTTGTATCCAGTTTCCTGTGGAAAAAAATGGATCTGGTTAGCGTGCGACTACGTATCTCTTTTCCGCCTTGAAAGCTTCAGGCTGCACTAAAAGCTTCGTGAACGAGATCGAATCAATGGGAAGGAACACTCAATAGTGCCGAGAATTACAGAACATCCATACATCAACAACAGTTCATTGATTTCTCTCCCCACGAGGAAAACGATATGGTTCAGTTTCGTTTTCCAATTCCAGTGGCCTGCAAAGATATTAGCTAATAGTTCAGATAAAATGATAGATTAAATAATGGAACTATCGTATTTGGAGGAGATTGGAATGTTGTGTGAAAAGAATATTGGGAGAACTACTCAATGCATACGCATATCTATGGGAAATATATAAAAATGGAGTTCTTGTTGATATTTCCAAAACCACTAATTGTAAAAAGTCACTTTTTTCAAATGACAACATCTTTCAGACACACATTTCTCAGATTCTAATTCTCACGACGAATCCATTGATGGTTTCGAATAAAAAGTTGGATGGAAAACAATCCTAATTTGGGATCATGATCGGACAGGCCAACGTACAGGACCATTCGTTGCAATTACTCCCTCATCAAACCGATTCATCAAATATAGTTCATTCGGCAGGGGGAAAAATGGCCGTTGTAAAACATGAGGTTACAGTAGCGATTTTTTTATTCCACGTGATAGGTTGATCCTGAGTATAACTCTGAGTTGGCGCGACTCGGAGAGGTGAGCGTTAGCGGCCATCTTGGAAAACGCGTTTTGTCATATACTTCCAAAACGGTTTGTCGAACGCGAAAAATACGGAGGATTTTTTTTTCAGATAATTGAATGTTCTTACATTATGTCTACAAAACAAATTCTGGAACATCAATATTTATGCGAGTTTTTCAGTCAAAGTTGTAACTCATGTGAAAAATAGCAATATTAAAAGTTGTAAAACAAAAAATTATCCAAAAATTTTGTTCCAAACTTTTTTTTCTATCTACAATAGTTTTCGCACAGTACATAGCCAAACTAAAATTCTTTACATATAATGAGAAAGATGCCCGGAAGGCAAATTCACGTTGTGGTGGGGTAGTGACACCATATTGTAGCAGCTATAAAGACTAGACGTTAAAACCTAAATTCCTCATCCGTGCAAAGGTACTTAGACTGTAAGCGGCAGACCGTACACAGTCCTCATGCTGACGTCACACCATTCGTATACTCCGCGTCTGTGATTTGAGCCTCCCACAGACGATGAGATGCCTTAGTTATAGCCAATCACTTGTTTCTACTTCTTTTTCTTCAAACGGATAGTGCTTACGCTCCAAAATTATGCAAATTCAACCCTCTGTAACTTTTATGAAAATAAACTTAGGAACTAACTTTCAATGCGACGTATCCTTGGGGTCATTAAGATATTTAATCAGCATCACTTGAAGATGATATGAGAATGTCGGATTTGAGCACTTTTGGTCGTTTTTTGGCCAAGGCAGATCACTGTGCGACGCTATACTCTGCATCTTGATTGGTCAAAAATGTCCCTCATGGTCAGGGATACAAGTCTAAGTTCATTCTGACACACGAAGTCATCAACGGTTACATGTCAATATCCCCAGGCGATAACATTCTAGATGAAATGAATACATGAATACTGTAAATGCCAATAACTTTGGAATAAATAAAATTACTCGTTCATGCTTTTATCCGAGGGGTCACACCAAATTTTTGTTTATCGAAATATTAACTGTTTTTACCGTTTTATTTCCATTCAGAAAATTGAAATTTGTAGAACATGAAAAAAAATTAAACAGGGGACCAACCTGAATTCTGTATACATATATATATATATATATATATATATATATATATATATATATTATTACTGACTTTTCCAATTTAATCCAATTGTCGTTTGGAAATATGTAATTTATTTTTATCAAAAATATATTTGCAATCATCTTTATAACTGAATTTTTCGAACATATAATATAAGCTCATGCCATGTCGAACGGAAAATGAAAGACAGAACACACCTCGACGTCGTAAAAACCATGTCGTTGAAATTCCCACTGCACCCCTGAAGTTATCAGCTCCAGGCTGCACGCTATCTGCCAAAATAAACAATTGAAGATCTAGAGAGCAGAGTAATAACTCCGGTTTTATGTCGCTATCAATATGCCGGTGGAGGCATTATCAGTATCGGACTGGCTATGGCGTAATTCCTTTATCCTCTTTCTTCTTCCACCCTCTACTTCCTTCTGTGAAATGATCTGTAGGTGGTCATACTTGAGGTCGAATTGAATGACCAAAGCAATCGATTTTTCTGATTCAAATGAAGTATCATATGCAGCCTAATACCGATTTTTTCGAGTGATTCTTCGTTATGCTCTCTCTGCGTCCAACTCAGAATTCGCTTATACAGTCAGATTTGAAAGGCATTTCTTTTATCGATAATGTTGTTACGATGGAATAAGCCTCACCCTATTGTCAGGGGGGAACTCTCAGGAAATTGATAGGAAGATGATTGAGTCCTAACTGTATAGGACCTCCAACTATTGTGTGCCTGGCTGCGAAAAGTTAATTCGAATAACCTGGTGTAGTGAGAAAAAAAAATTAAGTCATTTCGTTTGTTGAATGGAATTCAAAACATATATGGTGGAGTGAACTAGTTCCTATTATTGAAAAGAATAAAAGTGTTTGAAAAAACAAAATATATAACTATTTATTAAGAGTATTGTGTCACTAGTACTGAAGATGAGTGTAGCCTGATGGCTCTTACTTCTTTGAACTCAAATAAGTGGGCAACAGCCATTCACAAATTTGCAATTTTGACTGAATACGGCCTAGAGCCCTTGCCATGATGGTGTTCCTCAATAATGGCCGAAAAAGGAATTTTGATATCTAAATTTTGAAAAAATTGCGTTTTCCATAGAGAATGCAGCTTTTACTACCCAGTATGGATTGGTAAGTAGCCCATAACTCTAGAGAGCGCCTGGGACGTTTAAAGCGCGAGGGGTTGTCTATGTTGTAATCAGTGGGGGTTGTCGTGGGTTATTGCGCAATCAAACACTTTCTGATTGCGATCTCTAATGATACTACTGATGGAAGGCAGATTTAAGTCTTCGAGGATCCGATCATTCCGCACGTACCAAGGAGCGTTAGTTATCATCCGCAGAACCTCCATTTGGGCCCGTTCAAGGACACGAATGATGGTTCTGCAGGTTTGGCCTCAGGCGGCTGAGGCATACAAATTGACAGGCCTGAATATCATTTTATAAATCATGACTTTGTTCTTGAGAGAAAGTTTGCTTTTTCTGTTCGTCAGGGGATATAACGAGCAGATTTTCTCAGCAATTTTGTTCTTGACCATTTTGACGTGTTGTCTCCAGGTGAGCCGGCGATCCACCGTAACTCCCAGGTACTTGACCTGCTCTGAGCATTCTATCTCCCTTCCAGAGATAGACACTTTCCTCTCCGGGTTGTTTCTTCTCCGACCCATCGAAATCGCATGCATTTTGTCAGGATTCAGCTCTATTTTCCACTCCAGGTACCACTGCTGGAGGTCGTTCGATGCATTCTGCAAATGAACGACACCCATCCAACGCTTAGCTGAAGAGGAAAGCAAAGCCGTATCGTCAGCGAGTAAGGACATCTTCACATGTTCACTTCTGAGAATATCAGACGTGTGAAGAGCATATGATAAGGGAGACAGCACTGCCCCCCGAGGAACGCCAGCCTCAATTTCTCTCGAATACGAGAGAGAATTTTCGACCTTGATCTGAAATGTCCCACCAATGAGGAACGACTTGATCCACTTCACTAGGCTCAAAGGCAGGTGAAAGTCAATCAGTTTGAAGAGTAGGCCCTCATGCCAAACTCTGTCAAACGCTTTACTGATATCGAGCAGTTGGTTATTTCTGAGCATTTTATAGTTAGGAAATCTAACAGGTTCTCCATTGAGACGAGTCTCTTGCAGAAAAGCAACATCAATGTTGTTCTCTACAAGAAACTCTTGAAACTCAAGTCCATTCTGGAGAAGACCGTAACAATTCCAACCGCTTTGATGCAATTTGGAAGCTGCCTTCCACCCATTGATTGGGATTAAAACCGAGAGAGAATTTCACAGCAGCTTCAGTGAACTCTGCAAACAATACCCTCATTTGATCCCAAGTAGAAATAATGTCTTTGGGGCTATTTATTTGAGCTGACTAGGTAGAGGAGTTGTCACGGGTCGCCGCTGCATATGACACCCCTGCCTATACCTTTCTCGAGTTTACAGGAAAATACCTCCGATTGTATTGCTCATTTATTGTGGGGTTCACCCTACGCCTTATGCAAGGACATCTAGGGCATCCTCGATAGTTCGCAGTGTCCTTCCCACTACAATTCGCACACCTAGCTTTATGTTCTTCAGGATACGTACAATCTCGCGAAATGTGGTTTTCCCTGCATTTGACACACGCGGGGACAGCACAGCAGTTCAGTTGGCAATGGCCAAATTTTTTATATCTGTGGCAATTACCCACAGAAGCCCTAGGCCTCTAAGGTTCAGCTATCACTCGAATATTGGGAATATCTGTCTCCTAGTGGGAGTGGAGTTTTTTCCTCGTTAAATTAAGCAAACGAGTTACCGACTCCAGAAGACGAAAAACTCCGAGTAGTGGTCAGGGGCGTCCCAGAATTTATATCTTGTGATGATATTAAAAATGAGTTGACTGAGAGGGGGTCAACTCATTTTCAATATCATCACAAGATATAAATTCTGGGACGCCCCTGACCATTACTCGGATATTTTTGGCTTCTGGTAGACTGTCAGTATGGTGAGGAATATTTTGATCATCAAGAATTTATATTTTTCGATATACATCAGGATAATCGGGAAAAATATTTATGCCGTCAAAGACATTCTTTGCTGGCGTGATTGATTTTATGTTATTGGACTTCAATAGTGAGTTGACTGCAACCCACTTACTTTCATCCCTAATAGTGATAGGAGGAACATGTTGTATTTTAATCGTCTGCGGAGTCAGTTCCGTTTGTTGTTGGCCAGTCATTTTGGTTTGGTCAATGTCACTGTCGTCATTCGCGATAATTTGGTTATCAATATTATTGACATGTTCGGAGTTGTTTGTACTTCCTGTATAATCCTGAATTTGGGTTACTGCCATTTCGCTGCTGACATTTGCTGGGAGCATTTGATCTGAGTCCGCCCCTTGATTTTTCAAAATATCGACGTGCATGGTAGTGTCTGACGTTCCTGACATATTTGACAAATTTTCGAATCGGTTAGAAATCTTGATGTTCGGAGTCTTTTTTGCGGCTAAACTACTGGATACAACAGTTCTAGCACTTCTTCTAAAAGCTCAAGGGATAAGTGGAGGGATGGGCATACCTTTTTGAACTGGCAGCGCAAGAAAATCATCTTTTTTCTGTCTTTTGGCTGGAGCATGTTCAGTCGGGCCGTTGTTATCTTTGGTGTTAGATGTGATCAGTGAACTTACTTCCGGGATTTTTAAGAGATCTTCTCCTGAAGAGGCCAGCAAAGTGCTCAGCACTTCCAGTAGATCGGTTCTCGATAGGAAACCGATCCCTGTCAGCACCGCTCCTTTGCCCGCCAGTCTGCAGCTTCCGGAGACCTTGTTTGAATCTATTGGGATCTCGTTTGTTGATGGAATCTTCAATGGGATGGATACAGTGGGTTCTTTCGCCACTCTTCAGGGTACAATACACCGCTTCTAAATGCCGAAAATACTTAAATTCGCAATAAATATTATGGAGCGATACGACACTCGACTAGTCCGTTTCTAGACAGGACCGGATTTATTAAGAGTATTGATAAAAAAATATTTCTTCTGTTGAAAGGTACAAACTAGGAGCATTTCTATAAAAAACAGAATGTTCGTTATGATTTAAATTGAAATCAATATTTTTTTCGATTAAAACAGTCTCGATTTGAAAACATTTTTATATGAAGAAAATTTGGACCCCAGATAAAGATGGCTTTTCTGGTACACAGTAATACTGTTCGTATTGGGTATCACTGAAGCTCTAGAACGAGACAATTGCTGATGCTGGTTAGATAAGTACATACTGTTTTCACAGAAATTGTGCTTTTTGTAATGTACCTCAAGAATGAACCATGAATTAATTATTGGCTAGTTCATGGAATATTGAATAGGCCAAACTGGGAACTGCATTGTCTTATGGTATGATATCTACATGATATCATTCTGTTTACTAGATCCAGGACACCCGTGTTTTCGTGTTTAGGCACTGAACATCCACGTATTTTTATTAAGGGTTGGTTCGCGCTACTGTGTTCATTTCGCTCTGAATAAAACCGAGATATTCTCAAGTTAACGTTCCAATGATCTGGTGAATTTGGTGCCAAATTATAGGATATATAATTCTCAGTGGAGAACTGAGTGCGTCGAATAAGTGACATGCTTGGTAATAGTTCCAAAGAAAGAAACAATAATTCATCAGTGAAAATCGTGTAGACACCTACTTTCGTACTACGTACCGCAAAAAGAATGTCCAGTGTCCCCTATCTTTTTGTGGCACAGCAGTGCTCTCTTTATCGCTGAACGCAAAAACTTGGTCTACGCCCCAAATACGGAAAATGGACATGGGCGGCGCCGACAACCAGACGGGTCTACAATTTCAACTAATTTTATCTCAGTTAAACGTATTAATTCAGAGCACCAGCGAGATTCGTCGGATGCTAATGAAGGAAAATGAAAACTAAGACGCCTGCATGAAAAAAGATGATTCCCTTCAACTGGAAACAGATGAACTACGCTCAAAAGTTCATGGTAAAATGCTGTCGGCCACCCCGGCTGATATATATATATATATATATATATATATATATATATATATATATATATATATATATATATATACATATATATATATAACGAAATCAAAATGCGAATAGAGCAAGAAAAAAACATCATTATATTTGGAGTTGCTGAGAATGCTGACGCAAACAAGCTAGTCAGAGATATTATGAACGAGACAACGCTCCCAGAGGTTCAAATTGGTGACATCTTCAGATTAGGAAAAGTTGAAGATAACAAACCAAAACCTGTGAAGGTTGAACTGTCCAATAAGAAAGATGCGATAGCTGTGATGAAGCAAAAACATAAACTCTCTGCAAGATTATCTCAGGTCGAAATAAAACTGGATAAGATGCCTAAAGAACTGGACGAACTTGCAGCGATCTACAAAGAGCTGAAAGAACAGAAAGCGGAGGGGGAAAAGCTGGAGGTCAGATACATGAAAAATAAACCACATATTGTTACCAGGTGCACCAAGGATAAAAATAAAAGGGCTCGTTCTGTGGGCGACTCCCCAACGCAACAGCCAAGGCTGGTGAAAATTAAAAAAACTTCGACTAGGAAGCATAATATTCTGGAACATAAAGGGCTACAACAATCTCGATAGTTTTTTAATTGCATACGGCCTAGTGAAACAATTGTACAACTACGTATATAAAGGTATACTGAACTCCCACTCATATATGATCCTAAAACAACTAGTTATTGTCATAATGAATATACTGAAACTACGGTCATTCATTATTAATGGATAACTCACAAATATTTTTATTTTCTATTTACATGTCTTCTCTGTTGATCTCCTGTTTGGTACTCAACACTAGTTGTAGAAATATCACTATATACTCATAATGAGTTCCTATTGTAATTGAATTATAATTGAAATGTATCTACGCACACCCACTTTTATTTTAATTTTTCATTTTATTTTTTGTTCATAATAATTCCATAAAACCAATTCTCTTGTGAAAAGAATATTCTATAGATACAATAAATGATATTGATTGATTGATATATTTTTATTAATTTCTGAATGCTATTCTGTAAGACCAAATGAAATTACGGAATATATTCGAGGTTCCAACGTATCATTCAAGTGGTCAAACCATTCCAGAATACAAATTCCACAATTTCTGGTTTCAATACATAGGCTGAGATCATTATAAGATTCAATTCCAATTTTGGAGAAATGCGTTGTAACTATAGTGCTTGTTCTAGCAATGCCTTATTTGACCTTCATCTATACTTCTATAGTAGTAATATAAAGAGATTAAAGTTGTTTGAATATAGGGGGTGATCTCTGGAACTCTGAAATCGAGATTTTTTATTAGCGATTTTTTATTGAAAAAATCACTACGCCACTGGATTTAGAGTGCCTCTAAACAGATGTGACCAAAATTTCATGAAAAAATACTCATTAATAACAAAGTTATGACAACTCAAAAATTCGAAAACTCACACAGCTAACAGTCACAAAAAACACCCTATATCAACAGATATAGCCATGAGAATATTTTTTTTATGATTTCAACAATAAAGTGCCGCCAGATGAAAAAAAAACAAATAGCGTAAATTTTTTTAATGAAAATAACGGAATTACATTCAAGTTTTCACGCAAATTAACTAAAACTAAGACCTAATTGATTTTTCAATTTAAATCTTAGTTGCCATGGAAATGATATTACAGTTTGACACTTGTGAAAGATTTAAATGTACTATTGTTAACAATATTCACCTTCGTAAGAGAGAAAATTGAAATTGTACGCCTTTCGGGAGATGACGTTAGAAGTGCTAGAGAGGTTTGTAGAGTATTTAATGAGAGACATCCAGATCGTCCTCGTATTAGCTGCGGTACGGTAAATAAAATAAATAAAATATTCAATGAAACTGGTGCAGTATCAAAAATGATGTTAAAAAGTAATCCTGTACAAAGACGAAACAGGAATGACAGGAATGATCAAATCATTTTAGATTATTTCGGAAATAATCCTAATGCCAGTATAAGGAATGCCACCTTAGATTTGAATATTCCACGAGAAACTATTCGGAGATGTCTCAAGGCGAAGAATATTAAACCGTTCAAGCCAACATTTTTACATACACTGCAAGAAGGCGACGAAGCAAGACGTCTGGAATATTGTTTATGGGCCCAAGGGGAATATTTAAACAATATAAATTTCCTACAGAATATTTTATATACCGACGAAGCCACTTTCACTACAAATGGAGTAGTGTCATCACAGAATTGTCGCTATTGGGCAGCGAATAATCCTAACTGGGTAATAAACTGTGAAAGCCAGTATTCCCAAAAAATCAACGTCTGGTGTGGGATATTGAACGAACGAATTATTGGTCCTTTCTTTTTTGAGGAAAACATTAATGCGCAGAAGTTTCTAGAATTTTTAAACACAGAGTTTTGGGATGCTATTCACGAGCTGCCAATCAATGAACGATCAAATTTAATTGTCCAGTTAGATGGGTGTTCAGTTCATTATGTCGGAGCTGTGAGGCAATGGCTTAACGAACATTTTCCAAACCGATGGATAGGCCGTGGTAGTCCGTTTATAAAGTGGCCACCCAGATCTACAGACCTCACAGTTTTGGACTTTTTTCTCTGGGGACTTCTCACACAAAAGGTTTACAAAAACCGCTCAAGAGATAGAAATGAACTTTGTGCAAGAATTCGACAGGTATGTGCAGATATTAGCCCACAAGAACTAAGGAACGTAATCAGAAACATTCGTAAGCGCTACGACAAATGTATCGAAATACGTGGTGGATTAGTAGAGGCCACTAGAATATGAGTTTGAATTAATTGTTGCACTGAATCGAAACATTTCAATAATTAGTTTTCATAGTTACGTTAATTAAAATTTTTTTTATTATTATTGAATTGTGTAAAATTCCTTTTTTCATTAAAAAAAAATACGCTATTCGTTTTTTTTTTCATCTGGTGGCACTTTATTGTTGAAATCATAAAAAAAATATTCTCATGGCTATATCTGTTGATATAGGGTGTTTTTTGTGACTGTTAGCTGTGTGAGTTTTCGAATTTTTGAGTTGTCATAACTTTGTTATTAATGAATATTTGTTCATAAAAGTTTGGTCACATCTGTTTAGAGGCACTCTGAATCCAGTGATTTTTTCAATAAAAAAATCGTTAATAAAAAATCTCGATTTTCGACTAAGAAAAATAAACGTAGTATGCCCTGAAAATTGGAATGAACATTTCAAATTTTGTCCCAAGGTAGACCTTTCAGTACTTGACATTCCAAAAAAAAATTATAAAAATCTGTTTACAACTTCAAATTTTAGGGGGGTGTTTCCATTAAAAATGGGTCACACTGTATATATATATATATATATATATATACAGAGTGTAATCTAACCTCTTGCACACCCGTGAGTGACGAGTGTTCAATGTCATTTTATAACAAATAAACATTTGAAAAAAATCATTTAAAACCTGTTTTGTTTTTCGTGAAATTTAAAAAAAATTTGGGTAGCGCCGCCCGTTTAATTTACAGGAAAAATTTGGCAATTGCCGAATGCAAGAAACATTTCACTCGACATTTTAATAATGTAGAATGTTGAACTGTTCGTGGGTAAATGTACTTAAAGAGTACATTTCCATTGCAGACTGCCTGAGATAAATATCAAATTTCAAAGTGAAGAAAACAATACCAACCTGGTTATATCTAAACCAGTTGATGAAGTCAGAACTAGTAGATGAAATCAACACAGCTTTGTGGCACTTATCGGATCACAATGATAAAAAATCAGTTTTTTCAGATTCTGTAATTCGTTATAAAATGGCATTGTACATTCGTCATTCACAGGTGTACATGAGGTTAGATTACCCCCTGATATGTAATTTCAACTAACTCTTCCTATGGACCAACTGAAGATTCAAATATAAAAAAGTCATATATAGATAAACTGTCACAAAACATTATGCCCACTTGAACAAAACACTCATATACATTTCCAAATACCTACAACTTCCGAAAGAAAATACACCTATATTATACAATAGTAACATCGTCTATGAACTCACTTATCTGGAATGTCGAAGCTGTAGGACAAACTTCGCAGTGGTGTAAACAACGTACTATGAAATAAAAACGAATAACATATTAAATGAACGAGGTGGTATATCCTCCGAATATTTTTAGCATTTTCATTTAATAGAGGTTCAAGATTATTTTTACTGACAAAACTCCTTCAATTCATACATTTCAAGATACCTCCTTGAACTCCGAACTCACGATTCATCTTTACAACTTCAGCTTCTGAAGAAAAACTTCTCCAACTGATAAAGCAATATTCCCGCATATTTAGATGCATACGGTAGGGGACTTCTGAAAAGCCGTCAAGCAGCTTTCACAACTTTTCATGGTTTCCAAGTTCCTAGTTTTCTCCAGGCAGTATTCAAGCTTAACTGCTGTACAGAAAAAGTTTATAATTCTCAATAGAAGGACAATTGACACGAAATGTAGTATAATAAAACATTGGTTAAGAATGAGACAATGTGTGCGAATGAATAATGTGAACGTTTTGTGATTTCAGAGAGTGAACTAATCTCAACTTACAAAATCTGTTTTTGTCACCGTCATTCTTGTGCTGCTTCCTCGTTCAATTGATTGTTCCTAAATGCTTCCAGGGGCAGACAAAAAGACACATGTATTTTTGCGGGAGCTCTCTCCATAATATAATGGAATGTCTGTGTAGTAATTGTTTGGCCCTTGCATCCAACTTGGTGCATTTCGCCAGCTCAACTCATTTGATTAGATAATCATCTTGTAGCCCTAATAGTCTAAGAGCTAGCAACGTTAACGTGAGAGAATTTCATGTAGGCCAGTTTTTAGATATGCTATCTCTCTCACTCTCCCGGACGTCATACGGGCTACCTGGCTGGCGGTAGTGGTTGCGTTCATTAGTGCGCATCGTACCTGTACAGGTAAAATATCAATTTTTCAAATAATTTTAAGAAGGTTCCTTTTTTCAATTACATTAATTGAACTTTTTGACACATGATTCTATTATTGCCAGATATTTTTATTGTTGTTTAAACTGTGCCAAACGCTAATTTTGAATTAAAAAAAATTGTTTTCAAAATATTTTAGTATGGTTGAAATGGTATGGTATGGTATCCAAAAAGCCAAAATTAATTTTCCAAACAATAATTCAATTGTTAAACCTTCAGCCAGACCGATCTAAAAGTGAAAAGTGATTGGGCATGTTGGAAGAGTACAGACTATCACGCGCTAGTTGTGCAAGCGAGATAGACGATAGCGGCTGTTTGTAGTCAAGATGGCGTCAGTTTAGTAACATTGGTGTATTCGTTGCTGTTATTTTCAATGTTTTTAACGAAATTGTGTTACAATGGCTAGTGATGAATTTAAATGTGTTTTTTGTAAAGACAAAAATGGAAAAATAATAACTTTTGTAGAAGATAAATTGAAAAAGTGTAAAGAAGTTTTACAAATACGTGTAAATTTTAAACTTGAATATGATAGTATACGGTTACCAGAGCAAGTTGATGACACTGATGGATATCACAGAAATTGTTACAGTAGTTCAACAGTTTTAATGGCAAAATACCGTAATTTATCTGAAATTAATTTCTCGTCAACAGTAGATCTTCCCAGCACATCTGGTTCAACTCCGATATCAAATACTGCAGTAGCAAAACCCTGCCAGATAATACGTCTTCAAATTCACATACAGAAGTTAATATCCAAGGAATTGACACTTCTAATGCTATTATTATGCCTGAAAGTGTGGAAAATCTAGAAACAAATTCAAATGTCAAACGAGTTTGTTTTTTTTGTGGAAAAGATCGCAAGCAATCAAAAGGTAAACAACAAACTTAACACTCCTCAAATGATGCAAACATTTATGAAAAAATAGCAGATTGGATGACAAAATTAAGTATTCAAGAGTTGCTAGAAAAAATAGAAAATTTACAGTCAAAAAGTAAAATTATTTTTTATCATCATTCGTGTGTATTGGGGTATTTAAATGATTATAATAAAGTTATTGCTGATAACCACAGACTCCCTGGCATGACAATCGAAGTATCCACCAGTGCATTTTCAAACAAATTGTATCATTAATAGAAGAAGAAGTTATCAACAAAAAAAATTGTTTGCTGTTATCATCTCTTTGTGACACGTACAATGATGAATTAAAGCTTCAGTCTTAGTCAGATGTAAATTTAATGACGAATAATTATCTTGAAGAGAAAATATTCAAACAATTTAAAGAATTGACCAAAATTAAGATAATGATTTGACGAGACTCGAGGAAAATATGCTTATTGATAAAGTTGCATTAGTCCTGCGGAACACCATTTTAAAAATGGATAAATTAAAATTACCATAAAAAATCAAGCCAAGTGATTTAATCAATGGTGAATGTACGATTCCTGAAAAATTAGATCGATTTTTTAAAGTATTGATTGGAGGCAAAGATATTCGTCGCAGAAATGGTGTAAACTGTAATTGATTAAGCAACTCAATGGCCTCTGATACTATTTTTTGTGTGACTAATGGTACTATTAAACCATCAAAACACATAGCTGGATGAGACATTTAAGATCTTAGAAAAATTAATTTGCCATAGTTACGGAGCTCGTGATTCTTGGAACGTCAATGACGTTCGGTTTCAAACGCCTACCGGTCTAAAAAATCAGACGATAATTTTGAAAAAAAAATCCGTAATTTTGACCCATCAAGCCTACCACCATGTAAAGCTGAATTGTATCAATATTTACTACGAGTTCGTTACGTTACAACGTTTTGGAGAAATGCTCAAATAAAACACTCAACATCTCTATCACCTCAATCTTCCGGCTGGACCATAAACGACGACAAATATGATTTTATCTGGTTTGTTGGAGAGCAATCACCATCATTAGTTGCCGACATTATTATTAAAGGTGAAAATACTAATAAATTTCTTTGCAGAAAGATTTTGAAATTTTTCATTCTATTACAGATAATAACTTATTACTAAACGATAACACTTCAAAAGACGATGATGACAATGAAAATGACAGTAGCGATGAAGATGATTATCAAGATGCCTTCGTTTTTGTGATACAATTATGGATTGAAAAATTTAACCTTGATTTTCACGTAACCATCCAAATTTTTGTTTATTTTCATACTTGAGGTTGATCATCATCTTAATTTTGTACAATAAATTATTATTTTGATACCGTAATAATCCACAAATTAATTCAATGGTTTTTAGTCCTTTCTCTGAAATTTATTTGACAACTATTTCTAGACCAAGCAAAATGATACCACATCACTTTTCACTTTTTGATCGGTCTGGCTGAAGGTTTAACAATCGAATCATTGTTTGGCAAATTGATTTTGGCTTTTTAGATACTTAAATAACATCATATAAAAATTTCAGCCATACTGCAATATTTTGAAATTTTTTTTTTATTCAAAATTAGCGTTTGGCACAGTTTAAACAACAATAAAAATATCTGGGAATAATAGATTCATGTGTCAAAAAGTTCAATTGAAATAATGAAAAAAAAGAAACCTTCTTAAGATTATTTGAAAAATTGATATTTTACCTGTACAGGTACGATGCGCACTAATGAACGCAACCACAACCGCCAGCCAGGTAGCCCGTATGACGTCCGGGAGAGTGAGAGATATAGCATATCTAAAAACTGGCCTACCTGAAATTCTTGTTTTCCCGACGTTGCTAGCTCTCGTACTATAATTCATATATGTATTTTTATGTTTGTAGGTGTGGATTCTTCTTAATCCAATTCCTAATATTTTTTTCTTGTGCTGTTATGGTATTAATGGGACATAGCATACATACCAAGGTTGAGATATAATATAAATTATGAAAGTCAGGATGAACTTGATGGAGGTTTTTTTGAAGGTGGATTTCATTATAATCAATTAAATGAATTCATTGGTTGGTACATAAGATCTTCTTCAGAAAGATCTATTCAGGGTCATCCGACGGGTGAGATATTTTTTTGTTGTGAATGATTTTCAAGAAGGTTTTTGAGTTACATTGTTATAACCCCCTCATGCTAGGATCTCATAAGAAACATGTGGCTGAATGGGAGCAATATTCACATAAAATTTTTCCATTAATGTGGCAGAGGAGAATAAATGAATGAAATAAAAACACTCCTTTCTGAGGTTCTCACTGTAGAGGCTTTACCAAGTTAAAACATCATTTCTTCTCTCGAAGTAGTAGATACCTGATGGAAATTAATGAATGAAATGAAAATTCATCACTCTATGATTCTCACTATATTGGGTATACCAAGGCATTTTGTTTACTTCTATAATCTTATTTCCAAATAATGTTCTCATTGTGACCCAAATTCTCATCATTATTGATATTCCTGGATATGTCCCCTTAAAAATCAACCACTATCATATAAAGTCAATGCGCAAATTCCGTGAAGATAGTTTGAGATGAGATAATTTCTCACTTATGAAGGTATGTAGAAATAGTCAATTAGATATTCTTGATTTTTAATAATAAATCAATAAAAATCCCAGTTAGTTAAATAGCTGTATTTAAATGTTTTCCAATAATAAATAACTTTATAAAAATATTCTGCTGATGTCGCCATTGAAATACGGGCTACTAGACCCTATTTTATATCTTTATAATGATAATAATGATACCTCGAAACTATAAGGGTAATTATTCCACCAATATATCACTCAGATATAAGTAACAGAACTCTTTATGTTCGTTTTTTAAACCGACGAAACCAAAAAGAAGGAGGCTCTCTAATCGACGCGTATATTTTTTTTAATGTATGAACACGCATAACATTTCACTGAGACGTCCGATTCCGATAATTCTTTTTCCAGTGGATATTGTGTACTTTGAAGTTGATCTCATTCGGATTTGAAAAATGGAATCCACCCCTAAGGGTAGCAAAATGAAGGATATTGATCACTCACCCTCTGAATTCTGGTCCGTTAACCGATTCTATCAGGCATAACTTTGTACTGGGTTCTTCTATTTGGATGATTCTTTTTTCATTAGATAGAATTTACCACAATGTTGATCATATCTGGGTTCCGAATGGAATTATCCACCATTGCGGGTAGAAAAATGGGGAATAATTGATTTTTCACTTGTGAACATTGGCACACATATGTGGTTGACAATGACAGATCGCTAATGTCATTATTTTTGTTCTCCTACATACGTCACAATCATTATATTCTATGAGAGGATGAAATGATATACAAAGTAATGAAATAATTTAACCAGAATAACAAAAATAATTTATATTACAACAAATAATAAAAGTAGATAATCATATTAGGTAACTGGTAATAGTTGCAGTGAGGTGGGTAAGTGAGTATTTTTGAAGTAATCAAAAAACAAGTAGGTAGTAATCAGTAGATTTCAGCCACAAAAAATTGAAAAAGAAAAACTTTTTAACAATGAATTAAACCGACGAAATACGGAACTGGAAAGTAGAAAATAAAATAAACCTTCTCAGTTTCAATAACTAAGCTCCTAAACTAATGTGAGTAACTAATTCTGAGTCGGCGCCAAACGAACAATCAACGAAGATCATTAAATTACTTTAAAAAAATTATCAGAATGTCACCGCGCAACTCGATCATTTTACGCCTTATCTAATTCATTTGCTTGTTTGTTTGGCGCCGACTCATAATTAGTTACTTACATTAGTTTAGGAGCTCAGTTATTGAGACTAAGAAGGTTTATTTTATTCTTTACTTTTCAGTTCCGTATTTCGTCGGTTTAATTTTTTGTAGAGTTTGGGCTCCTTTGAGCCCGATATCGGAGGTCAACAATTAATTCTCCGTCACCTATGAATCAACGCGCCTTTTCTGTGGAATGATCTGTGAGTTTTTCTCATTTCCCCTTGCCTATTCCGTTTATGAAACTTGCGAGAAACATTTCGCTTGCGCCATCCTAGAACTGACCCGTACCCGTATTTCAGGGCTACTTTGGGCCTATGAGACCTTCGGAACACGAAATGGAATGAATTGGGTAGAAAGCATATATCAACACATTTTTCGTACCACCAAATCAGTATCACCATAGACCCAAAATGGACCTAACCTCGAGCTGCTTATTCCAGGTAGTCTCGTAGTTTTTTCCAAGTTATCCCAAATGCTCACTCATTTTATTAGGTATAGACTTTTTATTATTTTTAATGCGAGAATCTCGGTGTCCGACACACCTCCTGCCTATTTCCTGACCGTCGTTTGTCCCAATTTGAGTTCGTGGCGTGAGTTTCAAAACCGCGGATATTTCCCGTGAAATATCTATCGACCTGGATATCGACGCGAATTCCAATTTTGAGGATCGGAATATCGTCCGACTAGCTCCGCGGTCCCAGAAAACATTTTTTGTGACTTTTGATGTATCGACTGACTTTCCTCTCGGCCCCAAAGAAGACTTTTTCTATATTGACTGACTCGTTTCGCGGCCCCGGGAAAACTCTCGAATCTTCAATTTTCTTTTCTCTTGAGACGCTGCAAACTCATCGCGCTTCGCTTTCCTGCCCTACTGGTGATCCAAGTGGACATAGGACGCTTCTAACGCATCCTTCGCCAGCAATGTATTTTCCCTTGCGACTGTTTCATGGAATGAATGGAACCCTCGTTCCATATCGGTAGCTAAAACAATCTTCAATATTTCGATACAATGTTGCAGTAATGTGTGGGCGACCAACTCGCTCCATACCGACATGAATATTTGATTTCACAGAAGAATGCGTCAACTTTGTTTGCATATAAGCCTATAAGTATCCAGGGCGTTTGGCTTTTCCTACAGTTCCGTTCATAAATTTCCTGAAAGAAGCCATCATAATTCCACTCCACAAAGGTAGTGAAACAAGTGATTCTACAAATTATCGTCCAATATCACCCTCTGCACCCTCTCAAAAATTATGGAAAAGCTCGTAAAAAGCAGAATTATTTTAAATAAACATAACATTTTGTCTCAGTGTCGGTTTGGATTTCAGAACTCCAAAAGTACAACTGAAGCAATCTTTTCATTTCTGGAAAAAGTTTATTTGAGCTTGAATGAGGATGAGGTGGTTGCGGCAGTATTCTGTGACTTCTCCAAAGCATTCAATTGCGTAGATCACAGAATATTGCTCGATGAACTTCATCATTACGGATTCAGGGGGGTTGCTTCGAAATGGGTCGAATCTTATTTTACTGGCAGAAAACAAAGGGTTAAAATTTCCAGTCAATGCTCGGGCTACTCTGACATCAGAGCCGGAGTACCTCAAGGCTCAGTGCTAGGACCCATTTTGTTCTTACTTTACCTCAAAGACTTGTCATGTTTACTTATCTCAGGTGAATTCACATCATTTGCTGACGACACCACCCTTATATGGCATGGCAAAAATGTGGGTAGCTTGAGAACAATCATAGCCCAGGAGCTACAGGAGGTCATAACTTGGTGTAATTCAAACCATCTCTGCTTCAATATAGATAAAACTAACATCGTAACCTTCAGATTCCAATTAAACAGTATCAGTCTGAATACGAATAGAGTGGAAAATGAATCTTGTTTGAAGTTTCTGGGTATATATATATATATCGATAATAAACTTAAATTCGAAGACCACGTTATGTCAGTAAAAAAAGGATTAGCATCAGACTGCTACGCAAATTAGAGTGGTATCAAACGAACTTCGTCCAGTCATTACTAGAAACACCTGTTTCTTCCTCTTTAAATCTCATATTGGATATGAACTAGCTTTCTGGGGTTTCTGTAGCCAGCATTTATTACAATCTCTTTTTTTCCAACAAAAAAGGGCCATAGGGTACTTGTGTAGGGCTAAAGCGAGAGACCACTGTAGACCGCTGTTCATCTCCCAAAAAATTCTTACTATAACTATTATTTTCATTTTGGAAACTGCCTGTTTGATTCATAACGAACAGTCTTCAAGCACAAATATGACTCGCACTTACGTGAGTACCCGAAGAAACAACCGTAACAACCTCAGCCTGCCAATCCCAAAAACAACTCTAACAAAAAATTCAATTATATATTACAGCAGGAAATTATATAACCACCTGCCAGAATATTTGAAAGTATTAAATAATCCCAAACACTTCAGAAAGGCAGTAAAAGACTTCCTCACGCCAAAAGCATACTATGACCTGCAGGAATACTATAATGAAAATTTCGGACATCAATAACCTAGTCCTACTGTGTTACTATTTTATTGATTGTACAGTTGTAATATTTTGTAATGTAATTCATTGTTTCCCCTTTTCGACCTAACTTAATTTAATTGTAACATTATTTTATATTTATTCCTACCTTTGAACTATATTTTTACACCTTACATCATATACTCACATATTATACTTATTTACATCTAACTTTCATATATATATGACACTATGATCTTACCAAAAGTTATTACTCTCATCGCTTTGTGAATAAGGACTATTTCTTGGGCAATAAAGCACAGTTTTGATTGATTGATTGATTGAAGTATCATTCGCTGGCCAATAGATTCAACATTATTTACTTAATAATAAAAAAAATACATATTAACTGCGGTTGTCACAAGTGAACCAAGAACTACCCAACAAATAATTCAATTTGGGAGGCAATGTATGAGGAATAACTCTGTAATCCTAAATTTATTAAAGTCATAAGAATTGTTGTAGAAATGAAAACAAAAATTTATTGAACTTATTTCCAGCGGAAGAAAAAAAACCATCAAAGCTCTGAAGAACTGGATTTTCTTAGTTGAGAATCATTCACAGAAGAGAGAATGATCATATTATAGATAATAGAAAAATTGAATATCCATTTCCTCTTGTCATGAATCATCGAATCAACAAACAACGTTATAAAAAGTTCAGTGGCTCAAACAGTAGTACAGGCAGCAAAATGTCACAATCAACAATTACAACAGCTGGAGGCTAGGCTTTAACAATATTTCAAAATCATAATGTTCATTTCATAAACAATGGGGAACGTTCCAGTAGCGGATCATTTCTATTTGTTAATGGATAAAAATCGCCAATCCCAGGTGAATATTATATATTCAATATTTATGACCATTAAGAAAAGATTTGGAATTCATGTCCCTGCAATTTTTTTTCTCAATTCCAATATCAATTTATACGTTTCAAAAAGTTCGAAATGAAAACGGAGATTTTATTATTGATACAAAAAATGACACAAAAATGAAAATATCTGGCTTCACATCGAATTCTTGGAAAAAATCTAGTTTGAATTGATAAAGACTATAATGATATCGATAGCAACCCAACATTATAGAAAAATTATACCAAGCAGAGGGGTAAAATGGCTTGATGAAGTCCGAATTTACCTATTTCTGACCAAATATTCTACCTTCAACTACTAACTCTGAAGTTATAATTCGAGTTATAAAAACCGTAACTGAGACCACCAGATCTTCTTCAAAAACCATAAACTTAATAGGCGTAGTGCATAGTATGAAATTACTTGTTATGGACTTCAGATATACCTTCACAGCCTCATGTGTCAATAGAGTTATTTATTAGGTTATATTTCACCTAAAGGTGTCCAGCAAAATACTTTCTAGTAAATATCAACCTAATTATCACCTCATGTATGTTCACATAGTCAGGGAATAAACAAGTCCGTAAACAGGTCTACTTTTCACTATAAATTACCTATTTTGGCACCAATTGAGTTGCCTGGCCATTTTTTGTTCTAGTTTATACCTACTGTTCCACAATGAGGGCGGGATTACTAAAATATTTGTCTAATAAGACTAAATGTCTACAACGAAGTCAAAGTTACCAAAAATGAATTCTTCAAAGTAACTTGGTGTATTATCAGATATTGAAGCCCGAATCGATTCGGATGAGCATGACATGATACAATTTACTCTCCTGAAATAATTTATTTTGGAGCTAGATTTTAGAAATCTATAAAATGCCAAGTAGAATTTCGAATAGAAGCTTCGTCTGTCGCCAGCGGTAAAATACTGCTGTGACGTTTTCAATGATAATACAAAATGAAATTCAATGAAGTTGGTCCAGCTGAAGCAAATGGTTGAAAAAAATGTATAGAATAAAGTACAAGAAAATGAAAGCAAATAGCAAAACAATAAAAGATCGATGTGTTGAAACGATGACTTCGAAAATTTCAACACTAATCATTGCGGCGTCCGCAAACGTCGAATTGAAAAATTTTAAGCAAATCATAATATCTCGATTTCCGTAGAGAAAATCCCAATTGGCAAACAAATTGAATTGGATATTTCCGAGCACGGCATTCTGCAAAGTTAACAATCTAAGAGTACTTTCAGACTTTGCGGAACGCGGCCATGTCAAACTACAATTTTGGAGCCAATCACTACACACCATTTGATATTTAAAATGTTATGATTGGCTATTTCTCTTCGGATAAAAATCCCCTCCTTACACTGAGATAACATTATCATGGATATTGTTATGGCAAAATGTGCACTGAATACAATTATCGCGTACTATTTTCAATACCACTGATATTTGATGTTCGATTCCAGAATAAACACTTCAATTTCAGAATAAATACTTATTACGGGGTTTTGTAGTATAAATCGTTTTATTTGAGTAACTAGGTATATGCTAGACAGAGATAATTGGTTTTACCATCAACAAGAAGAATAAAATAATGTTTATCGTATCATTGAAGATTAAGACATTTTTATAGGAAATCTGTATTAATAATTATTATAGCTATTAATATAACGAGATTATTATGCGATTTATAATAGTCGAGGACATTGCTAGGTGACAAGGCGTCAGCCGAGTCACCCGCAATGTCCGAGATGGTGTTGAATCGCTAATAATCGAGTTACATTCAAAGCTTCATCGTATCATTGACAACGGCGATGCAAAAATAAAAGCAACAAGGTTTTATGTCATTTCATTTTGGCATTTCAAAAAGTCATCATTAAAATCATGCAAGATTTTGATATTCCTGACGATATATTAGCTGCAGCCAACACTATGAAGTTGAACTTGCTTCCGGACAAATCTAAAATCCATTATGAAAAAGAATATCGGCAGTTTTATGAGTGGCGAAACAAAGTACATGTTCAAGGTGCAGAAGAAACAGTGTTGCAGGCGTATGTCGCAAAACTCTCTGAGGAATATTCTGCTTCATCCTTATGGCCGAAATATTCCATGTTACGAGCGACTTTAGAACTGAAGGAAAGAGTGGAAATCGACAAATACGGCGCCTTAATACGTTTCATCAAGAAGAAAAACGTTGGATATAGAGCAAAAAAATCAAAAGTATTTACAAGAGAACAAGTCAACGAATTTGTGCGTTCTGCCCCAGACGAGGAGTTTTTAATGATGAAAGTGACTCTTTCAATTGGAATTGGAGGAGCCTGTCGAACCAATGAATTAGCGAAGATGACCACGGAAGATGTTGACGTTTTAGAGGACAAGCTGATTGCTACTATTCCCGACTCAAAAACCCAAAAGAAACGGATTTTCGCTGTGGTATCTGACGGCGGAGTCAATCCTGTGCTTTCATTTAAAAAGTACGCAATATTGAGGCCAGTCCATGTTACTCACCGAATATTGTTTGTATCATATAGAAAAGGGAAATGTACGGCACAGCCCTACGGCATTCATTTCTTCTCTAAAATACCTCAAAAAATAGCTGAGTATCTCTCACTTGAAAATCCTAATATGTATACTGGTCACTGCGTTGAAAGATCTTCGGAAAATTTTCTTGTAAATGCTGGAGGAGGTATATTAGACCTACAAGAATTTGGTGGATGGGAATCGGCGGAGGTTGCTAGAGGGTATTTAGAAGAAAGTGTGACCAAAAAAGTTTCCATTGCTCGCAAAATTCAAATCGGCGATGTTTCCGGCAGTGGAATAAGCACTGGGGAACCGCACGAAATCGATAGGAGTGCTTGCTCGGTCATTAATCAATCTCCAGAGGATATACCTATGATCGTAGATCCATCAAATTTGAAAACTGTCAAAATATTGTTTTACATGTTCATGAAAACTAGTTCTAATATTATTTGGTATTTAACGTATTATGCTTTCGTAACTAACGTATTAAATTATGGTAACTAATGTATTATGAGTACCTAAGGTTTAATGTAGGTTTTGGTACGTTTATCATGTTAATAATTATTGATAAAGATTTCATATAAAAATGTCTTAATCTTCAATGATACGATAAACGTACCAAAACCTACATAAAACCTTAGTTACTCATACTACATTAATTACCATGATTTAATACGTTAGTTACGAAAGCATGATACGTTAGATACCAAATAATATAAGAACTAGTTTTCATGAACATGTAAAACAATATTGTGACAGTTTTCAAATTTGATGGATACACCTTTGCCTTTAGCGTCCACGATCATCAGAGAGTTACAAAACTGCCGATATTCTTTTTCATAATGGATTTTAGATTTGTCCGGAAGCGAGTGCAACCTCATAGTGTTGGCGGCAGCTAATATATCGTCAGGAATATCAAAATCTTGCATGATTTTAATGATGACTCCTTGAAATGCCAAAATGAAATGACATAAAACCTTTTGTTGCTCTTATTTTCGCATCGCCATTGTCAATGATACGATAAAGCTTTGAATGTAACTCGATTATTAGCGATTTAACACCGTCTCGGACATTGCGGGTGACTCGGCTGTCGCCATAGCAATGTCTTCGACTATTATAAATCGCATAATAATCTCGTTATATTGATAGCTATTATGTTTTCTCCGAATTAGGAATCAAAATGAAAATTTCACTCATGTGTTAAAATGTCTATAAGAGGTGTGGAATTATCGCTGAATCACAGCGGTTATCCACCTACTATGTGGATTTTTATTCTTGAAATTGTCTACCGAATACCATCCCTGCTTTAAAAATTATCCAAATAATTCTGAAAAAACGTGTTTTTTTTTCTAAACTGCACTCGGTTATTTTTTTGTTGTTTAAAAAACTTGCCTTCCTTCTTCGGAGTCGGGCAATTTATGTTTTGGAATATCAAGAAAAATTAACTCGTGCAATTTTTGAAAAACACGTTTTTTCAGAATTATTGGTAAATTTTAAAGCACTTATGGTATTATCCCCGATAATTTTAGAGTGTCTGCTCAGAATATCGAATAACAACAATATTAATTCATTTTCCTTGATTCCAATCCAACCAGAAAACGGAACGTATACTCATATCGCATGAAAAACATCCAATAACAAATTTGTATTTTATCACGTGACCACAATGTGAAAGGATCTGAAATTCCAAGATAAGGAAAATGGACTTCAAAGTCAGGAATAAGGGTTACTTTCGACTTTGCATGAAGCCTATGTGTTCTCGAAGTTGAAATTTTAGGAAAATGCGAGTTAAAGGTCCCATATGGGATATACGCCATATTTTTTGGCTTGATGCGTTTCCGCCATTGCAAAAATTATTCATAATTTTCTTGAATCGACTATATTTCGATGATAGATAGTCAAAAAATTGGTGTATATGACATGTATATATATACCTCATCTATGAAATTGGTTTCTGCAGTGTTTGATGAAAAACTTGAGAAAGTACACTTAATTTTATGAATTTTTTCCATACAAATTTGATATTTTGAAGGGACCCACTTGTTTTACATAGGTGAAATTCAACTGATTTGTTGAAAATATGAACAGGATGTTCATAAAATCAGATGTGGAATATCTGTCAGATGTAGTTCAACGTCCAGCGTGGCTTTATTCGGGGAAGTAGTTGTTTTCTGTTAGACATTCACAAAAAATAACTTCATTTTCATCGTGGATTTTTCAATTCACAGAAAAATCTTTTTATCAATATTTAATTGAGAATGTTTCCCTTTCAACATAAAATTCAACATTATCACAGAAAAGTTTGCATCGCAAATGAAATCCGAACTAGATGTGACAGTTCTTTTTTCATACGCCATGTTCATCTTAAGCTTTTACGGATGAACATGTAGGTTGATAATAATAATAATAATAATAACGTTTATTGAACAAGGCTCACAAGTTCCTATGTTTACAATTTAACGTTGGAATATATTCGCGAGTGTCGAGCACTTATAAGGAATAAGCACTAGTCACTGTGTGCGATAAAAAAAATATATAAATGTAAATATTTCAGTTTTATGATAATATAAGTATAAGGTACAAGCTATATAAAATATAAAATGGTACGGAAGTAAAATGACAATGAATATATACGTATAACAGTATAGGATGTAAAATGGAAAATTTAGTTAAAAATATTAAACATAATCTAAAATATAAAAGTATAAAAGTTTGGGATATAAATATTTTGTTTTCAGTTATTTTTGGGGTCTATAATTTTTTATATTGTTGTTTTATTTCCTGATACGAATTTTTTTAGGAGTATTTTGAATTTTTTTGTGGAATGTATATTCATGATTTCGAACGGAAGCGAGTTTATAATTTTGGAGCCTAAGTAGTTTAAACTTCTTTGTCCAACAGTTTTATTCATGTGTGGAACAGAAAAGAGGGTTTTTGATCTGGTGTCGTATCTAGAGTTGTGAGCGGTTTCTAGAGTGTATTTATTTTTGTATAGGTGGTTGGCAGCATTATAGAAATATATTTGTCTTGGATTAAAGAGCTTAATTTCCTGGAGTAATTTTTCCGAAGAATATGTATGGGGTTTTCTTAGAATAATTTTGTAAAAACGCTTGAGTATATTTTCTAGCGGAAGTAGATGAGTTTTCAGTATTCCACCCCATGCAATTATTCCATAACTGAGGTGTGGTACTACCAAGGCATTATACAGGGTAATTTGGTCATTTTGATAGAGAAAATTTCTGGATTTATAGAATGAATAGATTAACGATCGTAGTTTTTTCATGATATATTCTTTATGGGTATCCCACTTTAAGTGGCTGTCAATATGAATACCTGAGTATTTTACGCTCGTGGCTGAGTTTATCTCGATAGTTTTGTGATTGTCCACGATTCGTAGTTTTTAAAATGTGGTAAGTTTTTTTTATATGAGTTGAAAGGTATAAAAAACGTTTTTTCAAAATTTATGGTGGGCAATTGAGTTGAGTTAAGATACATAATATGCAGTAAACATTCATTATCTTCTTCTAACCTTCTACTGTTTGTTTCAATATAGTGTTTATAACCTTAAATAGGTAGAATTGACTGAATGTTTACCATTAGTCGACTATTCTGGAGGCAATTTCACCTATTTATGCCTTCGACTTATTAGGCAAAATAGCTTGATTGCCCAATTTTCGACTTCTGAATTACTTCCATTTTCTTCCCCATACTGGTAAATTTAAGGTAATTATAACGTGAGAATTACCTTCGCCAATTTGGGCGCTGACCTATTTGAAGGTCGAAATAACGTAAATTTCACTTAAAATGTTTGTTGGGAAGGTTTGCAAGTAAAGTATGAACATCAGGTACAGAAAAAAATATGTTAGCAAATATATGGGGGTGGAAAAGTGCAGGTTAGATCGCAAATGAGAAGTTTAATAACCAGATATGGTAAGTGTGGTGAAAGGACAAACGACAAAGGTTGAGCTGGCTGGGCCATAACAGTGTTCGCAGAAGAAGCTGTTTGTAAAATAGTAGGTGGAATGGGACGAGCAAGACCAAAGTAAGGATGGAGAGATTGAATGCCGAAGGATGAAGAAGTATGCAAAATCAAAATCTGGTATGAGAGGAATATGCGAAACCTGTACCACCCAAACCGGCTGATATTGAGGAAAAAAATGTTAGACGATCCATCAACAGACACTTGGTAATTCGTGGTTATGTTTACAAAAAAAATGAATCGTCCAATTGACGACAAAATTAATTTACTACAAAGGTTTGTGATGAGTGATATCAAATGAACCTGTATCAAGAGTTGAGCATGTAAGACGATATGACAGAAAAAATGTATCCATCACATTATTGAATGTACTACAGTCTCAAAGTGCCGCAGGAGTTGAGTTTTGCCATTGACTTCCAAATCATCGATAATCATACACGAAATTCAGTTATAACTTTCATAATACACTTTGAACAACTTTGAAAATATACCAGAATAATTTTTTACGATGAGTTTTGCAGTTATTTTTCGACATTTATATACTGTGATTTTCGGTGGAACGACCTATTTTGACGAGTTGTACATCCTGTTGAAGAAATTATATGAAAGCAAACAAAACACTCACTTCACTAAATGATTTTCACAGACTGGTTAACAGTACCACGGGTACGGTTCCTTGTGGAACTCCGTATTCTACTATCCTTTCCCTGCCCATCTCATCCTCGAAGTGTTCTATTTGATTTCTTTCAAACAAATATTCTACTCTATGAAAGTTTCAACATTTTTCCACTGATCCCTTTACTCACTAACATACATATTGAACGTAATGACAAACGGTGTCGAAAGCTTTGGCTAGATCAACAAAGTTGCACAAAGGAACCTCTCTGTTGTCTAGCGCTACATAGATTCCGGTTGTTAGATCTGTAATAGCATCATGTGGTGTTGAACTAGTTTTTCGAAAACCACATTGATGAATATTTTACATTGTCTCTGGTAGGAGCACTTTTTTTCTGGTAGAAGCAGACTTGTTTCGTAATAATTCTTTCAAATATTTTAGCGAGTAATTGGTGACATTCAGTTTATTTCCCGCTTCATATACTGCGTGAACAATGACAACTTTGAAGGCATCTGGAAAAGTACTTTTTCTAATGATCTATTGATATGGAACGCGAGAGGTTCAGTTATATAATCAATTGTTGCCTTCACAGTTTCTGTTTTGATTTATTCAACTAATATCTCTTCCAAGTTCTCTTACTTCAGATGTGTCAGTTGAGGTATAATCAAACGAATTCTGCATATCTGCATTTGGGGACTCATTGTTAGTCTGGATGATTCAAGCGTGTTTATTCTTGTGTAATAACTTTCAACCCCCTAGGTGTGTTCGGAGAATATAATAAATGATTTTCCACCATGCATCTCGTCTGTGAATTCGATGGCTTTTGAAGCAGATTCGGTGGTTTTATTGATAGTTTTTATAACAAAAGTTATAACTTTGGTATTATTAGGATTTCACAGAAATGTTTCCTCCGAAATGAGTTAAGCCAGACCTCTTGAAGTGATTTTGCTTATCTGCTTGGCATAATATTTCGAGCACAATTCTAAGCTAATTGGATTAAAACTATTCAAAAACTCATTCCGTGGAAACCTTCAGAATGACACACCGACGACTATGTTCCCGTTCATAAATGAACAAATGTTCACTGCGAATTGTTTGATTCACATCATAATTGCAGCAAACAGTTATAATGCAATTCAATTTCCCATCAGATACAAATTCAGTTATGTACACAAATATATTCGAACTCTATCATACAAATGGAATTCCATTCATCCCAATATTCACGAATAAACTTCTACGCACTCTATTGCAATACGGAGAAATTCAAGACTGAATTTCTCAACACGAGTGTTAGCTTTCATCATCGAATTTTCGAAAATGGTACACGTCTGTTCATGTTACACAATTATATTGATTTATTTGTTCAATGACTGAGATTTTATTGCACATCAGCTTCATATATTTTTGAAAATTGATTTCGTCTGTGAATTAAATTATCGACTGAAATTGGGATCCTCATATCCGATTCGAAAATTTGATTCATGGGGTCATAATTTGCAGTTGCAGAGTTGAATCACTTTTCTTCACTTACGTATTTCTGTGAATATTCTTCATTGAAAAATCATAGAGGATTGGTATCGATGCGACGAAATGGTATTATATTCTTTTTCCCCTCCCAATGATTTGTTTTTAAATATGCTAATTGAATCAGAATAATTTTTTGAAACCCTATTGTTAATTTTTGGTGGCGATGTATGCCTTCGACCTTTTGGGCAAAATGTGTGGATATCCCTATTTTCAAACCGAAATTACCTTAATTTTTTAGGAATTTTGGCTCAATTCAGTTTCGACCTATTCGGAGAATAAAATGGCGTCAATTTTACAGTCTGTACTCAGTTGGTGTAATGTATACTAATAGAAGGAAACACAACACTACACGATCAGAGAAATCAAATGTTTAACACGTTGAATGCCACCGTGGAAAAAAAAAAGTGGTCCGTTAGGCCAAATTTTTTTTTCGCTTTTCTCCAAAGGAAAATAACCATAAATAACTTATTTTGCTACTAGAAGCTAAAAGAAAAAAATTTGGAAATTTAAATAGAAAAAACAAAAATGGTGACACGTTGGTCTCATGCGGCCACTGACTTGCAATTTTTGCCCTCGGGCCATATGAGACCAATGTGTCACCATGCCGATTTCATGTATTCACAGGTCTCGACATGTAAGTAGAGGCGGCTGTGGTCGCTCGCACTTTGTTTACAATATCAATTCAGTTGTTGTTGCACTTTCGGCGCGTAAACATGTCTCGTTACGAGGAAGAACAGCAAAAATTACAAAAGTTATTGCAAGAATGTTTTTCCGATGAAGAGGATATGAACGATTTTGAACCCGACGGAACGTCAGATGAATTTGAACTCGAATCAGATATTGAGTCTGACTCTTCAATAGAATATGAACCGCGCAAAAAGAAGAAAGTTTTAACAAAAATAAGTGGCTCAAAACGCACTGCCAATTTACACCCAGTGAACTTAGGAGCATCGACGTCTAGTGAAATTACCCAATCAGCCAGTAAACCACAACATAATATATCAGATACTATTGAAGATGTTATTCAACAAATGCAGGTTTCTTCATCTGGTGACGAAGAAGATGATCAACAAGTGACTCATGGTACATATGTCTGGGGACCAGTGACTGGCAGTTACCCAAAGAAATTTGATTTTTTGGAAACCGAAAATGGTACTGGATTCAAAGCAGAATTGTATGAAACTATGTACAATAAAACTCCCTATGATTTTACAAATTGTTTGTAAACGACGATATCATAAACTTGATGGTATAGGTAAAAATACTTACTTTTGGCATTTTTTATTTTTTCTACTTTTAGGTGACTGAAACTAATCGCTATGCTGACCAATGCATTGAGAAAACCGTTTATCGTAATGCTCGCGTGAAGTCTTGGAAACAAACTGATTCAGATGAGATAGAAAAATTCTTCGGAATTATCCTTTGGATGGGTTTATGTCATCTTCCTCAAGTGCAGAGCTACTGGTCCCGAGACAAAATATATACTAATTATATCTGCAAAGTTATGTCTCGCAACAGGTTCCAACTTTTACTCAAGATGCTCCATTTCAGCGATAATAGAATTTTGTCAGACGACAGGCTGCAAAAACTGAGGCCGCTACTAGAAAAATTGAGAACTGTATTTCAAAACCCGATTTTACCTTCTGAAAACGTATGTATTGACGAAACTTTAGTTCCGTTTCGAGGACGACTAAAGTTTTTACAGTATATAAAAAATAAGCGCCACAAGTTCGGCATCAAGTTGTTCAAGTTATGCCTTGAAAAGGGTTATACCTACAACTTTAGTGTATATTGTGGAAAATCCAAAGACGAGCAAATGTCAGTTCCATCCAAAATTGTCATGGATCTAATGGAGAACCTCTTAGGTAAAGGACGCACGCTTTACACTGATAATTGGTACACTTCTTGCAGTTTAGCAACTGAGTTATTGAAGCAAAATACCCATCTTGTGGGAACATTGCGTGTAAACCGAAAATTCAACCCAAAAGACGTTATTCAGAAAAAAACTCAAAAAGGACGAAACAGTTGCTGCTGAATGTAAGGAAGGAATTGTGGTACAAAAATGGCGCGATAAGCGCGATGTTCTGTGTCTATACTAAGCACACGGATGAGATGGTCCGAGTGCTGAAAAGAGGACAAGACATTTTGAAGCCAAAATGATTATGGATTATAATAAATGTAAGGCATTTATTGATCTATCCGACCAAGTGAAAGCCTATAATACATCTCTAAGGCGAAGCTTGAAGTGGTACAGGAAGCTGGCATTGGAACTCCTAACAGGAACGTGTCTTGTCAATGCTTATGTCGCCCATCAACAGATAGCTAATGAGAATATGTCAATTACTAAATTTAGAGAAGAAGTTGTAAAAGGGCTATTAAGACAAAATGAAGTTTTCATCCCAAATAATGTAGAGTCCGAGGAAGCCTCACATATACTGGAAGATGTTGGTCGAGCTAACAGAAGACGTTGTGTTATTTGTTATGCGAAGATCTCTGAACAATCTGGATCAAAGGAAGCATCAAGAAAAACTCCCCAAAGTTCATTGAAGTGCTCTGATTGCAAAAAATATTACTGCCTATCTTGTTTTTTTGTAGCGCACAATGCAAAAAAAAATATAAAATAACGAAGACTTTGTTACCTTTATTTTAAGTTTTTATGTAAAGTATAGTTTTATTATCATGTAGTTGTACTTCTTTGTAAGAAATCAATAAATTAGTACTAAAAAAACTATTAAAAATTGTTTCTAGTTTAAAACAAAAAAAAGAAATCAGATTGCTGTAGGGTGCCCATCGGTCTCGCATATCCAGGCCAAATATAGCAATTGGACCGTCAGGCCATGCTTTTTAAGATCCCATTGATTTAAATGCATACAATGATACCAATGCTGCTTCATATAACGAAATGTGTCGGCGATGCATTTGAGTCCACATTGGTCTCACGAAGCAATCAATGCCCAGATATGCATGAGACCACGTTGGTCTCATCTGGCACTCAACGTGTTAAAGATAAACATTATTCGAACATTCACCATAACGGTTTTAACGTATGTATAATTTTTTCTAATTTGGATTGAAAACTATATGATTTGACGGATAGTTTCATCTAATCTCGTCCATCATTAGAAGTGCATCCATATCGTGGCTCCGCCCTAATAGTCTGATTGTTAAACAACGGGTTAATTGTGTTTAGTCCTGAAAATAGTGCATAGCTCATTGATTCGAATTACGTCTAGAAAAATTTATCTCGAGCATTTATTAGCACATTGCAATTGTTATTAACAAAATAAGATGAAAAAAAACATTTTTTGTTAGTAACTCAAAAACTATTGATATTTGAGATTTTTGAAAAAAGATCCTTAACGGGAGGAAATTTCCAATAAAAAAGTACCGACTCCCGGAATTCTATCTCCATTATTTATAATTTTCATTCAACTCTATGTGCGATAGCTCATTCGATTCGGAATTACGTCTAGAAAAATTTATCTCGAGCATTTATTAGCACATTGCAATTGTTATTAACAAAATAAGATGAAAAAAAACATTTTTTGTTAGTAACTCAAAAACTATTGATATTTGAGAATTTTTGAAAAAAGATCCTTAACGGGGAGGAAATTTCCAATAAAAAAGTACTGCTCCCGGAATTCTATCTCCATTATTTATAATTTTCATTCAACGTCTAAAATAGGTCTCCGCAAGGCCGATACGGCATGAGAGCAACACCGCTGGAGACAGTATATCACACAAAATAATTTTTTTATAGTATTAAATATCAATTTGGAAATCTGTAAGAATTATGGTGTGATCAGAACACTTGAAAAATAAAACCCCGCTGGAAAAACATTTTTATGTCGATTTTTCAAAAGGTTATGTTGATTAACTAATTTTTATTTAATCTCTAATTTTACAAAAGTTGAGTTTAAAGAATTAATATATAAATTGTTTGCTTCTTAGAGCCCTTCTTATATACATACTTAACAAGGTCCGTGATAAAAGTTATTGAAGTTTTATTTTTTGATTGTTATAATTTTTTTTAATGAACAAAAAATGAAATATTAAAAAACTCTTGTTAAAAAAATTTTGTTTTGTTTTTGCATCTAACAATGACATTAATTAACGTAGGAAAAAAATTCATCAAGTCATTTGTTAAGAAATTGTTTATAAACAAATAGACAAATATAATATTTTAAAGAAATCATTTCTTATCATTATATTTGAAAAAAAAGAAACCTTAAATATTTATTTGATTATTTATGATCGTTTTTTTTTATATTTGCTTCGTTTAAATAATTAATTGGGAAATTTTTTCTCTTTGAAAATCATGATTGGCATTTCTGTATAGGTTAACAAAAAAATATATATTTTTTTTATCAATAATTTCATTGTTTATTGAGTTAAGAATTTGTTATAAACAATTTGTGACCGTCGGTTAATTTTTTTCCTGGAATTGAAAAACATTACAAAAACAGCCATATATTACAAAGTACTGAATTTTTTTTAATATTTAAAAAAATTATAAAAAATTGAAGGCAATTTTTTTCAGTACTTTGTTATATATGGCTGTTTGTATTTTTTTTTATTTCAGGATAAAAATAAACATAGGGTCACAAATTGTTAACTTAATAAACAATTGAATTAATGATATAAACAATTTTTTTTTGGTTAACCTATAGAAAAATACCAATTATAATTTTAAAAGCGAAAAAATTCTTAATTAATTATTTAAACAAACGAAATATAAAAAAAACTATTATAAACAATTGAAAAATTTATTGACGTTTTTTTTTTAATCATCATTTTGTCTTGTGTCTACTTTTATAAAAACAGAGATTGATAAAGTTGATTGGTTAACAATCGTATAACTTTTTGAGGAATCGACAGATTTTTTTTTTCGAACGGGGCTTTATTCTTTCAAGTGTTTTGATAACACCATAATTTTTTCAAATTTCCAAATTGACATTTAATACTATAAAAAATTTAATTTGTGTGATATAATGTCTCCAGCGGTGTTGCGCTCATGCAGTAACGGCCGCACGGAGACCTATTTTCGGCGATGAATAGAATTTATAAATAATGGATATAGAATTCCGGGATTCAGAATTCGGAACTCTCTAATTGGAAATTTCATCTTCTTCAAGGTTTTTTTTTTCAAAAGTACTTAAATATTGATAGTTTTCGAGTTATTAACGAAAAACTGAATATCTTTTTTTTATCTCATTTTGTTAATAACAATTGCAATTTTTTTTGTGCTAATAAATGGTCGGAATACATTTCTCTAGACGTCATTCCAAATTGAATGAGCTATCGCACATATTTTTAGGACCGGGAACAAGAATTAACCCGTTTTTTAACTTGTTAATCAGACTATAACAACAGTTTAGACAGCGCCTCCCGATGTTTGTATTGAATGTGAAAACTCATCACATGGTATTTCGTAAAAATATAATTTGAAAGATCAAGAATCAGTGACAAGAACATGCGGACAATACCCTATGTGATCTTATTGAGGCTTTCGACTGTCTCTCACAGTAGCCTATTGAAAAAAATTAGATTTCTATGGCATAAGAGTCCACTCCTCGAACTGCTGAGAGCTTATTGAGTTGAAAGGATACAATGTGTTTATGCTAATGATGAGTTATCAGATATCAGACAGGTGAAGCATGGAGTACCACAGGGTTTCGAATCAATATTAGGTACATAACTTTTCATTATATATATATATATATATATATAAATATATATATATATATATAAAATTTGTAGTTTTATCTGCTGACTAGATACGAATTAAGTGATTGGTATTTGGGTTATGCAGCAGGCCAATAAGTGTTCACGGATTCCAAGCTCTCGATAATATTTATTATCATCATCAGGGATGCTACAAAGTAGGAAGGACACATATGAACATTTAATGAAGAAAAAAAAAACACTTATAACTTACAGTGTCAGTGAGGTTATGCGGCGATTATGTTAGAATTAATAATAATGTTATATGGACAAAACTGGGGATAAAACATCTTTTAAAACTCACAGAAACTCACCCCAATCCAATTACATACGGAAACAATGTATTATGATGTTGAGACCTAATTGTGTGATTGGATAGTGTTGTCCTTTGAACAGGCTGTCCACTAGACATGTGACTGAATATATTCTCAGATAGACTGACACAACACACAACACACAACATGGACCACTGGGAATGAAACACTGATACCTTTGTGTCAGTCTATTTGAGAATTTATTCAGTCACATGTCTAGTTGACAGCCTGTTCAAAGAAAAACACTATCCAATCACACAATTAAGTCTCAACATAATAATACATTGTTTCCGTATGTAATATGGATTGTGGTTGATTCCTGTGAGTCTTAAAAGATGTTTTATCCCCAGTTTTGTCCATATAACATTATTATTGATTTCAAATTAATATTACATAACATTTGTTAAAATATTATTTTTTTTTTTTTTTTTTTCCCTGATGATGATAATAAATATTACGAAAGCTTGGAATCCGGTAAAAGAGTACACTTATTGGTCTGCTGCATAACCCAAATACCAATCACTTGATATATATATATATATATATATATATATATATATATATATTGTTATGTACTGATGATTGTAAACACAATAGTTGTTATGATATTAGCTTTTCGTTATGAAATATTGATAGATAATTTATTTTCTACCCTGATATATTTTGCAATGTAATAATAATTGCTAACTAACGTCACTGTTCTCTCGCCACGTTGCTGCCAATTGTTATCACTTTTCTCACCACGACTAAACTCAGTTGGTACGCCTCTCGTCTCAGATAGCCGGTTCAGGCAATTGAGCTACTAGCCACTGCTTGATGTCAAATTTCAATCTATTCAATGTTTAAAAGTATGATTGTTGATCATTGTGGAAAACAAACGACAATGTATCAAAGAGCAATTATTTCCTTTGTTCAGGAAAACTTAAATTAACCTGGCCTACGATAGAGAACTTATTCTATGGTCAATCTACAGATGTTCATGAATAATCATGAGAAACAGGTCATGGATAAATAGACACAACCTCATTTTTACCTTGAAAGTGAAAATTTCTTCAATAGTTCAAAATCAAATGAAATAAAGTTCTTCTGATGGAATATGAGTCATTAGTGAATTATTCAGCTCGTGATGTGCACTAGAAAGTTTATACCTGACGCGGAACTGTCGTTGTTCAATACACCAGAATTTGGATCCCCTTTCAATCCAATGCTTCAGGAACTCAATACCAAAGAAGGAACCATACAAATCCAAAAATCAGCTTTGGAATACTTGTATATGGGGTACATACAAGGTTATGTTGTTTTTCTGCTTATCTTTTTGAAATTATTGAATTTTTCTTTTCTTCCGAACAAAACGTGGCATTCTTTTTCAAATTATTTTCGATCTTCCTCTGGCTTTGTTTTTTTCGTCACTTGGATACCATTTTTCCTCATTCCTTTTGATTTGAATTTTTGAAATCGCGCACTATGTTCTCACATCTTCACTGTTTGGGGTTATTTGTCAAAACTAATAAATAAAACTATTTTTCCTTTCTTACAGACTTTTTACAATATTCAATCATAATTGTCTCTGACACTTTTCCGTTCTTATTTTCTCACAATTTCAAATCTTACATTTGACCATACTGTTCTCGATTGGCTATTATCATCAGAAGTTTGTTGTTCTCCATTGGCTATTTTTGTTCTTCAATTCATATACTGTATGTTTCAAGCTTATAACTTTGTTTATCACATTTTATTCAGGATGATTTTGTAAATCTAGACCTTTCTTGTTGTCTTTTAATAATTATGGGTTGTAATATTATGAAGTGTATGAAATTGATTGTGTTATAGTATTTGGATATTTTCATCTATTCATATTATACAGAGGCTTCATAAAGGAAATAGAATTTCAAAATATGTAAAAACAATATCTCTTGAACTAATAGCTATTAAGTAATTATTCTTTTTGTGGGTTTTTTATGAAATTGTTTCCTTTTTTCCTTTTAAAATATATAACTGATTTTTCATAACATAACTAATATATATATATATATATATATATATTATATTTAATTTTATTAAAAAAATATTTATAATTTTCCCTTTTCAACATATATTTATATATAAATATTATATATATATATATATATATATATATATATATATATATATATATATATATATATATAATATATATATATATATATATATATATATATATATATATATTGTTATGTAATGAAAAATCTGTTATATATTTTAAAAGGAAAAAAGGGAACAATTTCATAAAAAACCCACAAAAAGAATAATTACTTAATAGCTATTAGTTCAAGAGATATTGTTTTTACATATTTTGAAATTCTATTTCCTTCATGAAACCTCTGTATAATATGAATAGATGAAAATATCCAAATACTATAACCCAATCAATTTCATACACTGTCATAATGATTACAACCCATAATTATTCAAAAGACAACAAGAAAGGTCTGGATTTACAAAATGATCCTGAATAAAATGTGATAAACAAAATTATAAGCTTGAAACATACAGTATATGGAATTGTAAGTAACTAAAAATAGCCAATGGGAGAACAACAAACTTCTTGATGACAATAGCCAATCAGGGAACAGTATGGTCAAATGTAAGATTTGAAATTGTGAGAAAATAAGAACAGAAAAGTGTCAGAGACAATTATGATTGAATATTGTAAAAAGTCTGTAAGAGAGGAAAAATAGTTTTATTTATAAGTTTTGACTAAATAACCCAAACAGTGAAATGTGAGAACATAGTGCGCGAATTCAAAAATTCAAATCAAAAGGAATGAGGAAAATGGTATCCAAGTGACGGAAAAACAAAGCCAGAGGAAGATCGGAAAATAATTTGAAAAGAATGCCACGTTTTGTTTGGAAGAAAAGAAAATTCAATAATTTCAAAAGATGAGCAGGAAAACAACATTACCTTGTATGTACCCATATACAAGTATTCCAAAGCTGAGTTTGATTTGTAGGGTTTCCCTTTCTTTGGTATTGGAGTTCCTGAGACATTGGATTGAAAGGGATCCAAATTCTGGTGTATTGAACAGCACAGTTCCAGCGTCAGGTATAAACTTTCCTAGTACACATCACGAACTGAACAATTCACTAATAACTCATATTCCATCAGAAGAACTTTATCTCATTTGATTTTGAACTATTGAAGGAATTTTCACTTTCAAGGTAAAAATGAGGTTGTGTCTATTTATCCATGACCTGTTTCTCATGATTATCCATGAAAATTTGTAGATTGACCATAGAATAAGTTATCTATCGTAGGCCAGGTTGATTTAAGTTTTCCTGAATAAGAGGTTATGCGGCGATTATGTTAGAATTAATAATAATGTTATATGGACAAAACTGGGGATAAAACATCTTTTAAAACTCACAGAAACTCACCCCAATCCACATTACATACGGAAACAATGTATTATGATGTTGAGACCTAATTGTGTGATTGGATAGTGTTGTCCTTTGAACAGGCTGTCCACTAGACATGTGACTGAATATATTCTCAATAGACTGACACAACACACAACACACAACATGGACCACTGGGAATGAAACACTGATACCTCTTGTGTCAGTCTATTTGAGAATTTATTCAGTCACATGTCTAGTTGACAGCCTGTTCAAAGAAAAACACTATCCAATCACACAATTAAGTCTCAACATAATAATACATTGTTTCCGTATGTAATATGGATTGTGGTTGATTCCTGTGAGTCTTAAAAGATGTTTTATCCCCAGTTTTGTCCATATAACATTATTATTGATTTCAACATAATCGCTGCATAACCTCACTGACACTGTAAGTTATAAATGTCGTTTTTGTTTTTCTTTTTTATATATTCATATGTGTCTTCCTACTTTGTAGCATCCCTGATGATGATAATAAATATTATCGAAAGCTTGGAATCCGTGTAAAAGAGTACACTTATTGGTCTGCTGCATAACCCAAATACCAATCACTTGATATATATATATATATATATATATATATATATATATATATATATATATATATATATATATATTGTTATGTACTGATGATTGTTAACACAATAGTTGTTATGATATTAGCTTTTCGTTATGAAATATTGATAGATAATTTATTTTCTACCCTGTATGATATATTTTGCAATGTAATAATAATTGCTAACTAACGTCACTGTTCTCTCGCCACGTTGCTGCCAATTGTTATCACTTTTCTCACGACTAAACTCAGTTGTAGCTTCGTCTCAGATAGCCGGTTCAGGCAATTGAGCTATAGCCACTGCTTGATGTCAAATTTCAATCTATTCAATGTTTAAAAGTATGATTGTTGATCATTGTGGAAAACAAACGACAAAGTATCAAAGAGCAATTATTTCCTTTGTTCAGAAAACTTAAATTAACCTGGCCTACGATAGAGAACTTATTCTATGGTCAATCTACAGATTTTCATGAATAATCATGAGAAACAGGTCATGGATAAATAGACACAACCTCATTTTTACCTTGAAAGTGAAAATTTCTTCAATAGTTCAAAATCAAATGAAATAAAGTTCTTCTGATGGAATATGAGTCATTAGTGAAATTGTTCAGTTCGTGATGTGCACTAGGAAAGTTTATACCTGACGCTGGAACTGTCGTTTCAATACACCAATTTGATCCTTTCACAATGCTTCAGGAACTCAATACAAAGAAGGAACCATACAAATCAAAATCAGCTTTGGAATACTTGTATAGGGGCATACAGGTATGTTGTTTTCGTTATCTTTTGAAATTATTGAATTTTCTTTTCCGAACAAACGTGGCATTTTTTCAAATTATTTTCATCTTCCGGCTTTGTTTTCGTCTTGGACCATTTTTCTATTCCTTTTGATTTGAATTTTGAATGCGCACTATGTTCTCATTTACTGTTTGGTTATTTGTCAAATAATAAATAAAACTATTTTTCCTTTCTTACAGACTTTTTACATATTCAATCCCAAAGTCTTGACACTTTTCGTTCTATTTTCCATTTCAAATCTACATTTGACCTACTGTCCCTCGATTGGCTATTATCATCAAGAAGTTTGTTGTTCCATGGCTATTTTTAGTTACTACAATTCCATATACTGTATGTTCAAGCTTATAATTTTGTTATCACATTTTATTCAGGATGATTTTGTAATCTAGACCTTTTGTTGTCTTTGAATAATTAGTTGTAATCATATGACAGTGTATGAAATTGATTGTGTTATAGTATTTGATATTTCATCTATTCATATTTACAGTTAGAAATAGAATTTAAAATATGTAAAACAAATCTCTTGAACTAATAGCTATTAAGTAATTATTCTTGTGGTTTTTATGAAATTGTTTTTTTCCTTTTGAAATATATAACTATTTTTAAATATATATATATATATATATATATATATAAATTTTTGGATTTTTCAATTCACAGAAAAATATTTCTATCAATATCAATGAGAATATTTCCCTTTTCAACATATATTTATATATAAATATATTATATATATATATATATATATATATATATATATATATATATATATATAATATTTATTTATAATTTAAATAAAAAAAAAACCAAATCAACCCAAGATATTGTTTTTAAATTTTAAATTTATTTCCTTATGAAACCTCTTATAATATGAATAGAAAAATATCCAAATACTATAACCCAATCAATTTCATACACTGTCATAATGATTACAACCCATAATTATTCAAAAGACAACAAGAAAGGTCTGGATTTACAAAATGATCCTGAATAAAATGTGATAAACAAAATTATAAGCTTGAAACATACAGTATATGGAATTGTAAGTAACTAAAAATAGCCAATGGGAGAACAACAAACTTCTTCTGACAATAGCCAATCAGGGAACAGTATGGTCAAATGTAAGATTTGAAATTGTGAGAAAATAAGAACAGAAAAGTGTCAGAGACAATTATGATTGAATATTGTAAAAAGTCTGTAAGAAAGGAAAAATAGTTTTATTTATAAGTTTTGACAAATAACCCCAAACAGTGAAAATGTGAGAACATAGTGCGCGAATTCAAAAATTCAAATCAAAAGGAATGAGGAAAAATGGTATCCAAGTGACGGAAAAAACAAAGCCAGAGGAAGATCGAAAATAATTTGAAAAAGAATGCCACGTTTTGTTTGGAAGAAAAGAAAAATTCAATAATTTCAAAAAGATGAGCAGGAAAAACAACATTACCTTGTATGTACCCCATATACAAGTATTCCAAAGCTGAGTTTTGGATTTGTATGGTTCCTTCTTTGGTATTGGAGTTCCTGAGAGCATTGGATTGAAAGGGGATCCAAATTCTGGGTGTGTATTGAACAGCGACAGTTCCAGCGTCAGGTATAAACTTTCCTAGTACACATCACGAACTGAACAATTTCACTAATAACTCATATTCCATCAGAAGAACTTTATTTCATTTGATTTTGAACTATTGAAGGAATTTTCACTTTCAAGGTAAAAATGAGGTTGTGTCTATTTATCCATGACCTGTTTCTCATGATTATCCATGAAAATTTGTAGATTGACCATAGAATAAGTTATCTATCGTAGGCCAGGTTGATTTAAGTTTTCCTGATTAGAGGAAATGATTGCTTTTTGATACTTTGTCGTTTGTTTTCCACAATGATCAACAATCATACTTATAAACATTGAATAGATTGAAATTTGACATCAAGCAGTGGCTAGTGTCTCAATTGCCTGAACCGGCTATCTGAGACGAGAGGCGTACCAACTGAGTTTAGTCGTGGTGAGAAAAGTGATATATATATATATATATATATATAATAACTATGAATTTGAAATACACTTAGTATAAAGGATATTCCTTGAGGTTGCAGTCAAATTTAATGGCCAGTGAAAGAAGAAAAACTCCTTCTTATTTTGTCAAGCTTTCGAAAATGTTTATTTTCATTATCAAAACAAAAGAAAATCCATATCCGATTAAATTTATTAATAAATGACTACTCAGTACTGATCGTCAACCCATCGTTACTATTATTGAACCTGGAAAGGCAAATATTAATTTTGAACCTGTAACATTAAATTCTCCAATTATAAACTCAATCGCTCAACCTCAACAAGTAGAATCATTTATATATAAAACATTACCGTATGTAAGAGAACTAACTTCCAAACTGACTAACGTGTTCAAATTAGATAAACTACGCATTGCCAACAAAAATATCAAAACTATTGCTGGTCGTTACACTAGAACTAAAGCCCCTTTAACGATTTATGAAAAATCAAATGTCATTTATAGTATTCCTTGCCTTAACTGTGATAAAATTTATATCGGTCAGACGAGTAGGAATTTAACAGGCCGCATAGCATCTCATAAGAGTGATTGTAAAATAAAAAAAACAGTTGTGCATTAGCTGAACATAATATTAACTCTAATCATTTCAGTAATTTTAACAACCCTTCTATTTTAGCAGTAGAGAATAACTACCATAAAAGGAGGTATACTTAAAAATGAATCTAATAGCATGGATAAACGATCTGATATTTCCAACCTAAGTGTTATTTACAATTACTTGTTGAAACTTGATTTCCAATTGAATTTTCTGAAGGAAAAAACTGCTTATTATTTCTTGATTTTTTCTCCCATTTATCAATTTTTGTCATATAGATTAGTACTTTTCCTTTTGTTCTGTGGACAAAACACATGTTTCTTCCATGACAGTTTGACATTGACATATGACACTTGACACCTTCTGTCTTGCACTTCTGTCATCCACCATTCCATTTTCAGTCATGCTTTAATATGTGGTATTTGTCCTGTCAAAGTTTAAATTGTTTTTTTTTTGAATTATGTTCCTAAACAATATTGCTTTTACAATTGTTTAATTTTCATATATATTACTAGTAGTGCTTCAAAGTGATATGATTTTGAAAAGATACTCAATCACACAATGGTGATTAGATCGCTGTCTTCACTTAACCTCACCTTAGTAAGTAAATTTAAATTTGTTTAAAATCGCATTTCACAATTTGTGTTTTCTTTTTTTCACAGCTGTCTTGATAATGAAAATAAACATTTTCGAAAGCTTGACAAAATAAGAAAGAGTTTTTCTTCTTTCACTGGCCATTGAATTTGACTGCTACCTCAAGGAATATCTTTTCTACTGAGTTTATTTCAAATTCATAGTTATTTTCAACTAGTCCAGTCACGAGACTACCCTTCTTCAATATATATATATATATATATATATATATTATAAAAAAATATATAATATTATATATTTAATTTTTAAAAAAAAAAAATTCTATTTCTTTATGAAGACTCTGTATAATATGAATAGATGAAAATATTCAAATACTATAATAAAATCAATTCCATGCACTGTCATAATGATTACAACCCATAATTATTCAAAAGACAACAAGAAAGGTCTAGATTTACAAAATCATCCTGAATAAAATGTGATAAACAAAATTATAAGCTTGAAACATACAGTATATGAAATTGTATGTAACTAAAAATAGCCAATGGGAAAATAACAAACTTCTTGATGACAATAGCCAATCAGGGAACAGTATAGTCAAATGTAAGATTTGAAATTGTGAGAAAATAAGAACGGAAAAGTGCCAGAGACAATTATGATTGAATATTGTAAAAAGTCTGTAAGAAAGGAAAAATAGATCAATTCATAAGTTTTGACAAATAACCCCAAACAGTGAAAATGTGAGAACATAGAGCGCGAATTCAAAAATTCAAATCAAAAGGAATGAGGAAAAATGGTATCCAAGTAACGAAAAACAAAGCCACTGGAGAGACCAAAAATAATTTGAAAACGAATGCCACGTTTTATTTGGGAGAAAGAAAAATTCAATAATTTCAACATTATAAGCAGAAAATCAACATTACCTTATTTGTACACCATATACAAATATTCCAAAGCTGATTGCTGAATTTGTATGGTTCCTTCTTTTGGTATTGGAGTTCCTGAGAGCATTGGATTGAAAGGGAATCCAAATTCTGGTTGTTCTGCATCAGGTATAAACTTTCCTAGTGCACATTACGAACTGAACAACTTCACTTATAACTCATTTCCCATCAGAAGAACTTTATTTCATTTGATTTTGAACTATTAAAGAAATTTTCACGTTCAAGGCAAAAGTGAGATTGTGTCTATTTATCCATGACCTGTTTCTCCTGATTATCCATGAAAATTTGTAGATTGACAATAGAATAACTTATCTATCGTAGGCCAGCTTAATTTAAGTTTTCCTGAATAAAGGAAATAATTGTTTTTCGAAACTTTCTAGTTTTGTTTTCCACAATTATCAGCAATCATATTTATAAACACAGAAATTGACATCAAGGCCAGAATAGTGGCTCTATTGCCTGAACCGGCTAGCTGAGACGAGAGGCGTACCAACTGTGTTTAGTTGTGGTAAGAAAAATGATAACAATTGGCAGCAACGTGACGAGAGAACAGTGACGTTAGCAAGCAATTATTATTACATCACAAAACATATTATACAGGGCGAAAATACTTATCTATATCATAATAATTTGGCTCACAACAAAGAGGGAAATTATTAGCAATCGTCATTTTATAACAACAATTTATATTTGCAAATTATCATTATATTACAATTGGCGCCCAACGTGGGGCGAAATAATAACATAATAATTTGTTACATCATCATTATATCACAATATATATGTATAATATATATATATATATATATATATATATATATATATCAACGACTTCTTCTTTTACCTTTGTCCAAAACCTATCATTATGTTTGCAGACGATGCTACTGTGGTTAATTCTGACAGTAACATCTCGAGACCAAATACTGCGATCGAGGCCCAAATGTGGTACAACGCCAATAAGCTCAAACTAAACAGAGATAAAACGCAACATCCCACGATTTCCACTAATACGCAGGTTGCCAGATAAAATTCCGTAAAGATACTAGGTATGATTTCAAATGACAAACTGAACTGGTCAGAACACGTGAACCAAATCGGCTCAAAAATATCTAGTTATATTTTCCAACAACCCAAAAAGGTCTAGAACATTAACTCACTTCTTTCTCCTTACTATTCAATGTGCACTCCACTTAACGTACGGATCCTTTAGGGGGATGCAAGTACTGCCACAAAATGTGTCAGAGTTATAGCTGATGCTAGATTCAATGATCACTGCAAACCATTCTTCATCAAATATGGACTAACGCCCTTACCATGTTTGTTCATATACAACTCGTTGATTGAAATTCACAGACATAATAGTATATTATGCAACGATCATGTAAAATTAAAATTGTTAAAGAAGAACTATGAATATTATATTTATATTTGTATTGAACACAATAGCAGTACTTACTCGTATTTCTAAAAAAAATTCAACAAAATTGTAATTAATGGTATTACCTCGGGTATTACCATGGATATAGGAAAACTATAAACATTCTGTTTATGTTTATATTGAATATAATAATTGTAATTAATCTGATTTCTTAAAAATATTAAGATTATTTATTGTGCAGTTTGAAAAGTTCATTCCAGGTCCCACTGATCTAGAAGAGGAAGGAATATTTACATTTATTTGATTATTGCTAGTCTAAATAGAGTTCAATATTGTATTGGAAATGCTGATTTTATTCTGAACCGAATTTTCAATGTAGCCTTCCGCCATTGAAATGGATTTCCAGCCACCATGACGGTTCAATGCAGTAATATCACCACCGGCATCAACTAATACGATTGCAGATGTCCTTCGAAAACAATGCCCTGTATATAAATTCGGATCAGGCAGATTCAAATATGTTGCTATTTGCTTCCCTAAATTACCAAATCTATTGATACCAATGTTTTGAATTGTGCATTTTCCATTAAAATAATTCCCGAAAAAATAAGGGGTGGGGCAAATTTTCGGCCGTAGATTCATATATTTTTCACTAATTTCGTAGTATTTTCCGGTGATTGTAAATGTTCGTTGTACTTTTGTTTTAATTTCTACCACATTAACAACTAAGATTCCATTCATATCCTTGACATTTTCACATTTTAGGTCATGTAGTTCATGCCTTTGACATGCTCCCATTATTCCAAAAATCATTGCTACTCAAAACAGAAAGATAAATTAAAAAAATACAACAATAAGAAATAAAGAAAAGAAAAAAAAGAAAGAAAGAAATAAAAATCAGGAGAACCCGCGTCTCATACTGGAGTCTATAGTTCAAATCTAGCGCCTTAGCCCGCTTCGCCACAAGTTAACTTCAAGTTTTCTCGACATTAATGAAATATGTCATGCATGAGTCGAATGGAAAATGTAATCATGACAAAAATTTTTAAAATGCAATGTTAGGTAGATACTTACTTTCATAAATAAAACTTTTCATCAGGTGCTTCGTCGATAAACGTTTTTATTTGTTCAGGTGAAAATATTTTTGATTTTTTTCCAACATATCCTTCGGACTTCCACTTCAATGAAGCTTGTAGTTCCTTATATTTGGAAATGTCAATATTATGGTTGATATTTACCAACGATTTTATTATTGAATAATGTGTCCATGTACTAGATGATTTCATAGTTTCCATCAATTCTTGAAAATAAGCAATCAAAACATTTTTGGAGAATGTCGAAATATTATTTGTATTTCTCCAGTCCATAAACCGTACACTTTCTTAGATTTTTGGGGTAAAATATTTTGTACTGCATTTTCTGCTTTCTACGGTATGTGTGGAAGAGTCGATAGTAATTCGTCTATATCGCTGATATCAGACATTTTGATAATATAACTATCGAAGTTTAGCTATATTCTACGAAAATTTAATACTCACTGATTTTGACAAATAAAACAATTAGATAGGAATCTACGACGAACGTCAAATGCACAGCATGCTTGATTGAAAAATGATGGGTTCCTATTGATTAAAAATCTGTATCGTTATGAAAAATCTTGGATTATGGGCATATGAGTATATTATTATAGTACAGGTGTAGAAAAACAATTTTATACTGAGGTCTAGTCTCATAATTACAACACCAGTACATTATCTCGTGAAAACACTATTTCGACTTTCTAATGACAAATAACTCCCCGCCACTGAGACTCTAGAATAAAATACCGGAGAGTATAAGCCTACCAATTAGTTACTTCCAAAATGAAAATGTGAAAAAATCAAGACAAGCTTTCATACAAATGAACTCATTTTTGTTTTTGTTTTACCTAGGTTATTCTGTGAAGAGCAAATTCAAAATGTTGCCGCGCCAGAATATCTATTTCATATTCGTGGCAAGCTTTTAAATCTGCTACTCACAGAATAACCTTGGTCAAACAATTAAAGAAATTATTTTTTTTTTAGTGCATTTGTATAACTTTTTTCATAATTTTTATTCAAGTCTTTTTATTCATTCATGAAATCCGTCATCTCATTGAATTCTAACAAAAATTGATAATCTCCAACCCCAATAAAACCCACATACCAATTTTGAATGGAATCGAGCCATAACAAAACACGTCGCCATCTCGGAGCCGCCATCTTGAATTCATGAATTTTGAGAAAAACATCATGATGTCTGACGCCAAAAACCACCAAACACCAATGTTGAATGGAATCGGTCTATAATCACAAAATTCGTCGCCATCTTTGGGCCGACATCTCGAATTCGTGAATTTTGACAAAAAATCATGATCTCCGATCCCAAAAACCCACATATCAATTTTCATTGGAATCGGCCTCTAACCACAAAACTCGTCGCCATATTGGGACCACAATCTTGAAAAAAAATCGTCATTTCTGTCCCCGAAAACCCCCACATACCAATTTTGAATAGAATTGAACCATAATCACAAAACTCCATATTGCCATATTGGAGCCGCCATTTTGTTTTTTCTCTAGCAAAAATACTGTATTGTTAACGCAATTATGAACACCTGCTAAATTTCACGTTAATCGGACAACTAGAAGTGGGTCAGAATTTACGCAAGATTTGAACTAAAGATACATGCACACAAATGTGAAGTTAAGTGAAAGCTTGTCAAAAAAAACAGCTCAACTTATCTAGAAACGAATATTCGAATATTTTTGAGAATCCTGAAGGAACTGTGATGGGTCTATAGATCTACGATTTGGGTGTCTTGTTTTTTATATATTGGGGTAACTTAACTTAACTTTAGAGATTCTGGGAAATCTTCCTGTTGCGAAAGGAAAATTGACTTGATATGTGATTAGTTCAATAATAAATAGTAGACATTTTTTCTATCAAGAATGAAAGGATTTCGTCTGGACCAGAAGAGAATTTGTTTCTTAAGCCGTTAGCAAGTTAAATAACTCATCATTGGTGAATTGAAACAAATACAATGTGTTTCTCTGAAAAGAAGTTTTGGTAGGGAAACCAAACTCTCCCAGAATAGTTCTGTGATCAGATATCTCGTTCCGCTACACAAGTGTATGACTTTATGTTGCACACTTCAAATTATATTTTCAAATTCAAACATGACTTATTCATTCCAATTCAAGCTCATTCGTTTTTGAAATGTGAAACGCTTGTATGCGAACTATGCTGAGAGGGATGACTGAGGTTATCGAAAGAGACGATAATCCGCTTAAAATCACGTTGAACAAAAAGAGTTATTGGTGAAAGTGACTGCCTTGAATGACCGTTCTCTCGCCGAATTTCCGAAAGAGGGAGGAGTTACTGGTGAAACTGGCCGCCTTGACTGACCGATATTTCGCGATTCAGGAAATATGGAAAAGCTCTTCCAATATTATTTTTATAGTCACTCATTTGCAATAGTGAATATTGCGAAACCCGTGGTGCGATAGTGACAGTTGCAAACTTCATTCCCACAAGTATTAGAAATGAACGTCCAATAAGGAGATCCCCACGTGTGGAGCTAGTCTTACTGATAATAATCGCTAATTTCAAATCAATTTTCAAATACTCAGTATATTCAAATATGTCATGGTGATATCTACTGCAAGATTTATAACTCCTATTCAGTAATTCTCAGTCCTCTCGAACTACTATCTGATATATTCAGTGACCCTTTCCCCAAGTAGGGTACAGAAAGAGAATTGTTTAAGGATTTGGGTAAGACATTCGGCATAATTCAAACGGAGGAGACCCAGTGAAGCAAACTCCCAGAGAGAATAAAAGTTAATAATCGTTTTATTCGTGAGTTCAACGCAAACAAAAATATATATATTCAAAGGGAAACTTTGGTAATTCATGTACTCTCTAAGATATGGAGATGATGCATCATAAAGATTTCATTTTGATCGATTTCAGTACTTGTATTCATATAATTTAAAGGTCTGTCAGCCGTATCCATTCGATGTCATTTGGAATATAACACTAGAAGAATACATGAAGGAGTCATGAAAATTTCGGAAGACTTGATTTATTATCGTCATTACAATATTTTGCTTTGCTAATGTGAACTAGTAGGAGTAGGATAAGCTGTTGTTGATATAAATAGATTTTCCATAGTAACGAATTTATTGCGAACCATATTCGTGATATGTAGTGTAATATAAAAAACTAAATAATGGTTCAGAACACGTACCTTTCTTCGCATATGCTCTCCCACCAACGAAGTATATTACAAATGAAAAACATATATTACAGAGCGAAAGTCCTTACTTATTTGGAGTTCATTATGTTGGATTAGCCAGTATGATTAGCTAAAGTGCCAGATCAGCGTTCTTTCTGATGAAAATCGGGGGGAACAATGGTCAGCGCCTTCTGAATTGCCCATCTAGAGGAATGGAAAATTCAACGCCCCATAGCAAAAACTATGTAAATGAGGTGCACTAACATTGGGAAGGGAACAAACATTGTATATATGTATTGCGATATTCTTTCCATTTAATAGTTCTGAATGAAAATTATATATTGCTTTATTTCTATCAAGCTATCGACAGGTCTTACAATGAAGCACATGCTGAAAATAATTCTATTCATATATAAAAAAGCAATGTATATCCAACAGGGATACCCAGTTACAGAAAATGCTATTATTGCAATTGCAATTGCAACGAATAATTGGGAAGATATGTAGAAGTAAATGTTAAAGCGTGATATATACCAAATATTTAAATACGTAAATTAGGGGAACAGAGGAAATAAATTGGATGGAGTAACTAACAATCTTGCAAAGTATAACAAAAAAATTATAAGATTGTTAATTGGGAAAATATATTGAAGTTAAGTTTAATTGTAAATTGTCATTTTAAAAAAATCGTAGTAGGCGATGGCACATCGACTCTCAGTTCACTTGATCTCAAAAGATGTGCTAAAGCCTAAAGAATCGACGGAAAAAAAGTTGGTTGAGTTATCTTGAGAGGTTCTGAAGTTATGAATTTTGCTGTGAGTCTCTGCACAACACTATTTTGATACATAAATTGTAGTAAAAACATAGGGGTGCGTTATATCGAGAATTGAGTGGCGAATCTAAAAATGTAACAAAAATGGGGGTTGCCTACTAAAAAACTTTGTTATATATCTCATTTTGGGACATCCTGTATATAAATAGGAATATTTTTAAAATATGCCTCATTGTTGGAGTTGTCTTTGAAAAAACAAGATGATACCTTCGATAAAAAAAAGAGTTCCGGACCTTGTACGCACCATTGTGCCCCCTGTAGATATGGAGGACTAGACAGTGCGGTTTTCGATGCCTTTCCCCTGTTAACTTTTGAACGGTTTGACGTAGAACAATGAAAAAAAAAAGGATGTTGAATGAAATCACCGATACTACTTTTTGAAATGAAAGACATTGTGAGTGCCCGATGGATGGCCCAAGGGGGGCACATCAACATAAAAATTCCAAAAAACATAGGGGGTCAAGTGGCACATCGTTGGAAAGATAACTTTTTCAATTTCGTTGATACATTTTTTCACAATATGCATTTGAAATGTCATGTATTACAAAATTTCAAATGCAAATTGTGAAAAAATGTTTGAACGAATTAAAAAAAAGTAAGATGGCTGAGAAGAGAATTGAATTATCTTTGCAACGATGTGCCACTTGACCCCCATGCTATTTGGAATTTTCAAGTTGATGTGCCACCCCCGCGCCATCTATGATGACAATATTCAACAATATTCTTTATTTCAAAGAGTGGTATCGGTGATATCATTCTGAAAAGATTTGGTCCCTTTGTTCTATGTCAAGCGTTCAGAAGTAAACAGTAAGGGGTGAAGGGAGGCAATTAAATACCATTCAATAAATTTCATGTCTCATTTTCCACATCAAACCATTCAAAAGTTATTGGGGTAACGTAATATTTGACATTTCAAATGCCTATTGTGAAATAACATTAACGAATAAAAAAAAAATAATAATTATCTTTTCAACGATGTGCCACTTGACGCCCCATGCTATTTAAAATTTTAAAGTTGATGTGCCCCTCTCCCGCGCCATCTCTCGGGCAATCACAATGTCTTTCATTTAAAAAGGTAGTATCGGTGATATCATTCATAATTTTTTTTCATTGTTCTACGTCGAACCGTTCGAAAGTTAACAGGTGGGATAGGGGACTATTAAAAGCCCTGTATAATTGAATTCTTACATGAATTATTCATTTTAGCAACAAGAGACTTGAGAGTCAACTCCACAAACATTAAATATAAATTGGAAACAAGTTGTTGACCACAAGAGAAAAACAACTACTTCCCTGGCAAATACCACGCAGAACATTGAATGATATCCACCTGAAAATCTATGCAAACTTCCATTGACAATGAAAATTGATTGCAAATGTTTCATTCTGATAAACTTGATTGAGTTTAATCTATGCCAGGTCTGCCTAACAATCCGCATAATGGTTTTAGGCTTCTGGCCCTCATCATTACGGAATAGTCACCAGTCAGAGATCCGAAGGCCTCTGGCCAAAGCAAGACCCAACACAAATGAAAACACCATCAAGGTTAAATGACCTGTAGGTAGGTAAGAAAATGTAACTTCTAACTGGCGGTACCAAGTGGCAGGCAAAAACACTTCATACTATTCACCTATCTCACTAGGACTCCACTTCAACAAGGGGTATAAATCAAACAAGAGTGATTGGTGGAGTGCAATTTCAGAAACAAGGGACTTAAGAGTCAACTTCACAAAAATTCAATATAAATTGAAACAAGTTGTAGACCACAAGAGAAAAACAACTACTTTCCTGGCAATTACCACGCAGAATATTGAATGATATCCACCTGAAAATCTATGCCATCTTCCATTATTGATGGAAATTGATTGCAAATGTTTCTTATTGATAAACTTGATTATGGTTAATTTGGCTTCTGGCTCTCATCAGTACGGAGTAGTCACCAGTCAGAGATCCGAAGCCTCTGGCCGAAGCGAGACCCAACACATATGAAATCACCATAAAGCTTAAATGACCTGTAGGTACGCAAGAGAATGTCACTTTTGACTGGCGGTACCTAGTGACAGAATCATACTATTCACCGATCTCAGTAGGATTCTACTTCGATAGGAGTGGCTGCTTGCCCGACAAGGGTTATAAATCAAACGAGAGAGCCAGTGAAGTGTAATTTTAGAAACAATGGACTTGAGAGAATCATCTTCACGATAATTCAATATAAATTGAAATAAGTGGTAGACCACAGGCGAAAAACAAATACTTTCCCAGCAAATACAACGCAGATCATTGAATGATATCCACCTAAAATTCATGCAAATTTCCATTGACAGTGAAAATTGAATGCGAATGTTTCTTTCCGATAAACTTCATTTTGTTTAATTTATGTCAGGTACGCCTAACAATCCGCATACCAGTTTAACCAGCTCATCAGTAGCAAGTAGTCACCGGTAAGAGATTCGAAGACCTTCGTAAATGACCCTCAAATCTTATCAACAAACTATGCTGACGATACAAACATACTAATAGCAGAAAAGCAATACGAGGATTGATGTGAAAAAACTATTGATATTACAAATAACATTGCTTACTGGTTTGGAGACATTGCTCACCTTCTATTGAACACAAAAAAACTAATGCTATTTTGTTTGGACATAGTCGAAATACCAATGATTTTTCCTCACATGTCCTCATAAATGATACAAAAATAACATATAATGCTAGCACAAAGTTCCTTGGAATCACCATTGATCAACATATGAATTGGATAAATCATGTAAAACTGCTATGTGGCATACTGAGTAGATCTTGTTATTCTCTCAGATAACTGAAGGAAGTTACTAATTGCTCTGCTCTACTAACAGCATACTTTGGTCATTTCTATTCCTCAATTAGCTATGGAATATTATTTTGGGGGGTTCACATTATCAAGAGGTGTTCATTTTACAAAAAAGAACAATAAGAATATTATTGGTGACTCTTGTAGAGGGCATTTAGAAACTTAAATCTTTCAACACACCCCACTGCATGTTCCGAATGTCTGAATTTTGTTTATAAAAACAAGCACTTGTTCAATAATTATGTTATAGAACTAGAAATAGACATGTTTTGTTACCCTCCCCATACAACCTCTCTCATAGAAAAAGGCTGTTTCTATAAGTGCCTAGAACTTTCTGATTCATTGTTGAACAACATGAACGAAATAAAAACTTTTTTCAGTTTTGAGAAAGTAATTGAGAAACTATTAGTCTCTGCAGAGCCCTATAGATCGGAAGACATAAATCAAATGACATTTACTTGGTTGTTTTTTCAGTGTTTTTTCTGTATATTTCCTTTATTTTTTTTGTTTCTCCTTGTTGGGGGATCAGTAAAAAATGTTTTTTAGAATATGGCATGGTTCCGTGGGTTTTATCGAGTTTTCCTGCGGATGTAAAGCATATGCACCATGATTCAGTCAGCTCAATTAAAGCCGCCCCGGTGCGCATCGTCATATCTTACATATTCTTAAACATTTTTCTCTTGCTGTTCCCCATAATCTGTGATTTCTCAATGGAAAATATTTACTGCAATTTTGACCTGTACCACACAAATTATTATAATTGTCTGTTATAATCTGTTGTTATTGGTACTCAATAAAATTCTTCCTATTCTATTCAATGTTCTGCGTAGAATTTGCCAGGAAAGTAGTTGTTCCTCGCTTGTGATCTACCACTTGTTTCAATTTGAATTGAATTTTTGTGAAGTTGACTCTCAAGTCCCTTGTTTCTAATATTACACTTCACTGGCTCTCTTATTTATTTTAAGTTTAATCGTAATACCTCCCACAACGTCGAAGAAGTTTTACTTGGGAAACACTCACTGAATTTTCCTCCTCTCACACTTATATAGTAATAGAAGGAAAGTATAAATTCCTCACTTAATTTCAATTATTGCAAATAGTGAAAATTCATCATATGAAGCATTTCAATAAATACTTCAATAAAATACTTCAATGAAATCCTTCGAAGTATTTGTGTTGCTCAGATTGCCCTTTTCATGTTACATCCATCAATTGTTCATAATGTAAGAGGTTTGCACGGTATCTCCTTCGATCTGGGAAAAAAAGTCATCATAACAAAGAGAATGATTGAAAGTGAGTGGGAAATCATTTTTCTGCGTGTATCCAGCCTTTGAGTTGCAAGATTATGACAAAGCTTTTTGCTACCAGATATCCAGCATATGGAAGTCAAAAGGACCGAGTTCTTTTGAATGGAAATGGGATTATTTTCCGTTGTGTATTGTTGGAACATATCTCTAGCCCCGCATTCGGAAGCAGAGATAGATTTGAGGAATGGACATTTCTATTGAAGTCAACATTATCTGGAATGGCATCGTCGATATTAGTGGGTGGTCTAACATATGGAATATTTCATGATTTTTGGGGGATGATTGATTACGTTTCCGTACAGAAAGTGAATATGGCCACCTCATCGTTTACATAGGGTATTTTGTTTATCTGTCGTATATTCGTCTAGGCAATTATAATAATATCGTTTATTGGGCATACATCCTACACACAAATGGTAAAGAGTTAGCCCATAGCTCCACCACTTTCCCAAAATTGACTTGTTTTATTCAATGTACAATTTGATTGATATCCGTTTTGGATGATAGATAATGTCTTACTATAGGACTGTAGAAATCCATATTATTCACTTGAAAAGTTGTATGGAAATATTCGTATTATGAACAAATGAAAATAATCAAGATATCCAGTATGAAGAAGCCGAATATAAAACACATCCTTCAAATTTTGCAGTATTATGGCGAGGAACATTTGACGCATCGATCCTGAGGCTCAGTAAGGAAAGATAAGATCTTCTACGGATCAAACTATGTAGGTATTCAGGAGTTAGAGTTCATGCAACCTATACAAAATTATACTAGTTAAATGTCGAACTCTAGATTTGTCATTTAACTCTTTCATTCTTGAGCCGGCGTATCACGGCGCGAGACTTCACGAGCTCGGCTCGCGGGATTGTGCACAGGGATGAGGTTTGTGCCAGCTCTAGAGTGGTCTCACGGCGTGTATAATTTGACGACCCGTCGCTATCAGTGGCTAGGATTTGGTACACGAGCCTAGGAAAGGATACATTGTTCAGTGCAATAGCTATACATAGCGACGATGAGAGGATAGCATGTGCAGCAGCGTATTTCTTTAAACATATATTTTCTTTCTCATATAAATTGAGAATGCAAAGGTTGCTTCTGAATTTCATTCCATGTTAATATACAATAATAAAAACAACACTAATTTGCAAAACTTCACTCCATTGAAACTGACCTATTTATCTACACGGAATATCTCTTGAGAAATATGGACAAAGGCCACTAGGTTGATGCCATCCATACCGATTTCAGCAAGGCGTTCGACATGATAGATCATGCAACTCTACTTGACAAGCTAGCTGAAGTCGGTATACACGGCGATATCCTAAGATGGTTTCTGTCATACTTTACAAATAGATCACAGGCAGTCACTCTGGGAAAGTACAGTTCTCGATTCATTTATATCACTTCCTGAGTTTTCCAGGGATCCCACCTGGAGCCTCTTCTCTTCAATATTTACGTCAACGATATATCTAGTTGTTTTTCCTGTTGCAATTTTCTGATGTATGCAATATTATGATGTCCTCAAAAAACTCTATGGGAAAAAAATACATGAAGCAAAGTATGCATTCAATCAGGGTGCTCTTGCAAACATGAGCCAACATCAGAAGCAAAAAAAAATCTGGAACATAGTCAAATATAAAACTGGAAGAGGAATATAAAATATAAATCGGGAATTGTTACTAGACGACAATCTTGTAAATGATCAAAACAAAATTGCAAACGCCATTGGTTCATACTTTTCTACCATAGCGAAGAGCACAATAAATGCAAACTTTGAGTCAACATCGTGCAATGCCTACACCACTATGCATGTAGATCATACTTTTTATTTTACTCCAGTTCATCCTAGTGATGTACTGAAAATCATTTCTAACCTCAAGAACACAAACTCTGTGGGAGTAGACTGCATATCAACAAAAATAATGAAGAACATTAGAGATTAAATCTGCGAACCATTAGCATTTTTGAAAAATCTTTCAATTGAAACTGGTGAGTTCCCAGACAAACTGAAAATTGGATCGGTAAAACCGATTTTAAAAAAAGGTGACTCAACATCTATCGAAAATTATAGGCCCGTAACAGTCCCAACAGTGCTAGGTATGATAATCGAAAGATCTGTCTATGTGAAAATGCTGGCGTTCCGAGATCAATTGATATAATATCTAATATCAACATGGATTTTGCCCAGGTAGGTCAACGGAAGTTGCATTTTACAACTTTTTCAAGTGTATCTATGACTCACTGACAAAGGAAAATATGTCGCTGCACTTTTCTTTGACTCATCAAAAGCATTCGACATTATTGACCCAGATATCATATGCCAAAAACTTGAATCACTTGGCTTCAGATGTATGTTAATATTGACAATTGTCAGTCGCATCAGTACAACATTGATCTTGGGGTACCGCAGGGTTCTATATTGGGTCTTCTAATTTTTCTTTTGTTCATTAATGATATGCCCAATCACATAAGCACATATCATGTAGTTCTGTATGCAGACGATACAACGATCGCAGTGGATGCTGATAATCCAGAGGAACTCGAAGAAAAACTTAATACCTTGAGTTACGAGTTCAAAAACTGGTCTTGTAGAAATTATTTGGTAGTAAATGAAAAAAAGGCTGTTCTAATGCAGTTTTATTCCAAGATAAATAAAAAAAAATTATAACTTTCAGGTTAGAGTGGGCGATGAAATAATTAAATCATCAGATAACACCAAATTCCTGGGTACTTACATCGATGGTAACATGACCTGGGAGTCAGGTATTAATCATGTCAGCAAGAAAGTTAACAGTGGGTACTATGCAATTAGACAATTGAAATCTGATTTCAATAAAGCCCAACTTTTAAATGTTCACTTTGCTATTGTATATTCCCATATTTCTTATAATATTGCCGTTTGGGGCTGCTCCACAAAATTAACAAAATATTTGTCTCGCAGAAGAGGGTACTGAGGCTAATATATAGGATAGAATACAGAGAATTTTGTAGGCAACACTTCATTGGAAATAAAGTCATGTGCGTACCCTGCATTTATATTCACAAATATATTCTACTTTAAAAAAACAAATACATAGTTACAATCGAAATTGTGACTTTCATGCATATCCCACCAGGCACGATGAATTAATAAGGCTTCAGAAACACTCAACTTGTCTGTATGAAAACTGTCCATCCTATGAGGGGGCAACATTTCATAATCACTTACTTGAAGATATAAAAAACCTAAACAGGGAAAATAATTTCAAAATTAAACTCAAATAATTCTTGATTAACGGTTGTTTCTATGGTACTGATGAGTATTTCAATCAATGACGTGTATTTGTATATTCATTTGGTGGTGCTGTTATATTCCTATGTATTTCTATGTATTATTTTAATCAATCACATGACGTATTTATATATTTACTTTGTGGAAATGTTATATTTTTATGTATCTGTATGCACAGAATATTTGAAAACTAGTTGTTGTCTGACGTATCCTATATCATTTTTTTATGATCAAAACAGATTCAATAAATTTATTTATTTATTTATTTTATTTATTTTCCACCAGTTAACATATACTTATGTTTGAATTTTCCACAACGTAAATGATAATATAATAATAATATTCCTATGCTTCATTTCTTTCCATTGGTTTCCGATCACATTTGAATAGATATTTTTATTATAAACTTGTAAGCATTTTATTTATCTCAAATACTCAATAAATATTCATTTGAGATATTTCTGACAAAAACGTACACACTGAATAGGGTGTACAATCGGGAAACAACCTCAAAACATATGGATGAGTCCTACTGAATTGCCTCTCACCTTGTTCCTTTAAAACTTCTCCGTAATAATAATATAATTCGTGGCGATGCTTCCGCCCTGTACGTGGAGGCCAACATATCGACATATTTTCGTCGGAATAATTCTCTTTCCCTTGAAAAAACATCATTAGTGGACCGTCCCCTCATGAAAATTTTAGCATAAATTTGTACCAAGAATTCAACAAACCTTGATCTAAATCAGGAAGAGATTGAAAATAAAACAAGTCATGATTCCTTTGTCTACTCAGCAGAATTTCTCAAACCGAAACTATCAGTACTGACCCACTCTCAATTATTTTTAAACTTAATGGAATCAAATTATACATCATATTTCAGAAAAGCCTGCATTTTTAGAAACTATTATCTTTTGATTTTGAGAAATGGGATTACTTGTGTATTCAAAATGACTGCTAGACCAATTATCTCAAATCATAAACACTACAAAACCCTGTATTCTCTCTCTGAGTCACTCAATTTGAAATATTATTGGGGCATTCGTATATGGAAATATTACTAAAACATATTTTACTGATATATTTTTACTCTATTCGAAAATTCTTGGAAAATGTACACATATAGATGTGGTATGTTCAAAATTTTGTTTCCACAAACACGTTTCTACGGTTGATATCCGTAATAGGATAAATTCGACACTATAATACACGATAATCACCTTTCTCATTGGAAAAATACACAAAAATATCTGCCTAAAGGAAAGCTTAATGTCGTTCTCTCGACACATCTCCCAAGCTCTCCTTCAGTCCATGCACATCCCATCCCACTATAAAAGGTAAGGTCTCCGTGATCTTAACTCGTACAAGTTTTCATTAACTTCTGAGGGTTGGTCAAACAACTAAGAAGGCGGTTAAAAACAATTTTTTTTACATATGATCACTTCTTGCTATTCCACGAGATATCCTCAAATTCTTAAAGGTACGCTTTCATGTCATTTTTTCAACACGTCTTCCGAGCCTCCCTTCAGTTCATATCATCTCGAGTTATTCACTCGAAACACACTATTTGCATAAAAAAATCAACAATAAGGCGTATATGGAGTGTGTCAGTTCATCAAGGTACTTTTCATCTACTTTTCATTATATATTAATTCATATTAAATTTTTTCAAAAACCATTTCATTTTATTCTAGGCATTGCACATACCATCACTATAATAATTCTGAGAAAATAAACGGAAATGTGTAAAATCCATTTGGATCCACTACTGGACCATATCTTTCGTATTCTCAAACTGACAATTTTACTTTTCGCATTTTCATGAAGCATATGCCTATTCGAAGGGCAATTTGCAAGATAGTTATCCTTCTACTGCTGGGGATGTTTTGTTTTCAAGACATATACATGTGTTTCTTTGAACAAGTTTTTCTTTCTAAATTGAACAAAGAGTTTTGACTTCCGATATATGTTGGTAATCATAAATGCAGAAAAGTGTAAAATCTAATATAAAAAAGAAACTTCAAATCTTTTCATCTCTCAGTGAAAAATATCAGAACTTATTATTACCACATAACAACGACTGCACAAAAGTACATAATTTCCATATTTATCATAGGAAAATAAAATCAAATATGTTATAAAAAAATAATGATTCGAGAATTTGAACAGAAAATTGCTCGAGGTACTTCAAGAAATTTATTATGGAGAAAAACCCCGGAAAAAAGCGCCTCCACCATATGTCACGTGGTAGTGTTGCTACTACGACCTAGTTCGAGTTTTGCTGAGAGAGTTCAATGAAAAATGGAATAAAAACCAAAGATAACAAAATGTATTGAATAAGAGAGCAACAATTGTGAGGGGGACAAATACAAACGAAATATGGTTTACTAACATTATCAAATTCTCAATTATTAAACATTCTGGGATGTCAAAAGGGAACACCGTGTTTGTTTGAATGAACCCAATGTTATGAAACGTATAATTGGAAAAAATGGAATAAAAACCAAAGATAACAAAATGTATCGAATAAAAGAGCAACAATTGGAGGGGACAAATTCAAAAAATTTGTTATGAAACGTATAATGGGGAATAGTGCACAATTAACAAATTTCCAACTTGAAACAAAAGTTGATAATAATAATGGTAAAATATTGATTGATGATTAAGCTATGTCTTTCGTGACAATATCTTCGTGAATTTTGAGTAGCGGATTTCTATGGATTTTGTCCATTTCTCTGCACAGAGCATCCGATCTTCAGATATGGGGTGGTGGAATGTGCTCAATATAGGGAGCCAGTGAGAGGGAGTGTGTTTGATGGAGCCAGTGATGATTCGCATCGGGTTTTTCAATTGGGTGTCAACCAAGTTCGTGTGGGAGCTATTTATCCACACTGGGTAGCATTATTCCGCAGTTGGGAGAATTAATCCAATGACGAAGGAACGTAATGTGTCAGCTGATGCACTCCAGGACGTGCCACTCAATTTGGAAATTATGTTGTTTCCAGTTTTGAGTTTTGCAGCTACATAGGGTAGGTGTTTTTTGAAGGATAGTGTCCTATCTAGTACTAGTCCGAAGTATATTGATTTGTTGTGGTTTAGGCGGCCACCATTAGGGTAGACATTTAGATCGACGTTGGCAATTTCATTGTTCAGGTGGAAACACGATGTTTCGGTTTTTGGAAAGCTGATTTCGAGTCTCAGTTCACTAAATAATCGTTCATGGTAATCAAGTCGTTCTCTATCCCGGCAAGGATTCGGTGGCTGAAGCTCAAGGACATATTTTTGGCATAGCAGAATTTTTTGGAACGTGTTTCGTGTAGGTCGGTTATATACAGGTCGAAAAGGAGCGGGGCTAGTACTGACCCCTGAGGGAGTCTGTTATTTAGCATCCGTCACTTGCTTATTTTATCTCCCATGTGGACTCGGAAAGTGCGATTGCTGAGCATGTTGTCGGAAGAGCCTTGCTATTGTTATGCTCTTGATAGTTTTCAGAAGTTTGTATATGAGTTGCTGGCGCCGAACTGTATCATATGCTGTTGTGAGGTCTACGAAGACTACTGTTGTTATATTCCTGTTTTGGTAGCCGGCCTCTATGAACGTTGTTAGGGAGAGAACTTAGCTTCGGTTGGTCTGGAAACCTGGGACGTGGTTCGTTAGGATTTCGGAAATGCGGTTGTAGATTAATCTTCCAAGTTGTTTGTAGCACGAGCTGAGAAGAGCTATCGGCCTGTAGTTTTCTGGCTTATTGTCGTCTCTGCCGGGTTTGAGGAGTGATATTATTTTGGATTGCTTCAGTATCGTTGCTGAGTAACCGGTGAGAAGGATGCCTGGGAAAACTTAGCTAGCCAGTTTCTTGCCATAGGGTCACAATGTATGAGGAATTCTAGATCGATCCCGTCGTATCCTGGAGCTTTAATGCTTTTTATTTTTTTGTACTGCATTTGATATTTTTTATACTTCTTCGATAGGGAAGAGATTTGCAAGGTTTGGCTCCACGGTTGTATTCCTCTCCAGTTTCGACAGTTTTTTCCATTGTGTGCTTATTGTCGTTGGTGGTTCTAGATGTCGAGAGAAGGTGGTTTGCGAATTGGTCGGATGTTACTGCAGGGTCATGGCGGACGGGTGAGTTGTCGAGCCCAGTTTTCTCTGGCCACTGATAGACGACGAGTCGAACAAATTAAACATGCCGTGAGACCGACCAGGCTCGAGATTGCACAAACCTCACTCCTGTCCCCAAGCCAAGCTCGTCAAGTTTCCGCGCGCCGTGACACCGCAGTAATAAATATTCAATTGAGGCTATGTTTTGCGACAGAAATGAGGAAATAAGTTAATTTCTCGAAAACCCCTGGAGATAGGTATAGGAAAGTAACACACAAATATAATCAGAAAGTATTAGCAAAGCGAAAAGTGCAATAACATACAGGATGTTCTATTTAAAATATCAAAGTTGTTGCTACTTTTTAATATAAACGGCAACGCCGCAGCACTATAAATATCTTAGATCGATAGAGCAGAACCAATTACCCAAGAATCCAGAATTTCAAAATAATCCTGTTCCTTTCTCCGTGAACGTCTAACCCACCATCCACCGTGAGTGACTCTGTATAATACGCGGTACTGAGTAATGGAATATTTCGAATTTCGTGAGATATCCTATATAAACTGCCGTACTAAGCACGTCAAAATGTAACAAACCTCCATCAATGCAAATGAAATGCTAACCGATGAGACATTTGGAATATTCATGGACATTTCCGCGATGCTCCCTGGTAGGTAATCATTGCCAGCAAAATTTCCACTCCGAAGCACTCAGATCCTAAGTGATCAAACAAAGCCGTGGCCGCTTCACATCACCCACCTTTCGTAGTCATTAATCCCTGATTGATTGCCTCTGGTTGATTTTCCATATCAGCAGAAGAAATGGTAATGTATATGAAACAAAAAATCTTAATGTGGAAATCACAAATAAATGAGATCTTGTGGAAAAATACCCGCACGAGAACATATGGGAAATTGGCTCTCGGTCGAATTGGCTGGGATTTTATTATGTTATAGTAGGATGGGTCATTAGAAAAAAGTGTGAGTTCAAATGATTTTGTATGTTTAGTTTCTGAGATCCGAAGTTCGTAAAAACGTCGTATTGGGGTAGGATTGACATAGAAAAAACTGTTGTTTTAGTCGAAATAAGGCAAAGTGAGGAAGAAAATGTATTGATCAGAGCTCATAAACATGTTCAATTTTAATCCTATCGATGATAGTACATTAGGGTGTATACGTGGCATAGTCAAAAAAATCATTTTCCGGATTTTTTTCCCACACTATTTCAAAACCAACAAGTAATATTTTGTCAGGATATCATAGTTCCAGTCTATTGTAGGCGAAAAAACGTGTTTTGTTTCTTGATGACTCTCTTTGTTTGAAATATATATATTTTTTAAATTTTCGAGTATACCCCTATAATGAAAACAATTGACAGATCGTTTTTGATTACAAAAAATGATACTAATTGCTAATGCATATTGAATAAAACATAGGGTAACATTCTGATGAACTCAATTGTTCAATATTACCTTTCATTTAGATAAAGGGTGCGTTACATTTTTTTTAGGTCATTCACAAGGTTTTTATTGAATATCTAGAAAACTGTTACCTCAATATGGACCATATTTCACTCACAACATTTTCAATATGTTCACTATCATATACGATAGTTTTATCAACTTTGTATGTTGCGTTTCTGAAATATGCATTTTTGAGGTTTACGGTATTACGATATAAGGGGTAACCTATCGATTTAACAAAATTTTATGGAACCTTTCGACACATTCGATTCTATTATAAAACTTTTTGAAATCAATCATGTGATACTATAAACAACACAAACCACACCCAACAATAATTTGGAACTCAACAGTAATACTAAAAAAATCGAATTATGAATAACGACTTCTAACATAAAAAGTCAATTAATATTATGGAAATTATAATATAACAAATCTAATAAAGCTATTGTATGCCGAAACACGCGTCGTGCTTGAGTGAACCCTTAAGTGTATAGTAGAAGTGAACTCTTAATAGAAATTGAAACTAATTAGTTATAAACAACATAAACAACAATTTACCTAATTGAACTCTCAAAAAACAAACAATAATAAAAAACCAAAATTCAAATGAAATCAATAATATTGTCATTGATTGGTCTATTTGCACAATCTGAAACATTTCTCTATAGCTTATGGCTAGGGTACTTTATTGTTTCTATTTGAAATTGATATGCGTAATCCTGAACCTGGACTATGACGCTGCCGCATAGCGTCCAGATTTAGGAATGCTATGAAGTATCAACTGTGGATATCCTTCAGTATTTTTTTCCTGCGAATGAACGTATTCTAGGCTAATACAGTACCTGCAAAAGTGGAGCAAGAACAGTGGGATGCTGTTCCCATATTTGCAGCGTACTTTGGTACCTAAGATATCTTCGTCATCAAGAAACAATCAAGTACCCCCGTCATGAACTATTAAACAATGTTTCAGATTGCGCAAATAGACCGATGAATAACAATATTACTAATATTATTTGGTTTTGTTCATTGTTTGTTCTTTGAGAGTTCAATTATGTGAATTGTTGTTTGTGTTGTTTATAACTAATTAGTTTCAATTTTGATTTGGAGTTCACTACTACAATACACTATAAGATTTTCACTACGTAAGGGTTCACTAAAGCACGACGCGTGTTTCGCTATGCAATAGCTTCATCAGGTTCATTTCGATTTATTATATTAAATATTAATCGACTTTTTATGTAAGAAGTCGTTATTTATAATTCGATTTTTTTGTGAGTCTATACTGTTGAGTTCCAAATTGTTAATTGAGTGTGGTTTGTGTTGTTCATGGTATCAAATGATTGATTTCGAAATGTTTCATATAGAATTGAATGTGTCGAAAGGTTCTATAAAATTTTGTTAAATCGTTTGGTTACCCCATATATCGTAATACCGCAAACTTCAAAAATGCTTATCTTAGAAACGCAACATACAAAGTTGATAAAACTATGGTGTATGATACTCAACATTTTCAAAATATTGTGAGTAGAATATGGTCCAAATGAACGAAATTGTTTTTTAATACTCAATAAAAACTTTGTAAATGACCTAAAAAAAATGTAAAGCACTCTTTATCTAAATATTGAACAATTGAGTTCATAAGATTGTTACTCAATCTTTCATCCGATGGGCAGTAGCAATAAATTCTTTTTTTGTAATCAAAAACGATCTGTCAATTGTTCTCAGTATAGGGGTATACTCGAAAATTAAAAAAAAAAAATTTCAAACAGAGAGTCATCAAGAAAAAAAACAAGTTTTTTCGCCTACAATAAACTGAAACTATGATATCTTAACAAAATATAACTTGTTGATTTTGAAATAATGCTGGGAAAAAAATCCGGAAAAACGATTTTTTTTTACTATGCCCCGTATACACCCTAATGTACTGCTGGGAAAAAAATCCGGAAAAACTATTTTTTTTACTATGCCCCGTATACACCCTGATGCACTGTCATCAATAAGAATATAATTGAACATGTTTATGAGTTTCGATCAATACATTTTCATCCTTATTTTGTTTTATTTCTTTGTGAATCCTCCCCCAATACGTCGATTTTACGAACTTTGGCCGCTTATATCTCAGAAACTAAACATACAAAATCATTTGAACTTACAATTTTTTCTAATGACCCATCCTACTATAACATAATAAAATTTCAGCCAATTCGACGGAGAGCCAATTTCCCATATGTTTTCGTGCGGGGTTCTTTTCTACTCCTCCTTTTCATAAGGAAAAATTTAAAACTTATTAGACATTTGAAGTAACTCCTTCAGATTTCTAAATGGAATTGGTTTTGGAAAGATAACGAAAAAAATATAAATCAGCTTTTGTTTTGCTCCAGGTGTGTATTTTCAGATTATTTGTGTTCTAATCCAATCTAGTTCTTCTATCTCGCTCTTTCAAATTATTAATGAATTTTGGTTTGAACGGCTTGAATTTATCTTAGTGTGAACATTTTCTCACGGCTCCCCTTTCAAAACAAATATCTGTTGTATACTAATGTGTCCATGCATACACTTAATTGAGCTGCTTTATCATAAACACTTCGATTATGAGATTTTATTAAAGTATTTTGTACTGAACCCGTTGATTTGAACGAGATAATCCTGCTCACAGTAGAGTGTGGATATTTCTTCCAGGATGTCGTGCATTAAAAGTATACGCAACTTGTCGATGAGTTTTATTTCCTCCGCAAATGAGTACAATATAAATTTTTTCCTGCAAAGACAGAATTTTTATTCTACTACTTGGTAAAAATTTGCTCTTTCATAATTCAAGAGAAACCTTTCTTATTTCAATTCCCATGGCATTCAATTCTGTTGTTTCCATAGCATACTTCTTTAGAGTACTTGATTGATGATACATTTTTGAGTATTAATACGGAGAATAATTGTTTAGAATTGAATGAGCAAGAACTTGATTGGCAAATTGATTTGAAATTTTCAGAGTTATGACACTTGAGTAAAATGCCCTTTTTTGTGATGGAAATCAATCGAACAAATATATATATATATATATATATATATATATATAATAAATAATCCATCTCGATTCTTTCTAGGCGCGAAACGTAAGACGGCTGGACCGATTTGGCAAATGTTTTTTAAATGTCCGTAATAGCCCGAGGATGGTGGATACTGAACAAAAAATTTAAGAAAGTTGGAAGTTGGGAAATTCGGGTATCCAAGGAATTTGGCGAAGAAAAAGACTATCAAGTCATTTATTACCAAAGAGGAATGAGCTCAGCGGTTACAATGTCGCCTACCGAGCAGAAGATCACAGGAACGAATCCCGGTCGGGGTATATTTTTTTTTAATAAAAACAACTGGACCGATTTGTCTAATTGTTTATTTCCAATATTCGTAATACTACGAACAAGGCTTCTAGAAAAAGAAAGGATTTTTTGAAAAGTTTTCAGGAATATATCATGCACAGGGTGATCCAAAAGTACTTTGACAAACTTAAGGAGGTGATTACTCACAATATTCTTATATGAATTGTCCAAATGAATATATATGTCCGGAAACACTTCGTTTCCAAGCTACAGGGTGTTGAAGTTTTCTTTTTATTTTTGTTTTTTTTCAATAACTTTCGAAATACTGACCTTAATTGAATGAAAATTGGTATTTGGAGGTTTTTTGGGGTGTCGAATTCGAACCTGATGTTATTATTGCTCTTACTTGTAGGGGGTGCCACCAACACGTCTTTCTATTTTTTGAAGATCCATAATTTTTTTGAGCGTACATCTAGCACATTCTTCAGTAGAAAAATCATTTCCTCTATCATATTTACGCAAAAAAGCTACTCTCGTTACAAGTCGCTATAAGCAACCGTTTTCTAGATATTTGGACTTGAAAATTTCAATTCGATTATTTGATAATCGATGCGTGTTGAAGTTATTACCATTGTTTTGCATTCTTCACAAGAATGCTTAGAAAATGAATTTGACGTTCAAGTAAGTAGTTTTGGTTTTTTGTAGGGGGCGCCACCTATTTTTACTCGTTTGAAATAGTTGTTTTTGTATCAAGGGTGAAAAATCTGTATTTGTTTTGATAAAATTTGCAAGAAATATCAACATTTTATTTCAAGAAATTGTAAGTATGTAGAATAAAATAAAATAAAGGAAACTGAATTGTGTTCAAATGAATTTTTCGAAGTGTCCACATGCATTCAGTTTCTAGTCAGTGAATCTCGTACTCGCTCAAAAATTATTGGTGTGTTTCTTATGTTTCACAGGCGTCTACTATCCGGTTTCTTAGATCTTCCTCGTTCGCTACTGGAGTTTTATAAACTAGTGACTTCAAATCTCCCCAAAAATAAAAATCTAGCGGGTTTAGATCTGGGGACCTTGGTGCCCACGCCTGGTTAGGTTCTCTTACACCCCTACCGATCCATCGATTTGGATAGACAGTGTTGAGGAATTCCCTGGCCGGAGCCCCATTATGCATGATGGGGCTCCGCATACGAATTTCTAATGGTACATTCTGAAGTAGTCTCGGCAATTTATTTTCTAAAAAGTCTCTGTAAGTTGAGCCATTCAGTCGGAACGGAAGAAAGAAAGGACCTATCAAGTAATTATCAATTATTGCCGCCCATACATTTACAGAAAATTGATACTGATAATGTTTTTCACTAACTGCGTGCGGATTTTCCAACATGGTTGTTATAAACATGGAAAGATATAGGCATTCAGTCTTCTAGTCATTGAATCTCGTACCTGCTCAAAAATTATTGGTATGTTTCTTATTGTTTCACAGGCGTCTACTATTCGGTTTCATAGATCTTCCTCGTTAGCTACTGGAGTGACTTCAAATGTCCCCAAATATAAAAATCTAGCGGGTTTAGATCTGGATACCCTGGTGCCCACGCCTGGTTTGGTTCTTCTACACCCCTACCAATCCATCGATTTGGTTAGACAGTGTTCAGGAATTCTCTGGCAACAACTCTGAAATGGGCCGGAGCCCCATCATGCACAAACCACATGCAGATACGAATATCTAATGTTACTTTCTGAAGTAGTCCCGATAATTCATTCTCTAAAGAGTCTCTGTAAGTTGCGCCATTCAGTCGGAACGAAAGAAAGAAAGGACCTATCAAGTTATTATCAATTATTGCCGCCCATACATTTACAGAAGATTGATACTGATAATGACTTTCACTAACTGCTTGCGGATTTTCTAGAGCCCAAGCATGGTTGTTATGAAAATTTGTGATAGCATTTCGGGAGAAGTTTGCCTCGTCCGTGAAGAGTACATATCTTGAAAATTGAGGATTCCCAGCCAATTTTCTCAAAAACGGTTGACACATAGTAATGCGTTGGGGAAAGTCTCGTGGCAAAAGAGCTTGTACCCTTTGAATATGGTGTGGATGAAATTGTTGATCGTGGTTAATTTTCCAAACTGTGAACGGAGTAGAATTGATAGCTTCAGCAATTATTCTTGTACTTGTTTCTGGATTCTCCTCGAGAGCGTTCAAAACAGCTTCTCCCAATTCTGGGGTTTGGACTGCTCGTGCTCTCCCAATAATATCAGCTGCCCTCTTATAGCCACCTGTTTCTGCCAAACGACGGCGGAGACTGGTGAATGTTGAAGCTGAAGGCAGTACTCGATAAAGGAAATCGCTCGTGGTATATACGTCTTGCGTCGCGCGCATTGCCATCCGCAAGGCCATAAACGAAATGCATATTGGCTAGATGAGCATTATTGTTTAAATGATCAATTTTCTCAATATTTGTGTTATAAAAATCACAGAAACTTCAACAAAACAACAAAACGTTCAACTGTCACATAATATGTAATTACCAAAATTACTTCCTAAAACGTCAAATTCATTTCCTAAGAATTCTTGTGAAAAATGCAAAATAATGGTAATAACTTCAACACGCATCGATTATCAAATATTCAAAATCAAATATCTAGAAAACGATTGCTTGTAGCGTTCTGTAACAATGGTAGCTTTTTTACGTAGGTATGATAGAGGAATTGATTTTTCCACTGAAAAATGTGCTTGAAGTACACTCAAAAAAGTTATGAATTTAAAAAAAAAAAAAGACATGTTGGTGGCTCCACCTACGAGTAAGAGCAATGATAACATCAGTTTTTAATTCGACACCTCAAAAAACTTCTCAATACCAATTTTTGTTTAATTAAGGTCAGTATTTCGAAAAATATTAAAAAAATAAAAATAAAAATAAAACACCCTGTATCTTGGAAACGAAGCGTTTCCGGACATATATTCATTTGGACAATTCATATTAGAATGTTGTGAGGAATCACCTCCAGAAGTTTGTCAAAATACTTTTATATCACCCTGTATAATAAAAATGAATGTCTGTTTGTGTTATTAAGCTCATAACTTGAGAACGGCTGGACCGATTTGGCAATTTTTTTTCCGGAAAACGGGATAACGAACGGAAAAACGGGATAACCAAAAAACAGGAAAACGGGAAAACGTAATAACGGGATGATGGGAACACGGGATAACTGGAAAATGGGATTGCGAGCAACGGAATAACGGAAAGGGGATAACTGAAAAATGGGATGACGGAAAAACGAGATTACGGAAAAATGGAATAACGGGATAACTGAAAAACGTGATAACTTGGTCACAGGATAAAGAAAAGAATGGGATGATAGAAAAAAAAGGGATAACGGGAAGCAGGCAAGGTCAAAGACATAACCCAGATGGTACAACATTAAAAAAAAAAAGAAATTCTACCCGGACGAAAGTTTTCAGAAAAAAAATATAGAGAATATAGAACTTTGGACAGGACGTCTGTCGGGTCAGCTAGTTACCTATAAAAATGGTACAGAATTAATAAGTTACATTTTGCCGGGACTTGATTTTATGAAATTTACAGAATATGTCTCCACATATAGAAACTTTGGATTGTCTACTTCTCCATTTCGTTATTTCACAACTTTCGTGTGGATGATTTTTGTAAAATCACATATTTTGACGCTTACACCAAGTTGGCATTTCGGGTTTCCTCATAACGTTAGGAAACCCGAAGGACAAAACTGACATGCCGGATAAATCTGGAATTTATTAAATTAGCTGTCAAAATTGTGACAGTTTATGACGGTCAGACAAAATGTTCAATTTCTAAAAGGTTCCACGAATATGTGGCCCATGCTACCTACCGAAGGGAGAATGAGTCAAGTGTAGCGGACCATATGACCGAATCTGGTCACAAAATTAATATCAATATTTTGAAAATGATCAAACCGGCCAACGACAGAAAAAAGTATGATAAAAATCTACTTGATGAGGATAAAGGTCCGATGTATTCCACCTTGTTTACTTCAATCGCCATAGAACCATCAAGATGCCATTAGCGATTTGAGGAACGGTAACTATAGAATGACACAATCAGGAATACCAGGTATATATTGTGAAACATGTAACAATTTATTAGTGTAGTTCACCACTGATGATGATAACTTGGTTATCGAATTGCGCATATAAGTGTGAAGTGATTCAGTGTGGTGAAGGGGTTTTTTGATTGTGTGACACCACAGCGACTAGTCAGTCTTCTGTGATACCAATTGTTCATTAAATTTTTGTCAAATAAAAATAATTGATTTTAGAAATGGTCTACGAAGTCTCGTACACATAATTCACGGATTCGATTATTTCATCGCGCAACGCGGTAAAGTTATACTTTCACAGGTTGTCAGAGTTGAGCACAAGAGACTACTTAAATAGGGCGACTGTAATTATCAGGTAATGCTCACGAATGGTATGTAATCTCGGCCGACCAAACGCGTGTGCCTGATTTCAGGTATGTAAACTCGGCCGCCTCAATTATCATAACACTTTATTTGAGGAAGATCACTTGCCAGGTGATCTACGTGGATTTCAGGTAATATATTTATAATTTGGAAATACCCACTCATCCCCCTTTGCACCCTGGATACAAATAGAAGTGTCGAGGGTGATTGATAAATAGTACCATCTTTGATTTGTCCAGTGAATCTCAGTCGTTTGCGTGTAACCGATTATGGATATACAAGTATCAGTCATGAAAAGTCAGCGTGGTAATGTTGTTTTATTAATGAACAACTACAAATACAATTTCAAAGAAGAGTTGAAAACGGTCGAGAAGAAGTGGAGGTGCAAAAGCCAAAGTGTTCTGCTAGTGTTTACACCGTGGGCAGTGGTTATACAATTTCGAGATCAAATTTTACTCACAACATGGTGCCTGCAACATTGAAGATATTCAACGAGATATCATTACAAGCTCAGCGAAAAGAAAAGCCGTTGACGATATCAGCAGACGGCCAAGTAAAATTTTACATTCAGTTATGGTTAATGAAGATACAACAGCTCTTCAGACAAAGGATCTAACCTACATAAAACGCAATATATACAACGCTAGAAGAAAGGTACTTCCTGTGCATACTGAATCTCGAAGTGAAGTTCATAATGTACTAAAGACAAATACAAATTATCACACAAACCGAGGTGAGAAGTTATTGTTGGTGAATGATGAAGATTCTCACATACAAGTATTCAGTTGCGTCACAAATTTGGAGAATCTGTGCAAATGTAGCAAAATCCACGTAGATGGTACATTTGACTACTGCACTAAATTTTTTCTGCAACTGTTTACTATTCACGGCTGCCTGAATGGACATTATATACCTACCGCTTGTGTTTTGTGTGCTGCCGGACAAATGTACTGAAACGTATGTAAAGTGCTTTGAACACGTGAAGAACTACTGCAGCGACTTTTCGTTTTCTTTTTTCCCCAAGGAAATCGTCGTCGATTTCGGAAAGGCTATCCACAATGCAGCTTGTACTGTCTGGCCGCAAGTCAAACTGATAGTATGTAGATTTCATCTATCACAATCTTGGTGGCGTGAGATTGAAGAAGTTGGTCTCGCCAAAGAATACAGAAATAAAACAGAAGGAGGAAAATGGTTAGGATACTGTTTTAGACTTATGTTTGTTGACCCTGAGGAAGTGGGAGACGCATTTGCTTTTTCGTTAGCTGCGATTCAGCCTCAGGAAATGAGAATTCAAACGTTTGCGGACTATTTAGTGGACAATTATGTGGCGATTGTGCAATCTTTCCTCCAGATTTATGGGTGTCTGAAACGTCAAGGGCCGATAGAAGCACTAATTCCTGTGAATCAGCCCATTCACATTCGAAAAACTATCTTAACGCGCCTCATCCTTCGAAATTTGGTTTTCTTGCCTTTTTATTGAATTATCAATGTGAAATATATGTAAAACTCCAAAGTGTGGACAAGCCATATGTACCAAATTCGGACACAAAGTATTTAGACCGTATTAATAATGACTACAACGCTAAGAAAATAACTAAGCTGCATTTTTCAAAACTTGCTTCACATTATTACAATAAATAAGTTCTAAATAATAATTTGAGATAATATTTGTATTTTTGTTTGATGTTACTTATTTCTATTTCAATGTGTTATTGTTCAGTGGAATTGTATATTATCAATTTATCAATAACTGCATGATCTATGATTTGTATATATTTTGTGTACGTATATACCGTTAATATATGCCTTTTTGGAATAAAAGTAATATAACCTTCAAAACATGTGTTTATTTCCTTGCCAAAGTGTGACATTATAATGTTGAAAAACTGATTCTGATTCTCAATAGTAGGTTAGTATACAAACATAGGTCACATGGTAGACCCGTAGAGTTCTCTGATCTAAGGTTTGATATCATCAGTTTCACGACCGGCCGAGATTACATACCCTTATTTTGAGGCGTCTTTCAATTGAGAAGATTATAAATTCTTAAGCGGCCGAGTTTACATCTGCCCCTTAAATTAGTCATACTCATAGAGAAAAGTATATCATTGAATTCCAATATCATATGACTCTAGTGTAGTAAGCATTCATTTCTACAGAATCAATCGGCTTTGTATTTCTCAATACGAATTGGTTTTGTTGATATAAAAATTTGATATGTGCTTTTATCGCGAAGCTCATTATAAAACACAAAGAAAACATTTATCACTATAAAATGTATTGGATTGTTCCTCCTATTAAATTTTTAGTCGTTTGATCAGATCCATAATTATGAAAAACCGTGTATAGTGCTCTCCTCACTCACCTTTTGTGGTCCTGAATCCCTGATTGATCGCCTTGGTAGTCCTCACGGCCGCCCTGTATATCCTCCAGTAGAAGAAAAGCATTACGAACATGGGGATGTAGAAGGAACCCAGGGCGGAATAGACCACATACCCCGCCTCGTTTGTGAGCTCGCATTTCCAAGGGCAGTGTGGGTTTTCCGTATTCTGTTGGTTGGCATCGTTTTCTGCGGGCTAGAACAAGAGTTTTCTGGGAATGAGTGGGTTTTTTCTAGGAGACGCAAAAACGAACATTAGTGTAACGTGGAGTTTGCGGTTTTGTGGGAACATAAAAGGGTCTAATCGTATTTCGACCAGCAGGGGCGTGCGGTATATAAATATGATGAATCTCTAGGGTAACTCTCTACCGGGTGACAACGAAATCAATGGCCAGAGCGTCATTCAGTTGTTTTCTAAGTAAGACTTTCAAAATTTGGATTGAGGATATAGTTCCTCAGAACCCATATTTCTCATGAAAAAACAATTGAATATCACTTCCGGTTTTACCGGAAATAGACCTAGGTCGAGAATTTCAAACGGAACTCTTTAGATATTTTCACGCCATTCGATAGAGCAAAAAATTACCTTCTCAATGACATATCACAAGGAGACATGTTTATAGAATATCCGTAACACAGAAAAAGATCATACGAAAAATGTTCAGCCCAGACTTCAGACAAATTTGTAAGCCCACATTCATTAAATATAAAATTATGTCGTTCTACAGCATCAATATCTACCACTGTATCTTGTATGTAAGGAAAATAATTGATAAATTTTAACTGAATTCTTCAAATCATGATTATGATACCAAGAATTCTGACACAAAACTACAAAACTTAAAATAGTTTTAGATACATGGGAATGAAAATTTATTACAAACTACCACTAACTTTCACAAGTAAGAACTCCTCCAGTAATTTCAAAAGGACCATACAAAATTTAATGCTAGAAAAATGCTACTATAGTGTGAAAAAATACCTCTATGATAGCTTGTAGGAACTGTCTTTGTCTATGCCGTCTGTATTTGCAATAAATACATTATATGAAAAATTAGTTTATAGGAAATGTACTATTTTAATACTATTTTATTTTATTTTATTCATACCAACTCTATATTGTTATATATTATTCGTGTTCATCATTTCAAGATAACAACAAAATACACCTTTCACAGCGGGTGACTGACTTGTCCTATACATGTTTGTAATGTCACAAAGGATAAATAAATATTTCTATTTCCATTGAATGTCGGCGCAGGAGACTTTTTTCTAAAATCAATATGGCGGCACTGTGACGTCATCGATCAAATTTTCGTTAGGCAACCTAATAAAATAGCAAATAAACGAATCAAAATTGTTGCACGTTTCATCAAAAACCAATCAAAGTGTTTTTGATGAAACGTGCAACAATTTTGATTCATCACCAATCGGGATTCCTTTTAGTAATTATTTCAAACAATATTTTTGCTCTTGAATTTTTTTGAGAATTTCAAATAGGAAATAATACTTTTTTCAAATTAAAATTGTCAGACGAATGCTTGACACACTACGCGTCTTGTTTTTATTTTCAATTTAAAAATAATTGAAGGTTGTCTTTTTCATTAGACCTAAATAAATAACTACGTCTACATAAAAAAATATTTTTTTGTATACGGTCCCCAAGAAGGCTACTTTGGGAATTGAAAAAAACTTGTCCGTAAAGTGTCGTCATGACAACACTTTACGAACTGAATTAAATCAATTCATAAAGTATAATTGAACAATAACGGGTATTTAAAAATACTATAAAAACTACTATGAACTGATAACATTTTGCCGCAGAGAAGCTAGTAATTTAGTTTTTTTCAGAATAAAATTGTGAATGGTTATTGTTGCGGTAGGTACAAACATGATGACTTTCACACTTTCTTTCTTCGAACAATCGCGAACAAAATGATATTATCCACTTACAAGAATATATGGTTTAGTTTGAGTTCAAATCAAGTTTCGATTCTAACACCTGAACCTACATACATTTATTGGATGATAACAATGTAGTTTTCATTTATTCTAAATGTCACTTACTATCCAGAATTACAACGAAGTGGGCAACCTCTAGCATTCACGATTCGAATGTCAAACTAGGGGAAAACAGGACTTTGCTGTATACTGAATACATTTACAATTTTTTCTCAAATTTGGAGTATCTTTCTGAATGGTTGTCATATTTACTTACAAGTTTATTATATTCAACTATCTACAGTTCGCAACATATGGAAGTTTTTTTTATTAATAGATATAATGAAAATTTGACTTCGCAGTTAGTTTGTACTTGAAAAATGAGTAAATAACTTCCTCTTTCCTTTTGTCATGTGCTACTCTAAACTTGTCAAATTTGACAATTTTTTCGAAAATCCTCAAAAAATCAGTTTTTTTTTGAAATTTCGAAAAATGCCAAAGAAAAAAGTTGCTCAGTTTCCAATTTTATACCTCTGCTTCATTTGGATTCTCTACTATCACTTCGATTTTTTTCCAATTTTTTTAATTTTTCGAATCGTTTGCTTTACCGATTCGAACGAAATATGATTCAATTTTCATAATTTTGATGAAAATGATACTTCAATGTCATATCTTGCCCAGAAAATACCCACATTGGCCTGTTACTAGAAAAAAAATGCACCTCCAGAAGTTCGTCTTTGTTGTGCAAAGTTCATCTAGTTCATCCCGTTAGCTGCAGATTGGTTCGAAATATTTTGATGTAGTTTACACCCAACAGTGTGACTGTTGGATGTAAACTGTTAGATGTAATTTTCGTGTAAATAATAATTTTTTGCAGTGTTTTTTCAATTAATTTCATGAATCTCGTATTCTTTATTTTCACCATTAGATATATAAAAAACACTAAACCAAAATAACTTTAACCAAATTCACAACAAAACATCGTAACATTCATTGATTTATCTCAATAATCTTATAAAGAACCCGAATTCATCATTCAGTATGTTGTTCTTCCCGTTCTATACACATTATAGTCCTTTCAGTCACAGACTTTGTGGCATTTTTAATAAATAGGGGATTTATGTTAGCACAACACTCCCGAATGGTATTCTCTGAATGTTCTTTGTTTGAAAATTGTCTGCGCTTATACACTTCTTGTTTCAGATAACCCTATAGAAAAAAGTCCATTGGAGATGAGTCCGGTGATCTTGGTGGCCAATAATCTTCCCAATCTCGTCCTATCACTTCGCCCCTAAACATCTGATTGAGATTGAGACACTTCTACCGTTTGATGGATCGGCGCCCTGTCAGGCTGATTCCACAAATTTCGTCTAACACTTGGAGGCAGATTATCCAAAACTTCAGAAAACTGATTCATAATGAAATTTCTGTACATGTCTGCGTTAAATTTTCTCTAAAAAAATATGGTCCAATTATTTGGTTATGTAATAAACCTCATCACACATTTGTCTTGAATGAATATTGGTTACGGCATTCTATTACAAAATTTGGATTATTGTTGGACCACCAGCGACAATTTTGGGAACTAACTGTTCCGTTCGACTTGAAAGTTGCCTCGTCTTTCCATAAAATCCTGTAGGGAAATGTGATATCATTTTCTCTCTCACCTTGGAACCAAAATGGAAATCCCACTCGAATATTGAAATCTCTTTCTTCGAGAGTGTATATGAACTTTGGCTTATAGGGATGAAAATTATTTTCAACCGACGAAACCAAAAAGGAGGAGGTTCTCTAGTCGAACTTTTTACTGAGGCATCCGAATCCGATAATTCTTTTTTCAGTGGATAGGGTGTACAACGAAGGTGGTCCCATTCGAATTAAGAAGATGAAATCCACCCCTAAGGGTAGCAACATGAAGGATATTGATCACTCACCCTCTGAATTCTGGTCCGTTAACCGATTCTATCAGGCATAACTTTGTACTGGGTTCTTCGATTTAGATGATTATTTTTTCAATAGATAGGGTATACCTCATATTCCGATGGAATTATATACCCTAACGGGTGGAAAATTAGGGGAAAATTGATTTTTCACTTATGAACATTGGCACACACATACGTAGTTGACAATGACAGATCGCTAGTGACATTATTTCTGTTCCACATCCGTCAAAACCATTATATTTTATAAGAGGATGGAATGATATACAAAGTAATGAAATAGACTAACCAGAACAACAGAAATAATCTATATCACAACAAATAGTAAAAGTAGATAATCATATTATTCAACTGTTGAAGTAGGGTGGGTAAGTAAGTACTTTGGAAGTAATAAAAAAACAAGTAGGTAGTAATTAGTATATTTTAGCCATAAAAAAATTGAAAAAATAAAAAAATTTAACAAAAAATTAAACCGACGAAATACGGAGCTGAAAAGTAAAAATAAAATAAACCTTCTTAGTCTCAGTAACTAAGCTCCTAAACTAATGTAAGTAACTAATTTTGAGTCGGCGCCACACAAACAATCAACGAACATCATTAAATTACTTCAAAAAAATTATCAGAATGTCACCGCGCAACTCTATGCCATCATTTTACGCCTTACCTAATTCATTTGCTTGTTTGTTTGGCTCCGACTCAAAATTAGTTACTTACATTAATTTAGGAGCTTAGTTACTAAGACTAAGAAGGTTTATTTTATTTTTTACTTCTCAGTTCCGTATTTCGTTGGTTTAATTTTTTGTTAAAAAGTTTTTAATTGTGCAAAATTCTTCTCACAGTTTCTCTGCCAACCCTTTAGAATTCTCCTAATATTAGTTTTTCTATTTTCAACAACGCTCAAACAAACATTGAGTTGTTCTTCTTCATTATACCTAATTGGATTATGTGGTTTCTTGAAACGATTGTCCACAGAGCTAATTTCTTTGAATGTTTTCAATATCCCACGGTACCAAAGTGAATATTGGATGCCGGTGATTGAAAATACTCGATATGGCACATTCTCACCACATTAAAAAAACGTTTTCCACTCTGTATTGTGTGGATAACATTGTACATAAAACTTATTTGTGAATTATAAATGTACGAAAATCTGTACACAAAACAACTCGATTTATTAAACGCAATAATTTGACATTAACCAAAACAAAAAATTTGTTTCAAAAGCCTACTAGGAGAAAATTTTATTTCGATTCGATCAATTGTACTATTTCCTTCCCGAAATGTTGCATTAGTATTGTATTGCGCGTCTTCGGCAGCTCACCTGAAATGTTTTAGTTGCAAATAGTGATGGCAATAAATGTACGTAGTTACTTACCTGAATGTCCATTTCACAGTCATCATCGGTATCCGAATCAGATGAATCTTCGGGTCCTATTGGAATTACTATGAATTCCACAGTTTGTTCAATTAAATTATCAGAATCCCACATCTTCTGTTCTTCTGTTAATACATGATTCACAGCATTTTTCCAATTGTCGCTTGTCACTTCGGAGAACGATGCTAGAAGCAGCTGACGCACATCATCCAATTCAAAAGTAGCGTTGTTCCTAGCAACGTCTCCTTTCACTTGATCCCATATGAGCTCGATGAGATTGAGCTCACAATGGTATGGAGGTAATCGTAATAAAACCATATTTCTTTCTTCCGCCATTCCGTCAACCACGTACTGTTTGTAGTTTGCTTTGTGTTGCCTTGCAATGGATAATAATTTTATTTTTACCATGCTATTATCATGAGGGCGATCTTTCTGCTCTAACCAATCAAGTATTTTTTTTTTATTCTGATGTTCGTAACGCTACCTCAAGCCTGGAATGGTAGCTAGTATTGTCCATGACAATAACGGCATTCGCAGGCAAAAGCTCTATCATTTGTAAAAAGTAGTCCTCAAACACATTCGCATTCATCTCCTCGTGGTGATTTTTTGTTGATTTGCAGACAAATTGCAGCGAACCCCCATCGACAAAACCATGCTCATTCCAATATGGGTGGAATAATTTTTCATGACTGCTTGACGGGAAGTTTTTATGTTAGTGTCGACCCATGTTTTCCGCATAGTATGTCTTTCGTAGCCATGTTTCGTCCAAATAATAAATTTTCCTTCCTCCAGATCGATACTTCCTGATCGTCCTTGAATAATTTCTTCTTCAACGCACAATTTCGTCTCCATCTATAAGGAGGGACTTTCTATTCTGCTTTCCCAGAAAAAGCCTATCTCGCGTGAAAATTTCCGTAATTTGGTTCTGCCTACTAGTGATGAATCGTTGTCCTCCTGAATAGGCCGTGGAACTTTGTCAATTGTTGGTATCTCTTTATTTATATAAGAAGAGTGAACTTTCCTTCGGCTGGCGGTCCTATCAAAGTCATCGATTGATAGTGGCTTCCTTCCTGAATTTTGTTTTGGTGCACTAATGTCTCCACTTTTCTTCTCGTTTGAAAACCTGTAAATTATTCTTCTACTTACTTCCGTCGTATTAGAACGGGTTGTTGGAAAACAAGTGCATCATGCACATAAAGCACAATAGTTTTTCCTCTTACAGAGGATGCAACAAATGTATTGGGTTTAACTGGTGTAAAGTTTGCACCCGATGCCATTTTCATAAACATAAATAAAAGATCACAAATGTATTAAGAATAAGCAGCTCGTCACGGACTCCCCTCCACAGCAAAACAGTATTCTATTGTATTTTGTAGGAACTAGCCGACGTGGAAACCCAGAATTCCTTTATTCATTTGCTTTCAATAACAACTAATGATCCTATGATGGGGCAGGTACATCCACTTTGCTTTCATTTTTCTTCATGATAACAATTTCGAATTGTATTGGTTTCACCTAAGAAATGAGCAAATTTCAATTATGAGGTATTAACTAAGAACCCTCATTTTGTAATAATCTCCGATTCGTAGAAACGAATGTACATTTAAAGTGTATCTCGGTAATTTCCATCTAAATATTTTATTTCGACCTGACTATTTACTATAGTAATTGTGCTCAAATATTAACCTCAATTCCTTCATAATAACAAGGGGTGAGGGGAATAGGTATTTGTTTATTATATATTCATTTTTTAGGTATTTAACAATATTCTCATAACTTGCCCTTGAGTAAATCCGTGTTTACAGTATAAAAGTTCGTAATAAGCATCATTTAATTTCCGTCTTACATCTTGATAAGGAATGTAACGTATATGGTTTATGTTCATTTTATGCCTGAGTCGTGCTGGCAGTGAAAAAAGGACAGAATGTAGTTACAGTAACCTAGATTTTTTTAAGGACTGTCGTTTTTTCAATAAACAACTTATCCAGTTCAGGACTATACAATTTCAGAACATGTTGAGTATCGAATGGGATAAGAACGAGGTGCACATGAGATTTGCCATCTCAATAAAAACAGAGAAAATTGAATTGAATTATCCTTCGAGAGCACCCATGTGGAAATCCAACACGGGTCTAAAAAAACTTTGCTCTGTTACTACTTCGGATTTCAGCGGAGCAAAGTGTAACGTGATCATCAGGGGAGGATTCTTGGGTCAAGGCAAATTATCTGATTTTCCGGAGCACGGATTCACAGGAAATCGGGACTCGTGACTGGTTAGGGCGTGGGAAGCCAGTTCCAGATGAAATAGTTGAATCGTGTTCTGCTGTAGGCGTTCATTTTGGGGGTTTATGATTTATCAACTCTACGGGATGGCACATATCAGAGAGATAAAATGATCGTTATAATTATAATCCTCAGTTGACGAATCGAGTATACATTCAGAATTACTGATTTGTTCATACTCGGAAAAAAGGATTGGTTGATTCAACCAAATTAAATTTGGTCACTCTTATTGACTTTACCGGACTAAATAGAATCTGGGTCCAGGCCAACTGAGCGCTGATCCCCGTGGATAATAAAGGTCAACCGGCCATTTCACCATAAGTTTGTACTGGAATATCCGATCATAATATTACTCTGAAGAAATAATCAAAATGCCGCCGTGCATCGCGCTGTCATCATTTTACGCTCTACCTAATTCAATTGCTAGTTTGTTTCTGTGTAGTTCTTCAGTTATATATTGTTCAAAATACCCTTTTTTTACTTGATACTAGTTAGTTAGTTCGTTCGTTTGTTAGATTGTCAGATTATTGATAGTGACATCTATAATCTGTGCGGTGAAGCTTAAACCTAATATCGTGGAATTTTAATATCACGAGATTTCGTGATTTCACATGTTTGTATTGGCCTAAGGCTATGAACCAACGAGAAATCTGATGCGAATTTGAAGGAGATCACAAGCCGTCCTGATGATTGGGAAACCATGAAACAGGCTGTAGACGGATGGTGTGTGTTTTTGGATTCGTAACAGATTTCTCTCATTCTCGATATTTGTTTGCGTTGAACGCATGAGAAGTACGACTATTGATATCGTGGGTAGGCCTATCTGACAGATTTGTTGGTGACCTGTTGATGTGCACGAAATCTCGTGATATTAAAATTCCACGATATTAGGTTAAGCTTCACCGCACAGATTATAGATGTCACTATCAATAATCTGATGCAATTCACATGTTTGTATTGGCCTAAGGCTATGAACCAACGAGAAATCTGATGCGAATTTGAGAGAGACCACAAGCCGTCCTGATGATTGGGAAACCATGAAACAGGCTGTAGACGGATGGTGTGTGTTTTTGGATTCGTAACATTCTCGATATTTGTTTGCGTTGAACGCATGAGAAGTACGACTATTGATATCGTGGGTAGGCCTATCTGACAGATTTGTTGGTGACCTGTTAATGTGCACGAAATCTCGTGATATTAAAATTCCACGATATTAGGTTTAAGCTTCACCGCACAGATTATAGATGTCACTATCAATAATCTGATGCAGTTCACATGTTCGTATTGGCCTAAGGCTATGAACCAACGAGGAATCTGATGCGAATTTGAAGGACACCACAAGCCGTCCTGATGATTGGGAAACCATGAAACAGGCTGTAGACGGATGGTGTGTGTTTTTGGATTCGTAACATATTTCTCTCATTCTCGATATTTGTTTGCGTTAAACGCATGAGAAGTACGACTATTGATATCGTGGGTAGGCCTATCTGACAGATTTGTTGGTGACCTGTTAATGTGCACGAAATTTCGTGATATTGAAATTCCACGATATTAGGTTTAAGCTTCACCGCACAGATTATAGATGTCACTATCAATAATCTGATGCAGTTCACACATATATATATATATATATATATATATATATATATATATATATATATATATATATAATTTAGTGGCGAATAAAAAATGTAACAAAAATTGAGGTTGCAAATTGAAAAAACAGAACTCAGTTGAGTTTTTTTTTGGGACATCCTGTTTATAAATATATATATATATATATATATATATATATATACATTTCTCTTTTTAGTATCTTGAACCATCAATTGTATAGGACTGGAGTTTTCTTGGGTATTTGGTTCGTGGTAGGAGTAAACGAATAAAACCAGTAGATTTTCATCTTGTATTCAAGGGATGTGACGTTTCTCTTGAGAATTCTAAGCTTCATCTGACATGCTGTATGGGGTCGGCTTCAGAATAGCCCCAGGGTAAATCCTGCCTGTCGTAAGAGGCGACTAAAAGGATAACCGTAGGTGGAAGATGGTCTCATCGCCCGGTGAAATACCACCATATCGACTTTGTGTGCTGTGAAATGGATCATTCCATGTTTCAGTGTTCGGTCGATACTTTCCGGTCTCCCTCTTTCCTTTTCCCCATTCCTCCTTTATTTTCAGCTAATAGTAATAATGATGAAGTCTCCTAGAGTAAAACACTCGGAAGTAAAATACCTTCCATTCGATTTCCGGGCGAGAGGTACTCGAGGGACTCAACATTAAGATTAATTTTGCAACATCCGTGGACTCAACAAGAACATCAATGACGTCCACCATCACCTACAGACGAAAAACCGGATATTCTGGCTCTAACAGAAACACAAGTAAACTCCCTCCACCAACAAGGTCCATATGCTTTGTCCTGGTTACGAACTCCATTCTCGATTCAGGTTCAAAGGTGGAGTCTGCCTTTACGCTAAGGCTAACCTTTCATGCCAGCGTGAAGAGAGTTTGGAACCGAAATACTTTGAAGTGATGTGGTTTAAGCTATCTGATACCAAAGTGACTAAGTTCCTCTGCTGCCTTTACCTATCACCTAATGAACCTTCATATAACAACCTCTTTGAGTTTTTATCACTCAAACTGGACTACATTCAGGAAAACCATCCAACAGCTGAAACCATAATCATGGGGACTTTAATGTACATAATGCTGCCTGGCTCAAATTCTCTAACAAAACAGATGATGCAGGTCGTCAGTTGAGGCCTTCGCCATCACCATGGTCTAGAACAACTGGTCGAGCTACCAACCCGTATCCCCTGATGTCAACAAACAGTCTGCCAATACACTAGATCTTTTCCTCACCACCAATCCTGACCCGTATAGAATGGAAGTTTGTGCCCCACTTGGAAACTCTGATCACACCTCATCTCCACAACATGCTCTTCCATTTACCATCGACAGCACAATAGCACCCCGTCTCATGTGGCATTACAATTCGGCCGACTGGGAGGTCTTCGCATGTTTTTTTCTCAGTGTTTCCATGGAAGAGAGTTTGTTTCTTCAGTAGATCCAACACGATGTGCTGAGACAATTTCTGAAATCATCATGTTGGGATGCAAACTTACATACCGAATACCGAAAGAAGAACATCATCCGATAAGACCTGGTTCAACAGAAACTGCTCTTAGAGCTGTGGTTCCAAACAGGCAGCATACCATCGATGGCAAAAAAATCCGGGACTTGGAGACCAGAGCCGCATACGTTGAGGCTAGAGGCATATGCAAAGAGACAATAGAATGTTCAAAAGATGCTCATAATGCCAAAATAAGATCAAAACTTGTTGAATGTCCCAACGGATCCCGTTCATTTTGGTCTTTCGCCAAAGCTGTGGGAAGAAACTTCACTTCCAGCTCTTTCCTCCCCTAACCAAAGAAGATGGAACACTAGCAACGACTGCCCAGGAAAAGCCAATATCTTTGCGCACCTATTTGCTGGAAATTCCACTCTGGATTCTTCGGAAAACAACCCCCGAACATTACACCTATTGACAGTCACATGCCCGAGATCACCTTCGCCAACGTACTATCAGAAAGATTTTGCTGGGTCTCAACACCAACAAAGCCGTGGATCTGACGGAATCCCGCCGATTTTTCCCTCAAGAAATGTGCCCCCGAACTAACACCTGTTCTTTGAAAAGTTGTTCAACCACTCTTACAATTTGGGAGATTTCCGTCCAATTGGAAAATTGCAAGAGTACAGCCAGTCCCAAAAGGCAAAAGACCCTACCTAGCAACTACAGACCTATCGCACTGCAAATCTATTATTTCAAAGGTCATGGAAAAAGCCATCAACATCGAGCTCATGAAATATCTGGAAGACTCCAGGAATTATCGATGATAGGCAATATGGCTTCCGCCATCAGAGATCAACTGGTGACCTGCTCGCATACGTCTCACATATATGGCAGCTATCTATTGAAAAGTATGGAGAAACTTCAGCTGTATTGATATCTCCAAGGCGTTTGATCGAGTTTGGCACCAGGGACTCCTCGCCAAGCTTCCATCTTATGGCTTGCCCCTCAGCTGTGTTCTCTTCTTTGCTAGTTTTCCCCAAACAGGTTCTCCATGTAGTGGTCGATGGAGTTTCATCTGACACTCTACTCATAAATGCTGGTGTTCCGCAAGGATCCATTCTAGCACCAACACTATTTTTACTTCACATCAACGACCTGTTGAAAGCAACTTCATGTCCCGTACACAGCTTTGCCGATGATAGTACCCTCCATACCGCTTTTCTCTTCCAGGGCCCCTATATCAGCCCGTGAAACCAGAAATGAACGAGGAAGAAATGTTAACAATATAAATATGGACTTAGCAACAATTCTCGAATGGGGATCCAATAACTTGGTAGAATTCAATGCAAACAAAACACAAGCATGTCTTTTCTCTAGAAAAGCCGATATCACTGTGCCTAACATAACTTTGTCAGGAGTAACCATACCACTGAAGTCATCCATATCGATGCTTGGTATTACTATCAGCAATAATCTTTCCTGGGAAAATCACGTGAGGTCCATTGCCAAAAGTGCATCCCAAAAACTTGGTTTTTTGTTTCGTGCCAAGAGCTATTTCACCTCCAGTCAGCTGCTTATGATCTATAAGGCACAGATCCGACCTGTCCTGGAATACTGTTCCCATATTTGGAGTGCGGCACCTGAACATATCCTGAAGCTATTGGATTCTGTCCAAAAGGGCAATTCGTCTCGTCGGTGATGCCTCGCTTACAAACTCGCTCACTTGTCTGGAACACCGTAGAAAAATTGGCGATTTGTCTCTATTTTATAGATATTTTCATGGGCGATGCTCTTCTGAAATATCAACAATCGTTCCTCTTTGGCAGTCTCTTCGAGAATAACCCGTCAAGTTCAGTCTTCACACCTTCTTCGTGGTCACTTTGGAGACCTGCAGAACATCACTTTCCAAAGACTCATTCATCCAACGAACTGCGAGGCTTTGGAACTCATTGCCTAGGGAGGTATTCCCCGAGGCATACAACCTCCAGAAATTTAAGAAGAACACCAACTCCTACCTTCTTTCCCTTGGTTCCCACGATGTTCTCTGAACATTACAGGATATCCCTTTTCGTGGGAACCAGAACATATAAAAAAAAAAAAAAATTATGAAACTGTAATGTAGAAAATATGGGGATAGTTAGAGTTCCAATTTCTTGAATTTTTTTTTTTGGGGTTCTTATTTACAAACACAATTTCGGCTAGCATTTTAGGGAGCCCCTTAGGACACAAAATTATTTTTCTCTCTTCATTTCGAAAAGGGTTAGGTGTTATTTTTTATAAGTGGTTGAAAGTAGAAGCACAATTATTTTGGTTTTTGTATGCACAATGGAATTCAACGGAAGAAAACATTGGAGTATTTCACTTATCACAATTGTCAAAAAAATCAAGAAATAATTTGGGATTGTGTAATATTCGGTAAGATTTCCCACCACAGACGAAGGTTCTGGTATATTTTGTTGGGAGATAGGATAAATTGACTTTTTCAGATGACATTTGACACTATTTTCAGGGATTTTCATGTTCTTTGGTTTTGCTGTGTATTCGTGCTGCTCTCTATTGTCATGATTTCAAACTAACAAGATGGTGGAAATGATGGTATTTGTGTTCTTTACGACGAATGGTATGAGGTTAAGGTATTAGTGTTATTTGAGTCTATGTAGGGGGAAAAAAGGGGGTACTTGTGGGATGACGACTTTAAATGATTTTGTGATATAAATTACTTTTTTTTTTCCAGACAAGTGAGCGAGTTTGTAAGCGAGGCATCACCGACGAGACGAATTGCCCTTTTTTGGACAGAATCCAATAGCCTCAGGATATGTTTAGGTGCCGCGCTCCAAATATGGGAACAGTATTCCAGGACAGGTCGGATCTGTGCCTTATAGATCATAAGCAGCTGAGTGGGGGTGAAATAGCTCTTGGCACGAAACAAAAACCAAGTTTTGGATGCACTTTGGCAATGGACTCACGTGATTTTCCCAGGAAAGGTTATTGCTGATAGTAATACCAAGCATCGATATGGATATATGGATGACTTCAGTGGTATGGTTACTCCTGAGAAAGTTATGTTAGGCACAGTGATATCGGCTTTTCTAGAAAAATGACATGCTTGTGTTTTGTTTGCATTGAATTCTACCAAGTTATTCCATTCGAAAATTGTTGCTAAGTCCATATTTATATTATTAACATTTCTTCCTCGTTCATTTCTGGTTTCACGAGCTGATATAGGGGCCCTGGAAGAGAAAGCGGTATGGAGGGTACTATCATCGGCAAAGCTGTGTACTGGACATGAAGTTGCTTTCAACAGGTCGTTGATGTGAAGTAGAAATAGTGTTGGTGCGAGAATAGATCCTTGCGGAACACCAGCATTTATGAGTAGAGTGTCAGATGAAACTCCATCGACCACTACATGGAGAGACCTGTTCGAGAGAAAACTAGCAGGCAGAGAACACAGCTGAGGGGGCAAGCCATAAGACGGAAGCTTGGCGAGGAGTCCCTGGTGCCAAACTCGATCGAACGCCTTGGAGATATCTAATGCCACAGCTGAAGTTCCTCCATACTTTTCAATAGATAGCTGCCATATATGTGAGACGTAAGCGAGAAGGTCACCAGTTGATCTCTGATGGCGGAAGCCATATTGCCCATCGTTGACAATTCCTGAGTCTTCCAGATATTTCATGAGCTCGATGTTGATGGCTTTTTCCATGACCTTTGAAATAATAGATAGCAGTGCGACAGGTCTGTAGTTGCTAGGTAGGGCCTTTTCCCTTCTTTTAGGGACTGGCTGTACTCTTGCAATATTCCAATTGGACGGAAATACCCCCAAATTGTAAGAGTGGTTGAACAACTTGCAAAGAACAGGTGTTAGTTCGGGGGCACATTTCTTGAGAACAATCGGCGGGATTCCGTCAGATCCACAGGCTTTGTTGGTGTTGAGACCCAGCTAAATCTTCCTGATAGTACGTTGGCGAAAGGTGATCTCGGGCATGTGACTGTCAATAGGTGTAATGTTCGGGGGTTGTTTTCCCGATGAATCCAGAGTGGAATTTCCAGCAAATAGATGCGCAAAGATATTGGCTTTTTCCTGGGCAGTCGTTGCTAGTGTTCCATCTTCTTTGGTTAGAGGAGGAAATGAGCTGGAAGTGAAGTTTCTTCCCACAGATTTGGCGAAAGACCAAAATGAACGGGATCCGTTAGGACATTCAGCAAGTTTTGATCTTATTTTGGCATTGTGGGCATATTTTGAGCATTCTATTGTCTCTTTGCATATGCCTCTAGCCTCGACATATGCTGCTCTGGTCTCAGGGCCCGGATTTTTTAGCCATCGATGGTATGCTGCCTGTTTGGAAGCCACAGCTCTAGAGCAGTTTCTGTTAAACCAGGTCTTATCGGATGATGTTCTTCTTTCGGTATTCGGTATGTAGGTTTGCATCCCCAACATGATGATTTCAGAAATTGTCTCAGCACATCGTGTTGGATCTACTGAAGAGAAACAAACTCTCTTCCATGGAAACGCTGAGAAAAACATACGAAGACCTTCCCAGTCGGCCGAATTGTAATGCCACATGAGACGGGGTGGTATTGTGCAGCTCGATGGTAAATGGAAAGAGCATGTTGTGGAGATGAGGGTGTGATCAGAGTTTCCAAGTGGGGCACAAACTTCTATTCTATACGGGTCAGGATTGGTGGTGAGGGAAAGATCTAGTGTATTGGCAGACTGGTTGTTGACATCAGGGATGCGGGTTGGTAGCTCGACCAGTTGTTCTAGACCATGAGTGATGGCGGAGGCCTCGGCTTGACGACCCGCATCATCTGTTCTAGTAGAGAATTTGAGCCAGGCAGCGTTATGTACATTGAAGTCTCCCATAATTATGGTTCCAGCTGTTGGATGGTTCTCCTGAATGTAGTCCAGTTTGAGTGATAAAACTCAAAGAGGTCGTTATATGGAGGTTCATCAGGTGATAGGTAAAGGCAGCAGAGGAACTTAGTCAGTTTGGTATCAGATAGCTTGAACCACATCACATCAAAGTCTTTCGGTTCCAAACTCTCTTCAGCTGGCATGAAAGGTTAGCCTTAGCGTAAAGGCAGACTCCACCTTTGAACCTGAATCGAGAATGAAGTTCGTCACCAGGACAAAGCATATGGACCTTGTTGGTGGACGAGTTTGCAAATAAACGGAAGAATGTCCCACAGGAACTCAGGGTGGGTGCTTCTTTCATATTGTTTACTCATGTGATTACATACCTTTCACAGTTTCAGGTGTATTCAGAATTCACATTATTTTTGGTTGATGAAATATCGATAAGGGTTCTTCCTGTATCTGAAATATATTTTCTCAGATATTTTTCGAATAAGAGTGTGGAATTATTATTTTGAAATGCGTTTTTCTGCGCCTCGGGTAACTGATTATGGATTCTTGTAGTAAGATAGTGGTGATTCCTTGACCAACATATTTTTTCATTGTATCAGTTTCTGCATATTGTTTCGTTTTTTGTCTTGTTTGGTAGTTGTGATCGATCATATGAAGGATATGTTTGTTTTTGTATATATAAATTAAAATGTGTTGATATAATATTTGTTTCATGTCGAGTATTCTGGTTTTGCTGTAAAGGGTGTCCGTTGGATATGTGCGCTCTATCCTGAAGATAATTTTTCAGGAAGTATTTCTGAAGAGTGTTCAAATTGTTCATATAAATATCGAGAGCTGGATTCCATATTGAATCCGGATTCTATTAATGCGTGATATAGAATTTTCATATATGGTGTGTGTCAATATATTTTGTATGAATTTGAATCTATTAGATAGTTCAGGGTTTAATTTTGTTCCATCTAAGATGTTGGTCGATAGTTATACCGAGGTACTTAATTTCTGTTGCAGCTGTTATTTTGGTATGTCTTCCATTATATTTTATATTCAACTCTCTGTAGTTAGGGAGGTGATTTTTGTAGGAAGTGTAGGGCATAAATTTGATATGATCGAAATTTATAGTGAGTAGGTATTTGTTGAGCCAGTGTATTATATTCCTCATGTCAGGCTCTGCTTTTGATTTAAGGGCATCCCAATGATTGTCTTGGTAAAATATAACCGTATCATCTGCTAAACTGATGATATCTCCTGAGCAGTTCAGATCGAGCAGGCCATTTAGGTATATACTGAAAAGTATGGGACCCAGCACAGTACCTTGGGGTACGCCATATTCTAACTCTTTTTCTGAGCTATATATATCGTCTATCTGTACGATTTTCCTTCTATTTATGAGATAGCTCTCGAAGAGTCTATATGACGATCACCTCATTCCTATGCCCTCCAAAGCTTCTAAGAGGTAGTCGTGATTCACCCTATCAAAAGCTTTGAAGAGGTCGAGGAAAATACAAAGGGCTGGTTTCCCTCGTCCAACGCTCCATAAATATTTGTTATCGGGTAGCAGCTAGCATCTTGAGTCGATAAGCCTTCTTTAAAACCGAATTGTTTTCCGGATATCAATTTATATTTTTTTCAAATACTCATTTAGTCTGATTTGTATTATTTTTTCAAAAAGTTTGGTGAAGACTGTGATTAGGGAAATGGGCCTATAATCGATAGGGAGAGTTCGATCTCCTTTCTTATGTAGGGGTTTAACAACAGCTAGTTTGTATTGAGAGGGTACAGTTCCTTTTCCAATATATTGTTTATGAGGTGGGAAAGTGGCCGCGGGATTTCATACTTTATTTCTTTCAGAATTTCTGCCTTCATTTGGTCCGGGTGCTTTATTATTTTTCAGGTTGTTTATGATATCAACAATCTCGGTGGGATTTGTAGGTTCGAGGAAAAACGAATGGAGTACGGAACTCCTTGAGGTTGGAGGTCGGTTCGGCTTCAATTTTTGTTGCTAGGATTTTTCCTACGTTGACATAATATTTATTGAATTTATTCGCAATTTATTTTTTATCTCCCGTGAATGAGTTGTTTTTCTCTTTGATTTGTTTTATATTGTGGATTTCGCGAGAGGTATATATAGTTTTTATTGTTTTTTATAGGTTTTTGGTTTAGTTCTTTTGATTTTTTATTTTCTCATAGTCGAGGTATTGTTTTTTGTAGATATGTGAGTTTTCTCTGAATTTTTTGTATAAGTCTTCTTTTTTATTCCTTGAATTTACAAGACCTTGTGTAATCCAACATATTCTCCCTATAGTTTTTCTTTTTTGTTTCACCAATTTTGTATTTTTCTCAATTGTATCCCCGATGGCATCAAGAAAGTGTGTAGTAGCTATTTGAGCATCGTGTGAGTTGCATAAATAGTCCCAGTTAAATTGTTCGAGATCTTTCCTGACCTTCTTATGATTTGTATATTTCGAATATCTACAAGGATTTCATTGTGATATGTTTTTATTGATACATTGACTAACAGTGTGTAATGATCAGTTATGGATGTTTTAATGATAAAAGGTGAATACTCATCATTTATGTCATCTATGGAGTTTCGTGTGAAAAAATGATCAAGACGGGTAGATGAGTTGTTTTGTACTCTCGTTGCCTTGTTTATAAGGGAGGTGAAGTTGAATTCACTCATGATATCGAGATAATCGTTTACTAGATTCTCGGTATGTGATCATATGGAGATCAAACTTTTTATTTCAATATTTTTGTAGATAATCTTTAAAATTGACAATAACCTTTCTGGACATATTTTTTAAATCTTTCCACAGTGAGATAAGATTTTCGTTTCTATAGCTCTAGATTCACCTATATTGACTATATTGTAATATAGTATAGAAATTTCGTTCACCTAATATTTTCCTATAATTTCCTTTCATATATATTATTATTTTTGTTCGCATGAACATAATTGTTTCTTGGAATATTTTTATTGTACAAATTGCATAGCATAAGCTGAGTGTGAATTTTATTGTTTGCTTTATATAAAATTGATGACTACGCTTGCATACGAGGCCACTTAGGTTCATCGCATTGTTCTAGAAGGTGGTCATCAACCAATCATAAGCCGCCTTTTGGCGCGACCATTATGCGACATTTGTCACATGATATCATTCATTTAAAAGAACTTCCTAGATGAACTTAAGGCATTCTAGTTCCAGCATTTGTCTATTCAACATCTGACCTGTATTGTTTATGTTGAATCCAATATACCAACTTCAAGGATTCTTGAGTTTAATTCACAACAGCAGCCACCTAAACGACCACGTTCCCGCTCGACCACTCGACATCTCAAACCAATATTATAACTATAATTACTGCTCAATAACTTTTATAATTTGATGAGAATAGGAACCACACCTGTGCTCATTTTATGAAATATTTCGATTTGCACACAGCAACAAATTTAGAAATGGATTTTTTTCAACGTTTTTCATAATTCGAAAATGAGAACGCCAATTTTTTCATCACATTTGAAAACATACTGATGTACGTATGCATCGTTACTTCACATAGATCAAACTTCAACCGCTAGTTGCCGCGAACGGTCAGCTATTATTTCATTTGTCTTCGTTTATTTGTTGTACTAATTATTTTATTTTATTAGTTTTGTCTTGATTTTATAGCGAGTATCATACACCTCTCCATATTCCTCATATTCCCCATGTTTTAATACCAGGAATACTCCCAAGGTTTTGAAGACTTCTATATATTTATATTTTAGAACTCTAATTTAATGAATATTTACAATAATTTTACAATGATGTTGTGTCATTTCTTTGTACTTCTTAATCTACACTACAAATAAACTCGAATACTGAATCGTATTATTTTTACGGCCTCAGGAATGCATTGACACCTGGCAATAAATGTATCTTAATGACATTAAAAATGCCCCATTAGTATTTTTGATATTGTTTGGAGAAAACATGTATCAAGTATATGTACGAGATTTTCTATTTGCAGACGTTGCATGTTTTTTGTCTGCTGGCTAGTGATAATGCCAATTCCTTCGAGAGCATCTGGATCCATATGCCATTATCCAAATCAATTTATCCAGTCTGGTGGACAGTTCGCCAGATTCATTTATTGGAAGTGTTTCGTAAGTTTCAAATGGGGCGACAAACTTTATCTTTATTGCTGTTCGTATTGTTTTTGGGGTCTATACGATTCTGCGAAATCGAGGTTATGGGCTTGTTTATCTCAGATATAAGGCGCCAGAGGCTCAGTGTGTCTGGATTTCAATAACTTCATTCCAAGGAATTCATAAAAAAATATTCAGACGACGTTGCATAAATATAGCTACTTTATAAGATTGAGTTGGCAAGGAATATATGTCACACATGATATGTTTCCTTTCAATTTTTCTATCTAGGATCAGTTTTCTCCTCGCTATGCGGACTGATACAAAACGTTTTTGTTTTTTTCATTAGAACAAGTTTATTTCTCACGAAGCGAAAAAAAGTCTCTTGAAATAATTGCCGATCGAATTGAGATTCTAATCAATTGTTCAACAATAAACATCTTCAGAATTTATCCATAATGATAACCCTTCATGCATTTTACGCGAAAAAAAGTAGCCAGAAAATATATAGTCCCCATAATAACATTAATGTAATGCCATTTTTTATAATGAAAGAATCAATATGTTTACAAAATAAGACCATGAGAAGAATATCGAAATGTAATGAAGCAATCAAACAAATGAAATGAGTTGAACAAGCTCAAAACCGCACTACTTCGAAAACGGTTATAACAATACATACATTAACAGATCTATTTCCAAATTCCCAAAGTCTAACAGACACCCAATCACACTGGGCTTGGGAAATCAAATTTGCTTTCTAGAAATAATTTTCATGATAATTAAACAAATATAAGTGTGTACAATATGACTGAGATCGCCAATTGTTGTAAGATGGCTCGCCCCTCGATAAAACGCGTGGTCAGCATCCTGGACGGATTGGTGGTTCTGGTGGTGTCAGCAAGTATTACTCTAGGTGGTTTGTGTGATCTTTTTCGCCAGGTTGCGATGTTTCTCATCCCAAGTAGCATTTTAAGTGGCCGTAGCGGTCACGACTGGAAAACTTTGAGGTGTTTGACCACAAACACTGCCACGTAATATATACGGTTCTATCACGCGGCGGCTACCAAAATGGGAAACATTTTGTTGGTGGCCCCTACGTTCCGAACTACGTTGCTGAATCTCAGATAGCCACATTCCAACCATGTTGTGGTCACCTAGCAAAAACGTGGATATGTAGTGGTCAATACGTTAAACAACTGACTGCGCTTGTATAATTGATATGTAGCTCGATCTCTATCCCGCAACATATTTTTATAATCAATGTACCTCATTCTTTCATTTTGCCTGATTCATTTCTAACACCCGATCGACTATGAGTATAAGAATATCATAATATACAAACACGTGAATAAGTATATTGAATTTGTATACTCCTGATCGGGATAAAATTAAAACCATTGGAAGTTTACTGTGAAATATGGGTGTTGTAGCTCGATTGTGAGCACGCGCCATCTGAATACTCTGGATCAAAAAGCTAACGGTTAGTGATCTAGTATCAATGTTTTGATTGGGATCAATATGGATTGAAGAAAAAACTTTTGATTCGTCCTCAGGGCTCTGTAACAATGGTTCCTCAAATAGTAAAAAGTGTTTCTTTATTATTATTATTATACTTGTCACGATGTATCATTGTACTTAAAATTTATGTTAAAATAATAGGAGAAAGTACTCACCAAAAAGTAGTTGTTTCCGAATTAAAATCCTTGAAATTTGAAAATATATTCAGATGTGATAGATCCACAGAAACATAACTCAAAGGGACACAATGTTGCTTGTAGACTAACGGAACGAAAATGAAATACTGAGATAAAAAACTAAGATTGGAAGAATTAATTCATAAAAAATATACAGTAAATAAAGAAACAATGCCAATGTTTTCATTATTATTGAGGAGGCCAGGTGTCAACGAAACAAACATAATAATAATGATAATCCATATGGGCATTTGAATAATCCAGAAGAAAAAGGCTGTGTTCAAACCATCAATGTCTCTTTCTGGTGTTTACACTGTCATGTTTGCAGATTTGAATCATTTGGCTTAGAAGCCTTTTCTAAAGATATGGTTGAACATCAAGATCTACCGGGTTTGAGAGCAGTAGGATTGATAGTGTTTAGCTTTTTGGTGTCCCTCTCATGTTCAGACATACGTTTCTTCAAATAACTTCCTGTTTGTCCAACGTAACACATATTGCAGTTTTCACAGTTGATTTTGTAAATTACATTAGATTGTAACTCCAAAGGAGTTTTTCTTTCTGTCGTGAAAAAAACTTTTCCAATGGTGTTGTCATTTGTGAAAACAATTTTTGAAGGTTCGTCGTTCAAAACTGTTGCTATTCTTTCGGAAAGATTTTTAACATATGGTATTGTGTTACAATTTTTTGTTAATAAATTATGGCATGCGATGGATGGTTTATCTTCATGAACGATTCTATTAACCAAAGAAATTGGATAATTATTTTTCACTGAATATCGTTTTATTGTTCTAATTATTTCATGCGGAATCTGGATTCGAAATAGAAAGTGCTCTAATTTTCAGATTTCCTATAATATTGATTTTATGCTGAACATTATGATGTGAGAAATAGTTCAAAAATTTCTCTGAGAAGCTAGGTTTATGGAACCATCTACCTTTGAAATATTTTCGGTAGTTTTTATGATTTTAGTGTCAAGGAATGCGATGCTATTATTAATTTCAACTTCCAATTTGAATTATTGTGGAAACTTTGGAATATATTTAGAATTTTTTTTTTGTCTCTAGGGATGGATGTGATTATATCATCATATCTTTTGAAGAAACGTACTGAGAATGATAATTTATCAACAAAAAATTATAACACAATACCATATGTTAACATATTTCCGAAAGAATATCAAAAATTGCTTTCACAAATGACAACACCATTGAAAACGTTTTTTCTCACGACAGAAAGCGAAAACTCCTTTAGAGTTACAATCTAATGTAATTTACAAAATCAACTGTGAAGGCTGCAATATGTGTTATGCTGGACAAACAGGAAGGTATTCATTGAAACGTATGTCTGAACATGAGAGGGACACCAAAAAGCTAAACACTATCAATCCTACCGCTCTCGTCGAACATATCAGAGAAAAGAATCATAATTATGATTTCACAAACGCGGTAGTTTCAGATGTTCAACCATATCTCTCGAAAAGACTTCTAAGCGAAATGATTCAAATCTTCAAACATGACAGTGTAAACACAAGGAGAGACATTGATGGTTTTAACACAGCCTTTTTCAGTTTGATTGATCAAATGCCCAGATGAATCACCATTACTATTATCTTTGTTTCGTCGACACTTGGCCTGCTTATTGATGATAAAAACATTGGCATTGTTTCTTTATTTACTGTATATTTTTTATGAATTGTTTCTTCCAATCTTAGTTTCTTATCTCAGAATTCAATTCTAGTCCCGTTAGTATACAAGAAACATTGAGCCCGTTTGAGTTTCGTTTCTGTGTATCTATCACGTCTGAATGTGTTTTTAGGTTTTAAGGATTTTAACTCGGAGATTACTACTTTTTGGTGAGTACTTTTCTTGACATTTTGACATGAATTTTAAGCACAATGATACATCTTGCCAAGTATAATGATAATGAAAAAAAAACCTTTTTCACTATTTGGGGAACCATTGTTACAGAGCACTGAGGGTGAATCAACTTGATGCGAAACGTCGGCAAGAAAACAATAGTTTTTTCTTCAATTCCTATCGATCCCAATCCCAACTGAACCACAACCAAAACTCTAGATAATATTTACTCTCTTTGCGTGCATCCTATATTTATTAATTGTCATCTGTCTGTCATATGAGTGTTTCGTTATTGGACAATTTCGGATCCGACATTGTAGTTAGGTAATTAAAATTGCCTATGCAAATCATACGTTGGTAGGTATAGTCCATCCAATATCAATTGCAGAGGCTGTTTCGGAAAAACTCACTTCGCTAACACGAGCGATATGCGAAAAAACGAAACGAAAAATAATCTGTAATACTTGTGTACAGTCTCCGTCGGCACAAAGAGCCCGCTGGTCAACGTGGACTTGAGTGACTGCTGTCTGTTCTACAACCGATTCGTCTGGGCCAATCAAGTCGGACATCAATGCTTGCAGGTGTGTCTATACGATGGGAGGTCATAAATACGCGTAATATTTGTGTTTTAATAGCTCTGAAAGATTAAAAACCAGTAGCGTCTGTGGTCTTGGTGTGTGCCGATCGGAATACGTTTTAGGATATTTAAATATCTAAATAAAATTAGTTATCGCCGCCACTGCTGCTCACAGGATTTCGCCGCAAGACTTTTTTATGCTTTGCAATTGATATTGGGAAAACGTTATATTCATTTACGACAAATAGCACGCGTCCTCACCGTTTCATAATTAATAAGAACTGAGTGATCGGCGATCGTGTGGGCAGGCGCACAATCATGTCCGATTATGCTCAATCGTCACCAATCATAGAAAATTACAGGCGAATATGCCCTCCACGCGTTCGTGATCGACTGTATTTGTCCATCATGGCCGATCGTGAAGAGGCTCCTTTCATATCACGGTTATGCTTCCCAATTGAATTTTGGAGCTGGGGTCATATCGAGGTATCCTGGTGAATCTTGATATCGGCAATCTTCAAATTTATCATTACTGGCAGATTTTGAATCTTTTCATTGGTGAAGTTGATCCCTTTCAAAATACTCGTGATTTCGAACAAAATTAAAATATTTTGAGGAACTATCGAAAAATCTGTAAATCGGCAAGCTTCGTCGCTATGCCGAATCCCAACTTTCTATGTCAGACAGTATCCGAGAAAAACAACTCACTAGACTAAATAGTTCCAAGTCTCCAAATAAAATGAGCAACAGCTCATTCGATTCGGGATTCAATTCTGAGAAACATATTATTTTGTTTTTTTCTGCTGACGAAAATTGCAATTGTTATTGAGAAAAAACAAATACAAAAAAGGGTTCAGTTTTCTGGAAATAACTCAAAAACTATAAGCGATAGCAAAAATCGAAGAAAATATTTTTAAAGGAGAGGAAATTTCCAATGAAAAAAGGACACCTGGAGCTGTATCTCCATTATTTATAACTCTGAAAATAGGGCTCCGCGCTCTAAAGAGAGTACAACCCATAAAATATTTTTTTTAAAGTTGAATATCAATTCAAAAATTTTAATAAATCATGGTAAGTTTTTAACACTTGAAAAAACAGGGTCCCGCCAGAAAAAAAAAGTTTATTTTTCAACAAGTCAGGCATTTGTTAATTGGTCCTCATTTTTCGGACGGTGTTCATAAAAAACGGCATAAATGTTTAAATAATAGCTCAGTTGACTACTCCGTACTGATGAGGGCCAAGAAGCCTGAAACCGGTATGCGGATTGTTAGGTGAACACGACATAAATTAAACATAATCGAGCTTATCAGAAAGAAACATTTGCATTCAATGTCCATTGATATTATATGGAAGTATGCATGGATTTTCAGGTGAATATCATTCAACGTTCTGCGTGGTATTTGCCAGGAAAGTAGTTGTTTTTCACCTGAGATCTACCTTTCTCTGGTTCAATTTTACATTGAATCCTTTATGTGAAGAAAACCGTTTAAATTCGATTTTTCTATTCATTCCACTTCACATGGCACTTAACTCTCACTATATGCTAGACGGGCTTGCCACTCCTACTGAGAAGGAATCTTTCATTCAGAAACCTATCGAGGTGGGAGATTTTCGGAGTGTTTCTTTCTGTCACTAGGTACCGCCAGTTAAAGTTTATCTTTTCCGGCGTACCTATAGGTGTTACAAGATCGATGATGTTTGTTTACGTTGTGTCTCACTTCAGCCAGAGTTCTTTGGACCTTTGGCTGGTTGACTACTCCGTACTGATGAGGGCCAAGAAGCCTGAAACCGGTATGCGGATTGTTAGGTGAACACGACATAAATTAAACATAATCGAGCTTATCAGAAAGAAACATTTGCATTCAATGTCCATTGATATTATATGGAAGTATGCATGGATTTTCAGGTGAATATCATTCAACGTTCTGCGTGGTATTTGCCAGAAAAGTAGTTGTTTTTCACCTGAGATCTACCTTTCTCTGGTTCAATTTTACATTGAATCCTTTATGTGAAGAAAACCGTTTAAATTCGATTTTTCTAGCTCAAAAAATGTTTCGCTCCTTGGAGCCCTTCTTATATACAGGGTGTTAGTAAATAAGTGCGGCAAACTTCAGGGGTGATTCTGCATGAAAAAATAATGACTTTTTCATAACTTTTGTCCGCAAATGCTTCGTTATCCGAGATACGTTAAAGTTTTTTTTAAAACTGACTATTTATTTATTGCTCTGAAACCGGTCGAATATGCAAATTAAATTTGAAGAGTTTCAACAAGTAGTTATTGCGCATGTTTTGACAAGCAATTGAATTTGTGTTCATCATTGGCGCGCATACGGGTATGATCTCAATTTTTTTAAAGAAAAAAATGGTACGCCACTGAGACATTTCAAATGAAGAATCATTTTTAAATTCCTCGTTCAATTTGTGACAAAAAATTTCACTTACCCTCTTCGTATGGGGCGACGTTTTTATGCGAAAAAATAAAACACTTAACGCGTATTTATCATTACTTTGAATACATTATCAAGTAGCGATGTTAGTAGGCTACTGTCAACATTCTGTTGGAATACGAATATTTTAATAAGTAATTAATTCTTTTTTTATCGGAAAGAATCGAAAAATATACAAATGCGGAATTGTCAGTCATGCATTTTGTCTATGGTCGAAATAATGGAAATAGTCGGCAAACTCGACGATTGTATGCCGAGTTGTATCTAGGTACCCCATCACACAATATTTGCTCGTTTTCACCAACGTTCGCGCGAAAATGGTACATTTAAGGAACAAACGGCTGACTGCGGCGCCCTCGAGAAGTACGAACGGTGCAACTAGAAGAAGCAGTTCCAGTTATGACACCTGAAACAAGTACTTGAAATTCTTGAAGAACAGCAATTGTATCGTTTCATATTCAACGTTTGCGAACTCTACTACCCAGAGACCTTTTTCCGTGCCTAGTTTTTTGCCATTGGATTCTTCATCAAATCGCTCAAATTCCTAATTTTCCAATGGCATTTTGTTTACTTTAATTTTGGACGACAGTGTATACGAAATGTACATAACAATCACCTCTGGGCAGAGGAAAATCCACATGGAATCTTTGAAGAACATTTTCAGCATCAATTTTCAGTAAATGAATGGCTTGGGGTACTTGATGATCATTTAATCGGTCCATATTTCCTCCCACAACGACTAACAGGCGACTGTTACCTTAATTTCCTACAGGAAGAGTTACCTGTTCTTGAAGAAATTCCTCTACAGCTCAAACAACACTTCTGTTTCATGCATGATGGTGCACCAGTCCATTTTAGCATTATTGTACGTAATCACTTAGATACAAATCGTTGGATAGATAGGGGAGGTACGGAACATTGGCCTGCTCAATCTCCGGATTTAAATCCTCTAGATTTTTGCATTCGGGGTTTCTCAAGTCATTACTTCATTCCACTCCCGTCGGAAATGTTGAAGACCTGGGGAATCGAATTATAGCCGGCTGCGAGACAATAAGAAATACACCAGGAATATTTGCGCGAATATGACAATCAATGAGGCGAAGAGTTGAACCTAGTGTCACGTCTGAGGGAGGTCATTTTGAACATTTGTTGTAGCTTTGCGCCTATTTATTTGGTAGTGTTATTTTTGTTATTGTTCTGGTTAGATAGTTCTTGATAATGTATTAGAGAAATGAAAAATACGCGTTAAGATGTTTTAATTTTTTGCATAAAAACGGTGCCCCATACGAGAAAAATCACAAGAGAGATTTTCTGTAACAAATTGCGCCAATGATGAAGATTAAATTCCTAATTGCATGCCAAAAAATGCGCAATAACTACCTCTCAAAACTCACCAAATTTCATTCGCATATCTCGACCGGTTTCATAGCAATAATAAATAGTCAGTTTCAAGGAAAAACTTAACACCCCGTATCTCGGAAAACGAAGCATTTGCGGACGAAAGTTATATAGCAAACTGTCATTATTTTTTCATGCAGAATGACCAACTGAAGTTTTTCGCACTTATTCACTAACACCCTGTATATACTTAACAAGATCACGTTATGTTGTTTAATTTGTATATTATAATTTTTTGGGGTTAACAAAAAATGAAAAATAAAAAAATTATTGTGATTTTTTTTTTCCATTTATTTTGCCATTGCTGTTTTTGCATCAAACGAAGGCATGTAATAATATTCGAAAAAAACAATGTTTAGGGCATTTGTTTATACAAATTGATTAGGTGAAAATTAAAAAAAAACATTTTGTTGTCTAAAATAAAACAAAATCTTCAAACATTTTTTTTAATGTTTATAATGTTTTTTTTAGTTTCATTATTTAAATAATTAGGACTTTTTTTTGAAAATAATTGGCTATTTCTCCATAGAAAAAAAATGAAAATAAAAGATAACATTTTTTTTGTTTATTAAGTTAACAATTTGTTATCAACAAATTCCAATAAATCATTTTTTTTACTGAAACTACCAAAAATTACAAAAACAACAATATGCAATGAAAATCTTTTCTTAATTTTTTATATATTTTTCTAAAATTACGGTATATATTTTTTATGAAAATAGTTGAAAAAACAGATAAAATGATTTTACAAAAAAACGTATATCTTGAGTATCTATTAACAAATATGTGATTAAACACAGCTAGAATACATGATGAAGTTGACATTATTCAAATAATTCCGTGTATTTCATGAACAATTAATGTTGATGACTGAAACCAAACATATTTTGAATAATTCATATACTAGCCTAAAAAATCGTCGTGAAGTACAAAAGGGATAACTTCCATAATTATAAAAGATGTAAGTACTGTCAGAAGTAGGTGACGGATTGTTTTATAAACGAATGTATATAAACAGGAAACCATGACTGATACAGACTTGGCGAAAAATTTATTTGAGAGATCATCTTGAATGTTGATAACTGTATCTTTAATGGTTCAAAAGTTACAGCGGTTTGTTACTTAAAAAATCAAGTGGCTGCTGCAACTTTTATATACCGTAATTTTAGAAAAATCTAAAAAAATTTTTCGATACTTTGTTGCATATGGTGTTTTATAACCTAAAGTAGTTTCAGAAAAAAAATTATGGATTTGTTATGACAAATTGTTAACGCAATAAACGAATACATTTTTAATAATTTATCTTTATTTTTCGTTATTCTATTGAGAAAAGCCAATAATTATTTTTAAAGAAAAATGTCTTAACTAATTATTTGAATAATAGAACTATAAAAAACAAATTTGAACATAAAAAAAATGAAGAATTTTTGTCCTGTAAAATCATATTTTCTAGACAACAAAATGGCAAAACAAAAATTCAAAAATATTCAACCAACAAATTTGTTTATAAACAATTTGTAAACACATATCCTAAATTTTTTTTTTCGAATATTATTGAATGCTTTCGTTTTATGCAAAAACAGCATAGCAAAATATATGGATAAAAAAAATTATAATAAACAACTTTTAAAAACTTTCATAACGTGATCTTGTTAAGTATATATATATATATATATATATATATATATATATATATATATATATAAAGGCTCCAAGGAGCGATACATTTTTAGAGCTATTATTCAAACATTTATGCCGTTTATTATGAAAACCGAGGTCCGAAAAATAAGGACTAATTAACAAATGCCTTGTTAAAAAATTAAATTAATATTTTTTTTCTAGCGGGATCCTGTTCTTTCAAATGTTAAAAATACACCAAGATTGAAAAAAATTGAATTGATATTTAATACTATAAAAAAAATTATGTGGTCTACTCCCTTTAGAGATGGTGCGCGAATGCCGTAGTGGTTTGAGCGTTAAATTAAAATTATGAATAATGGAGATTCAGGAGTCAAAACTTTTTTATTGGAAATTTCCTCCTCTTGAAAATATTTCTCACTATCGCTTGTAGTTTTTGAGTTATTCTCAAAAAATTGAACTTCTTGTTTTTGGTTTTTGTTCTTTGTTGACAATTGCAATTTTCGTCAAAAAAAACAAAAAACAAAATTCTCAGAATTGCATTCCGAATCGAATGAGCTATTGCTCATAGTTTTTGGAGAATCGGAACTATTTTTCTAAGGAAACTCGCCTTTTGACTAGAGTAATGATCGATAGATAGACTGTCCTGTCTATCTGAGGTATCTCATGATTTTGTGTTCCGTTCGGAATACATACACCTGAAAATAATTATCGAATGGAATGAGCACTTTATGTTCCACTCCCTAGAATATCTGTTTTATTTTATTCTCTCAATTCTGAGGGTAGTCGGAAGTATGAGTTCCATTCACGTTTGTAATAATATTCTATTATCCTGGAACTCCGACAGTAAACGCGGAATTAATATGGTCTTATTGGAATATATTGTATGACTTCTAACAAAAGGGATGCTGGAAAAGAACAGAATAGTAAATAAAATCACGTTGCAGGCTATTATGCAGTATTTATAACATAATACGGTCACGTGCAGAAAAACACTAACAATTTTTCGGATCATTGAAAGGATATTCAATTGAACGATACTCAGATGGAAACGTGACTGGATTAAAATGGATATTGAATTGGGAATGGACAGTTTGTCATGTGTCCCTCCAGATATTCCAGTTTTTGTTACACCATCTGAAAACTCAGTAAACATTGCGTACAATGAAGTAATTGATTTTGTGTGCCAGTTTATTATAGGACATTTGAATTATTTGCAAGTTTTTTTTTCAATCCTGGTAATAAGGCATATGTTGCCTGTTTGGATTTGTATGAATGAATTAATAAATAAGTACATATATAAAAAAAAAACTGTATATTTTTCGTGTCTGCGAACTTGCTTGACAAAGTACTCCGTTCATATATTTTTAATCATGGTAAGAAAAACATGTGGTCTTTGTCGAAAGCAGTATTATTTTTTTAAATATTTCTTTACTTTGTTTTTAAACATATGAGTTGAGTTGAGGGATGGGAGGAGGGTTTCCATTTTAAATCGAACAAATTACGGCAGATTCCAAAATAACTGAAATTGAAATTTTAAGGTATTAAGTCATTCAAATAAAATAAAAGTCACGTGCAACTCAGTACGTACACGTGACAGAAATTCATATACCGCATATACAGCATGTTTCACGTGCCTAGAGCTGCGTAAAAGTTTGAAATGAAGTTTTATCGTGTCAAAAGGCCATTTTCATACCAATATATATTTATATATATATATAAATATATATATATATATATATATATATATATATATATATATATATATATATATATATATATATATATATATATATATATATATATATATATATATATATATGTATATCCCACTATCAATCGGGCGTCCTTTCACAATTCCGTATCTGAGCGTCCGCCACGTAGTTCTCAAAGAAACTCTAAATTTACAGAGGACTATTCTCAAGCTTCAAACATTATACGTCACAAACGGTGTTCAAGTTTTGTTTTTTGACGATACATATTTGGAAGTTTCACTTCACATATAACACGGCGTCCTTTCATGCAAACGCCTCTGAGCGTCTGAGCGTCTAATATATCCATGAATTGCCGCTAGTTAACGACCGGTTTGTATAGTTTGCTTTCATCCTGTCTACTGGTGAGCGTCCGGCGATATTGCCGGATTCAACTTAGCCTTTAGCGGCATTCATCAAATGAGTGCAAAGACACTTCGTACCTGCCGGATGCTACCCGTCTGCTGCCGGCCTGTAGAACCGTTATCCAGAGCGTTTTCACACACCGGCAAAACCGGTGCCGGTGCCGTGCCGGTGCTGGTACCGGTTCCGGACAACAGCGTATTTCACACAGCCCGGCATATCGGTGTCGTTATCTGTGTTGGTATACGTTGAACAGTGCAATAATAAAGATGTGTGCTGTTACTGCTGTCAACAGACGTTATCTTCTAGGGTTATTGTATCTTAGGAGAAAATTCCGAAAAAGCAAATATAAAAGACAACACTGGGTACATCCCCTGTTGACTGTGAGATACTTGGAAGGTTCCTTTTACACGCTCTATGAAAAACTAAGGGAGGATAACTTCAAATTCTTCAATTACTTCAGAATGAGTACAGATACATTTGATTTTCTGGTGGAAAGACTGGACAATAACATTAAGCATCAGGATACTCCAATGAGAGCATGTATTCCTCCGTACAAATGTACGATCAAATATAAAATACTCTGTCGCTATGGAGACAACAACGATACTGAGCGATATAAACAAAATACGCATCAAAATACTCTCCGTTACCGACATGTCAGAACAGGTGTGTGTGGACAAACGCACATAAGAAATCACAGCAACCGACAAATCAGAGACCGATCCGTCTTCCGATTGTCGAGATCCTCGCCGGCTGCATAAATCAGAATCGGCGGCCGTACCGGCAAATAAGTCGGACCGGGCTATGTGTGAAAATTATGATTTGATTACATTGCAGTCAGTGCCGGCACCGTCACCGGCACCGGTTTTGCCGGTGTGTGTGAAAACACTCTTATTCTTCATTTGCTGTTTCAAGGGAAAGTATCAATTATTTCGATTGAGTCAGGGGTATTATACGTACTCCAGTATTTTATTATTGGTAGAAATCCCAAGCCGTTATTTTGATTAATCTTAGATTTATTGTAATACGCTGTGGAATTTGGAATATTGAAGTCATCTACTGATTCCAAGTTCCAGGTTTCAGATAGTATTATAGAAGCTTGTGTTTTGACTTCTTCCTGATTTTCTGAAGTATTTAAAAATTCTATCATTTCTCGAAAGAAAACTTCAATAAATGAAGAAAATATATTGTTTGCTTGAAACATTCACAAAAGTAAGGTTGTAGCTATATGGTTATGGTCCTGCCTAGAAGTAATAGTATTATGTTTATTATTCTAAATACAGGGTGATTCAAAAGTACTTTGACAAACTTCAGGAGGTGATTCCTTACAACATTCTAATATGAATTGTCCAAATAAATATATGTTCGGAAACGCTTCGTTTCCAAGATACAGGGTGTCGAAGGTTTATTTTTATTTTCGTTTTTTTTTAAATAACTTCCGAAATACTGACCTTAATTGAACGAAAATTGGTATTGAGATGTTTTTTGAGGTGTCGAAACAAACCTGATGTTAACTTTTCATTTATTCTCTTGTGGTTGGTTGTGCAAATTATATAATTGATTGATTTTTTCTTTCGAATTTGGTTTTACCTCGAGTCGAGTCATTACAGGTTGAAAATTCCGACCTGTCTAGTTCGATTGTGTCAGTTTTCGAAAACCATTCTTTGCTTGGTCTGAATTTTCGGATTTATAATGATAATGATAATTTTAACGTATTGAGTGGTAATTTATTTTTGTGCAGATTTACTGAGGCGTTGAGTTTTTCAATCGAACCAATACCAATCAGTCCATCGTATTTTTAGTGAAGTGAATGAATACTGTTTATTCATGCCTCTGACTCTGGAAAAGAGAAGAATGGAATAGATATACTACATTGTTAACTTATACCATGACCAGTTCCTATCCCACCACTCAATTCTGGTATATCAAATTGAATGTGGTGATTTTCGGTGGAAAATTTATTATTACTGTATATCACACTATTTTTCCAATCTTCTTTGGATATTGTTATTTTCCTGTTCCCGAATTGATGAAAATACAATCTTTGGAATTTTATGTCTATTTTGAATATATACCTTGCACTCGGAGTCAGTAGAACCAGATTTGCGCTCAGACATTCAGCCGTTCCGATGGGATTTCCACTCGACAAGAACAGTCCAAATAAATGGCGCTCCTCAGAATCTATACATCAGAATGCTTTGTGTAGGGAGTTGATGAATGAAAATGGGCAATAAAAAAGCGAGAAAAGGAAAATAAGAACAATAATTCCTATCGATATTTCATTACACAGGACGGACCAGAGTAAAATTGGGGAAACGCCTCAACAAAAATGAATTTACTTTGAAATGATTTTTTAAAACTTCTTCTGTGAGGGGAAAATTGAATCAACATTCGATGTGTAACGTGGGTCATTTTTTTTACAAGCTTTTATTTAGTTTCACTTGTTAGTTCGTTCGTTCGTCAGTTCGTTAGGGTCACATCTTGCAAGTAAATTTTGACAAACTTCTAATCGTCCGATTGATGTTCATAATTCTTGTGATAATGTATTATAGAGTTTTTGTTAGAGAAAAAAACAGAAAGACGGCTCCAAGATTGCGGAGGAAATTTTAAATTATGGTACGATTTGTTTCAAACTTGGTGTGTGGGGGTTTTTTGGGGTCGGATATTATGAAATTTCTTGTCAAAACTCATGAATTTGAAATGACGGCTCCAAGATGGCGAACGAGTTCCGTGACTATTTCCGATTGATTCAAAATTGGTATGTGGGTTTTTGGGGTCGGAGATTATGAAATTTTTGTCGACATTCATAAATTCAAGATGGCGGCTCCAAGATGGAAGGACGAGTTTTGTGATTATGGTCCAATTTGATTCAAAATTGGTATGCGGGGGTTTTCAGGGTCAGAGATTATGAAATTCTTTTGTCAAAATTTATGATGGCGGCCCCAATTTGAAGGACGAGATTTCTGATTATGGTCATATTTCTTTCAAAATTGGTATGTGGGGGTTTTCAGGTTTGGAAATTATGAATTTCTTGTCAAAATCTATCAATTCAAGATGGCGACTTCAGGATGACACGAGTTTTGTGATTATGGTCAGATTCTATTCAAAATTGGTTTGTAGGAGTTTTTGGGGTATCATGATTTCTTTCAGCTCAAAACTTACAGGGAAGGGAACTTGTAATAACGATGCTCTATCAGAACAGATCAAGGCAAACTAACTAACGAGCATAAAAATAAAATAAGTAATAAAAAACTTTTTATAGACAAACTTTCATTTGAGCCGTGTACTTAAACGAATTAAATAAATTTCAATCATCGCTGACAATGATTAAAGTATTTTTTGTTGAATTATTTGGTTTCAAAAAGCTTGTCGCGCGGATTGTAATAAAATTAATACTTCGACAAGTTGTTACTTACCAACCATTCATTGTCCAATGAAATTAATTGGTATCTACTTTCATGAATACTTTGTAGAAATCAAACACTTCGACAAGTTCTCACTTACCAACTTATCACTGCCCAATCAAATTAATTGGTACAAGCTTTTAAAAACCAAATAATTCAACAAAAAATAATTTAATCATTGTCAGCGATGCCTTAACTTTATTTAATACGTTTCAGTTCACGGCTTGAATATTGGTTGTCTTCAAAAAGTTTTTCAATTGTTATTTTTTATATATCAATATACAGTGCGTTCATGAAGTGTGGAAACGCTGCATTATTTTCGGAGGTGAAGCTCGGAGAGGTCTATTTTTTAAGTCAGTTTTCTACATTAAAAAAAATGTATTCAATGTGACCGCATCGTCGAAACCAGCGATTGGGAAAGGTTTTATTCAGAAAATCTCTAACCTCTAGAGCATAATGTAGAGCAAAAAGTGGAATCTATTGATCACGATGACGTGGTTTTAAAATGGTATTCCTAAGAATCCCAGCCCACACAGTTATTTTCGGAGGGTATTGGGTATAAGCTTCCATCGTCCGATTGGGATTTATTCTGTTGCCACGACCAATTTGCATATTCACAGTACCGTTCATACAAAAAGTTGATTTGTCAGAAAATAAGACCTTCAATTCAAAACCATTATTTTGATACACACTTCTTGCATATTTTTACAAAACTTCATGCGTCTATCGAAGTCGTCTTCATTAAGTTCATGTAAAGTTTAACATTATATGGATATATTTGGCGTCATATCTTATTATTGCCAGATGAAGTTGCAATTGAACGTTAAGGTTTTTTCAATTCCAAGTAACACATTAACTGAATTCTGTCACTCTATGCTTATTCCAACATTGCCAATCTCATTAAATTTATGCAATATTTTGCTTAATGTCGATTTGCTTACTGGTTCTCGATCAGGGTATATTTCTTATTGAAGATGTCGCATACTTGCGCCATACTTATTTACGATCGCCTAACCTAAGATCATCAAAACTTCTATTCGCTGTTTTCTGACAGTACCTATATCGTAATTGAAATTATTTCTTATAGGTTATATTTTTCAGAAAATATCGACGACTATAAATGATATGCTACAGAACAAATCAATTTAATAATGACATAGCAATGTCACTAAGAACTTATTGTCTGGTTGTAAGGCTTTCAGATGTTTTTATAGCCTACTTGAGGTTTGGAAATATATTCGAACTAACTACTGAGTGATTTTCAGGTATTCATTGCAAAAATATGATGAAATAAAATCCAAGGAATATGAGCACCTGTTTCCTTTATACTCAGTATACTTAACTTAAATGTTTCTGTGACGTATGTGGTATGGTTAACTCAGAAAAATATGAGCTTTTAATTTTTGATATAATATATACCTTTTCATTTATAAAATTATCGATGACGTCATATCTTGGTAAGGTAGTTGGGGTAAAAATGTTTTTTTTCTTTCAAAAGCAGACAACTAAAATTAAAAATCGACCTGTCCGAACTTTTCCTCTGATAATAATAACTTGTAAATAATCGAGCGTTTCCACACTTTAGAAGCACTGTATATTGGTGGTCATGAAAAATACTTTGACGAAAACGAATTTCTCTATGATTGTGAGCGCAGTCAAATTTTCTAGAGGCATTACTCACATGAATTGAAAATGCAAATACCTGTCGTTTGAGGAAACCTGTTCCTGTTTATCGCGCGGTATGTTCTTGAACCTGTTAGTCCAACAATTCTAATATTAATTGGGTTTTATTAATGGGAACGAAATTTTTGTTGGTGTATCTTCCGAAACAACTGGATGTAACAATATACATGTTGGGAAACAAGAATAAAAAATATTTATTCACATAAACCGTAAATCAACATTTTACATAAGAGGAATAATTGTTTTTTGAGTGACTTGTGGGTGGCCTGAATAAGAAATCTGGAAAATAATGTTTTTCTCAGAGACCACGTTATTAACGGGGGGGATGATCCTAATTTTCAGAGTTTCATTAATTCATAGATGTGGACTATGGAGTCCAATGAAATATGGTGAAAAATGTCAAATATCATGAATAAACAAAATTTTCTATTTGCAAAAAACTACCATGTGAAGTACTCCAAATAAGGGTAGAAGAAGATATGTAATAAAGATTGATAACATTTTTGAAAAATAATGTTTCAAATATGAATTACCTAATAAAATTAATTGAAATTATCTCATAGAAATTGGTACGCATAGGGACTGGACTGTATTGGTCGACCTGACCTCACCTTATTGCGCCAATGTTAGCTCCAAAACTTTTCGGAGGATCGCTGGTAATATGGTCTTCAGTAGTTAGTTTCTGTTTTAGTTTTCCTCGTGGTAGCTTGTTTCGAGAGGTATTCATCAGTTTTGTCGAGACAGACTGAATTATTCAATTCTCCATGATGATTCGATTAAGTGATAGTACAATCCATAACCCGTTTAATTGGAATACCATATTATTTTCCTTCCTTCTTATCGCCTATTGATACGCACCCGTACAAGGAAGTTGTTCAATCTGTAACCCAATACTTTAGACCGATATCACGAGTTGAATTGAAAACCCCACAACTGACTAGCCATTATCACGAACCGGTCCTGCACACTTTATTTTACTTATTGAGAGTTGTACGAAGTTTATGGGTGTGAATAATTATAAAAACTCACTGGCGATTTTTATCGAGCGGTAGATAAGCAGCGTCCTCCCAATATATAGATGTTATAAATTTTTAGAGACCTGAGATCGTTCGAATTATGTACCTTGCCAATCTAGTTGAGGATACTATGCCAAAATTGTAGAACCCATTAAAACAAACAAACTTTATTGATAGAAAAAAATTACTTCGTAACAACAAATACTTACTGTATGGTATGACATTCTAATCAATATATATTGAGTACTTCCATAGTACTAATACATGTTCCAACAATATAATCAAATCTGAATAAAATTGTTTTACAACTCAGTAGTTGTAACAATTTTCTGAAGCCCCTTATAAGAACTAAGATTTAAGAATCTAACAATTTAGAAATGACACAATTTTTCCACATAAAATAATCTGTTGAAACCAGTTAAAAAATAAATTCAGCTTTCTCCAACTACACTGTGAATAATATCAAATATTGATGAATGAAAGACAATAATCAAAAGAATAGAAATATAAAAATAAATTTTAACATACTGAAAAGCAAGTATCATTCAACGAAACTGAATGAAGGATTCATAAAATTTGGCAATATTCACACATACTAGATAAACATCAATTTGATTCAATAATAAACTGTGAAATAAGGGTGTTAGTGAATAAGTGCGACAACCTTCAGCGGGTGATTCTCTAAAAAATAATGACAGTTTGCATATAACTTTTGTCCTTAATGCTTCGTTTTCGAGATACGGGGTGTTGAATTTTTCTAAAACTTACTATTTATTTATTGCTCCGAAACCGGTCAAGATATGCAGATGAAATTCAAAGAATTTCAAGGGGTAGTTAGTGCGCATTTTTTAACATGCAATTGGAAATTTTATGTTCAAAATTGGCGCGCATACAAGTAATGATCTAAATTTTTTTTTGAAGAAATAGTACTCACTGAGATATTCCCAATATAACATTTTTGAATTTTTGTTCAATTTGTGACAAAAACCTCTCTTGTTTTTTTTTCGTATGATGCGCCGTTTTTTGCAAAATAAAACAACTTAACGCGTATTTTTCATTTCTTTAATTCATTATCAAGAACTATCTCATACAATAACGTTAACCAGAACAATAACAGAAAATAACACTGATAAATGAATAGGCGCAAAGCTACAACAAATGTTCGAAATGACCTCCCTCAGACGTGATACAAGATTCAACTCTTCGTCTCATTGATTGTCGTATTCGTGTAAATATTCCTGTTGTATTTCTTATTGTCTCACAGCTGACTATAATTCGATTCCTCAGGTCTTCAACATTTTCAACAGGAGTAGAATGAACGAATGACTTAAGAAAACCCCATATGCAAAAATCTAGAGGATTTGAATCCGGAGATCGTGCAGGCCAATGTTCCGTACCTCCCCCTATTTGGATATACTGTATCTTAGTGATTACGTACAATAATGCTGAAATGGACTAGTGCACCATCATGCATGAACCAGAAGTGTTGTGTCAGCTGTAGAGAAATTTATTCAAGAATAACAGGTGACTCTTCTTGTACTTAATTAAGGTGAGAGTCGCATGTTAGTCGTTGTGGGACAAAATATGGACCGATTAAATGATCATCAAGTACCCCAAGCCATACATTAACTGAAAACTGATGCTGAAAATGAGCTTCAAAGATTACATGTGGATTTTCATTAGCCGAGAGGTGATTGTTATGGGGAATTTCGAATACACTGTCGTCCAAAATTAACCTCGTCAGTAAACAAAACGCCATTTGAAAAATTTTTAATTTTAGCGATTTGATGAGAATCTAATGCAAAAAACTAGGCGCGAAAAAAGTTTCTAGGTAGTAGAGCTTGCACACGTTGAATATGAAACGGATACAATTGCTGTTCTTCAAGAATTTTGAATATAGCACAGTTGCTCACATTCAGTATGTTGGCAATTTTTCGACCACTTGTTTCAGGTGAATCCGCAATCAATTCTAGAACTGCTTCTTCTAGTTGCACAGTTCGTACTCTTCGAGGGCGCCCGCAGTCAGCAGTTTGTTTCTCAAATGAACATTTTCGCGCAAACGTTGGTGGAGACGAACAAATATTGTGTGGTGGGGTACCCTACGTCCTGGATACAACTCAGCATACTATCGTCGAGCTTGCCGATCCTTTCCATTACTTCGACCATAGACAAAATGCATGTCTGACAATTCCGCATTTGTGAACTTTTCCATTCTTTTCGAAAAAAGAAGAATGAATTACTTATTATCATCAATGTTATACCAAACTAATAGTTTAAAAATGAAGAAACGCTGATTTGACATTCCGTTGAGATAATCGTATTAAACAGAATGTTGACAGTAGCCTACTAGCATCGCTACTAGATAATGTATTGAAGTAATGACAAATTCGCGTCAAGATGTTTTATTTTTTTGCATAAAAACAGCGCACCATTCGAAAAAAGACGTCGCAATTTTTTGTCACAAATTAAAGAAGGAATTCAAAATGATTTTTCATTTAAAATATCTCAGTGGCGTACCATTCTATTCCTTTAAAAAAATTGAGATCATTACACGTATGCGCACCAATGATGAACATAAAATTATCTACCTCCTAAAACTCACCAAATTTTATTTGCATATCTAACCGGTTTCAGAGCAATAAATAAATAGTCAGTTTTCGAGAAAAACTTTTAACACCCCGTACTTCGGAAAACGAAGCATTCGTGGACAAAAGTTATACAGTGCTTCTCAAAAGTCCTCTCCCCCCTCTTATTTTTGGAACGATTATACATAAACAAGTGAAATTTGGAAACTGAATATTAAAGGATGTAAACTTCCCCACTAGTGATGATAGATGACGAAATCGTCAAAGATGACGTCACAAGGCCATTGTGACCAATAATTTTTAATGGAACCCTACGGCAAGCGACACCTCTTTTAAAAGGTATGGAAAAAACCTATTCAATGATACTAATTTTGTTTGTGTTTATGGCAGTTTTGGCAACTCGCTTTTGAAAAACACAAAGCTGTGATGAATTAAATCAGTTAATACTAAAAATACAAATTCAAGCTCCGCCTCTGGATAGTTGTCAAATAAGCTGACGTTTTTGTTAGTCTCCCTAATTCGACGTTTTTTGTAATTGTCCAAGTTTTTGTACATTTAATAATTTGTGTATTGTTGATCGAACGTTTAACGGTTTCAGCAGCGTTTGGTACTTTCAATATTTTTGTACATTTTAATAATTTGTTAAACTGTTGTGAGCCGAACGTTTTAGTGCTTCAAGAAGCGAAATGGTACGTGCTTTAGGTGATAAAGTAGCAGCGATCCTAATTATTGGTGAAACTGGACAAAATATTCATGCAGCAGAACGCATTTTTAATGGGAGGTTTACCGATCGCCCCGTTTCGAGGACTCATTTAAAGGAGCTTCTTCGTAAGTTTGAAACAACGGGTAGTATTAATGATGCGAAACGATCTGGCGGACCACAAATTTCTGATGAGAAAAAAATTGATATACTGGCAGAAGTAATAGTTAATCCTACTTCTTCAACAACTCACGTTGAATCTACTTGTGAAGTCAGTCGAAGTATAGTACACAGGGTGTTGAAAAAAAATAAATTTCATCCATACAAATCAAAAATGGTTCATCAACTCTCTGACGACGACCCAGACCGAAGACCAGAATTTTGTGAAAATATGGAAACTAAAATTAACTAACAGCCAGACTATGTCAAAACAATTTGTTTTAGTGACGAAAGTACTTTCTATCTAAATGGAAATGTAAATACACAGAATGTGAGGTATTGGAGTGACGCAAATCCTCACCTATTTCGTGAAACACATACCCAATTTCCCCAAAAGGTGAATGTATGGGCAGGTATCCTGGGAAACCAATTTAAATACTTACTTTTAAATACTTATTTAACTGGTGAGGTTTATCTGGAGCTGTTGCAAAACGCAATAGAACCGGTAATCCTTGAAATTTTGGAAAATAATCCAGATGAATTCGGCAATTTGGAAATAATATTCCAACAGGTAGTATCGTGGTAGATGGATTGGACGACGAGGTTCAACGGAATGGCTAGCTCGATCACCGGACCTCACACCTTTGGATTTTTTTCTGTGGGGGTACTTTAAATCGAAGGTTTACGCCACTGAACCTGACAATATTGACGTTTCAAAACAACGTATTGTTGCAGAATGTGAGCTATTTCCGCAGACACATTTGCAAAAGTACGAGAAGAGTTTAAAAATAGGATATTTCACTGTCAGGAAGTGAATGGAGGTCACTTCGAGCAATTTATTCGAGTAGATACTGATTCTTAAATCTGTAATTGATATCATACTGAATAGAATTGAAATTTTAATGTTTACTAATGAGCCATAAACACAAACAAAATTAGTATCATTAAATAGGTTTTTTCGATACCTTTTCAAAGAGGTGTCACTTGCCGTAGGGTTCCATTTAAAATTATTGGTCACAATGGCTTCGTGACGTCATCTTTGACGATTTCGTCATTTATCATCACTAGTAGGGAAGTTTACAACCTTTACTATTCAGTTTCCAAAGTTCACTTGTTTATGTATAATCGTTCCAAAAATAAAAGGGGCGGAGGGGACTTTTGAGAAGCACTGTATAGCAAACTGTCATTCTTTTTTCATGCAGAATCACCCACTGAAGTTTGTCGCACTTTTTCAGTAACACCCTGTATTTCTAGGTATAGATTCGCATTACCACAATAGATCAAAATCATATATAATACCGATAACTGGAGATTCCATGAAGTAGTTCGAGAGTTAAGGCTTATTCAAATTAAGTTTTGAAAAAATAACTATATACCATACTCAAATAAGTAAATTAAAATTTCAAATACAAACATTTTCAATTTGGTTAGAGATTTCGTTGAAAATCGAATAATGCCATTCAGTTTAATAATAGTTGAAAAAGAGCTGATTTACCACAAATCACAAAACAGCTCTATTTTTTCCTGTTTCAGATTCTGGATACCACCCACAATATTTTTATATCAACCGATTCTAAATTGAGCTTATTAATTTACCAATTTTTTTACTGTTTATATAGTAATCAAATTCGCGCACTGCTTCTGAATAAATTGATTATTTATATTGGTAGTCAGACTCAGTTTTAATCTAACTACATACTCAACTGACAGTCTGACGTAGGTAACTGAGCTTGGATGCGTGAAATGAGAATAATTTTCATTCCTCAATCTGTTTTATAGGTCGCTGGTGATTACGTTTACCGCATTAGTCCCAATTCTGTCTCCCACGAAGAAGGGTAGGATGACAGTTTTTTTAAGCGGGTAGTGATGAAAGATTTTATGTCTTCAACTTATACTGTTAAACTCTGGGAAAGATTGATATACCCCAATTTAGTAAGTCCTATGATATGTTTATTATCTGTATATATATAGGGTTAAAACACATGAAGATCTATATTTTCACTCACTCATATTAAATTTTCTTTGTTCGCGATGTAATTAATGACCCTTTAGCGAAGTCTCCACATGTTTTGATTTTAAGGTCATAAATTTGAGATTTAATATCTGTTATCTGGAAAAATGCTTTCACAGCAGGCACTTTTCGTGCTGACAGTTCAACTTCCTGAATATATTTTTGTTTGTTTAACCTTATATCTTGAATGCCCTTTTTATTACTCCATGATGTGATTTCAAGGTCCGCATGGAAGAGATTAGTTAATATGCATTTCTTAAACCTTCTCAGATTAGATCATACGTTGAAATAACTGTTAATATTCGAGGTGGCCATTTCTTTCCATATAAATTCGTTATGATTATATATGAATAATCTCGGGGCATAACACTATTCTGAACTAAGTTATGTTAGGTCACGTCACGGGATCTCCTCATTGCATTATTTCTAATTGGAACTTGATAACAAATTCAGTTCTTCTGGTAAACTCGACCATTTATTTCTGCTAGTATGAGAGAGTGGAGAAAAACTAAATTATATAGTAGAAGTTAATTTCAACAACACAAAAAAGAAACTGGGATAGATATCTAATGTCACTTAGCGAGTCTCACAATAGCAACACGATCAAAAAAAAAGTTAAAGTTTTGAGAGGGCGGTAAAACAAATAAGCAAAGCGATTCTCGTGACCTACGAGCAACTCTGACCTAAAAAAGCAAGGCAACAGTAAAAAAACCAGATGAAATATATACCTGGAAACTCTCAAGAGGGAGGTGCGCAGGCTATCCAACAAAGCAAAATCCAACCGAGACTGGACTGAACTGGACTATTACAAAAAAATCTTTTCAACGAACGTCAATATGCGTATCAGCCAGCAAAGTCAATAGACTTGGCACTAGAGCTAGGACGAAGTCACTGCTGCTGTAGAAAGAAAGGGAGCTCCGTCCCTCCTGTATTTGTGGATAAGCGCAATTTTGGAAAATAGGGTACTTATATCATTGCTTTCAAGCTTTCAAGGAGGGGTGTTATCTTCCCCATCCCAATGAAATAATTTTTGGGAAAGGCTAACGTCGGAAGGCATATATTGCTTATAGTTCAGTCGGCACTTCTATCCACAATAGTGAAGAAACAGAAGAAATTGAATGTTAGAGCAAAACACTAGATTGTGTAGAGGTACCAGATGGAAAATTAGCCCATAACAAATAAGAGGAGCATGGCCTCATTCGTCCAGTCAGTCATTTCGTTTGGCAGCATTGGTTTGTGAAATATATTTTTTTCCAATCAGATGCGTCTTCATATTTTTCCATTTTCTAGCCAAAATACGAAATTCGCTGGATTCCCTCCAATTTTCAGTCGTACCCTGCCATACATAAAAAAATACTTAGGAGACGCAATTTTAATTTCTTGGATTGGGTTCCAACAAAAAATGTATAATATTTTTACCACGTTTTTATTAGCTCGCTTATGTGTCTGTCAGGAAACAAATCTTGTAATCGATTTTAAACTTAATTCCCGATGAGCTAGAGACTTAAAACTTCGGAAATCTCCCGTTGGCAAACCTACCGGTGACGAACGGACGTTGTTCTGTGATCTAGAGTGTGCTACGCGATAGTGAACCCTATTGCGACTTTCCGACTTTACAGTCATCGCGCGAGGGAGAAAGTGAGTTTGGAGCTCCAGAAAATAGGTAAGAGAAAGTAGCACTCGGAAGAACACTCCCAAAATATCCGAATACCCAGAAGGGAAAATTCAATAGGGACAATGAGCGATACAGAGTTGAATGCAATGAATAATGATTTAGATTCTTTTTAATATACCACGTTCATAAAACGGACTGGAGAGTATAAAATAATCATTTGAATAAATTGTTTCCAATATACTACGTTCATAAAATTAACTGAAAAGTGTGAAATAATGTTATTTTTTTTCAATATACCACGTTTTACAAATAGACTAAAAAATATAAAATTACCCCTTGTCATGAGTAACTCATCACGTCCGCTGATCGCCATATCTCGGGAAAAGAAACAAGTAAACAAAAGTATGAATTCAGAGTTTTTTTTGATAGCTCGCCTGATCGCATTGCAATATGATATATCATCACTGACTATATCATCACTGTTTTTAATGTATTCATGACGACAGAAAAACGCTATAAATTTATAGATCATTGTAATGATAATGAGCGAATTACTATTGTAAGGTTAATGAGCAAATAATGAATGGAGACTATATTATTATGACAGCCCATTAATGTAATTCGAAAGTCGAAAGGCATACATTCTTGTTTTATATATTTTTGATGACAGAAACAAAGTCATTAATTATTGAGCCACTGACAAGTTGAAGATAATTATGATATCAGACATTTTTCCCAGCGACCAGCACAACTATCACGTGTTCCGGTAACGGGTTATAAAAAGGCGCGATGTTTCGGATCAACAAGCTCTTGGTGTTCAGCAGTCAAACAAAGAACAAGTACGTTCAAAATGAAGTTAGAATTCCATTCGATCACGACATGATGAAATCAAGATGAGAAGAGTACGAATAAGTTGTCAAGCAGTGAACTTAAGTAGCCATTAATATAAATTATATTCAATTATTCCGAGTATTCAAGTGAATTCACCAGTAAACCAGTATTTTTTCCAAAAATTACCTATTATTGATCAACGCTTCAAGGACGTGAATAAGTCGACGAAAAACCTCAAATCGATAGTTCATGATCTCATATGAAACCGTATCCATACAGTGATGATCTGATATACCGTGCGAGTTGAAAATAAAAACACATTTTAGCGGAGTTCGAGATAATAATACAATTAAACTGATTGTCGTTTAGAAACCTTCTCCAGTGAACAGTATGGGCTATGCTGAGTTGAAGTAAGGTCATATGTATTTTTCTGCATTTATGGCTTGGCAAATTAAATCATTTATAATGTGCATGTGTCTTTAAAGATATCTCCATAATTTCATGTTAGTGAAGTTTTCAAAAGATAATTATTAACAGTCGTTTTTGACAATTGATGTCACTACATCTAGTTGTTTTCTGAATATTGTTATAGAACTGATGAATTTATTGACAACTTTCATAAATATAATAATAATAATGATATAATAAGCTTTATTCACGTTAATTTGAATAAATATTCAGAAAAAGTGTGCTCAAAAAATATCGTGAGTAAAGAAAGAAGAGTGATAAGTGCTAAAGCACTTGTGTCACAAATATTCAAATAATAAAAAATGGTATAAAAATAATATCTAAGCAGAAGTATGAGATTTTTATATAATGAATAATAGTAATATGTAAAAGTAAATAAGATAATCAGTCACACACCTATATACGCATATACATATAATAAGTTAAAATGTTCATTATGATTCAGTATAAAATTATGAAAAAGCAGATATGTGAGCTGGGTACAGTACATAGATAGAATGGGTTGAAGTTAGAAATAAGTATGAAAGTAAACAATAGAAAATTAAGAACAATATAGTATGGTGTATAAAACATTTAAGTGAAATTATTAAAAAATTGTGCAAAGTAGTGATAATCAAATGACACAATCAGTCACCCACCTATACACACATATACATATTATAAATGTAAAAGTTCGTTGTGAATCAAAATAATATTATAAACAAGCAATTTTTATATTAATTATCGAATTATATTTTCAAAAATTTTTTTTGGTCTTCAAAAAAAGAACGAATCATATTTCTTGGATTTTCATTTATGAACTCTTTCAATTGTTGTTTAAAGATTCTTTTGATATTTATACATTTTGAGTCATCAGGAATGCTATTGTATAACTTGGGTGCTAAGAAGGGGAACATTCTCTGTGTTGTAACTTTGACCATTAACGGGGTATATAATGATTTGTATTTCGTGTATTGTAATTGTGGGTAGGTAATTGGTTGAGATGCTTTGTGTCGTGATGTCTTAGGCAGGTGATGAAGAAGTGTAATTGTTTAACGTCCAAGATTTTAATTCAAATAAGTTGGTCAGATGAGTATCTGGAGTTTTTGGAAAATATCAATTTCAGGAATCTTCTCTGGAGTACTTCCAACGGATTCAGATGAGTTTTTAGTGCTCCACCCCATGCCAGAATGCCATAGCGATATGACTCTCTACCAGAGAGTGATACAACGTTCTCATTCGATTGAAGGGTATGTTGTCTTTGAGCTTTTTGAATTTATACAATATACTTCTCAACTTTTTCACTACATACATTATGTGCGAGTCCCATTTCTTGTGACAATCAATGATCACGCCCAAATATTTGATTTGTTTTACAGGTTCTATGGAAAAAGGTGCATTGTCCATGTTTATATCAAGTTTGCTAAGACTAGGCAGGTCACGAGAGTTACAACTGGAAGGCAAATAGTTTGTTTTTTCCATGTTGATCGTAAGTAATTTATATTTGACCCATTTTTTCATAGAGTAAAAGTCAGATTCGGCTTTTTGTTTCAGGTTATCCCAGTTATCAGACCTATGAAAAATTGCTGTGTCATCAGCAAATCCGAAAATTCTCCCACCACTATCGAGTGAGAACAGTCCTAGGAATGTTTCTTGCGGCACACCATAGTCAATTTTTTCGGCATCTCTAACCACACCATCAACACTCACAGCCTGAGTTCTATCGCTTGAGTAGCTCTTGGAGAGTTCTAAGCAAATGCCTCCAACACCAACGTCTTCCAGTGACTGTAAGAGTAGAACATGGCTAACGGTGTCGAAAGCTTTTGACAAATCTACGAATATGCACAGACATGGAGTACTTTCATTCAGAGCTGCGGTCATTTTAGATGTTAGCTAAAATTGCATCCTGAAATGATATATTTTCCTTGAAACCAAATTGATTGTTAGAAATTATATTAAATTTGTTCAGAAAAGAACTTAATCTGTTTTTTAGAATCTTCTCAAATATTTTAGAAATATGGGTTATTGGAGATATCGGTCGGTAATTGCCTACTTTCCGTGTATTGCCTTTTTTGTGGAGAGGAATGACCACTGTGAGTTTGAATGCCGATGGATACTTTCCCACTTTCATACACAGGATAAAAATTTGCGTTAATGGCTTTTGGATGTAACAAGAAATGATCTTCAAAGTTTCGGCTCTGATATTGTCGATTCTGACTGCTTTTTTATCTTTTGATTGATTCATTATGTTCTGTATTTCAACTGCCCCTACTGGAGAGAGGACGAGAGAATTAGGTACAGAAGAACGGTTTGGAACGAAATTGGGGTCTTTTTTCATTTTACTGGCTAATTTTCTACCCATTTCTGCAAACCTGGATTAAATTCTTTTGCTTATGTTTACTGTCTACCAATAGCTACCCTCCTCACTTTCAAGGGAATCTATAGAATGCCGTGCTTTTTTTGTTTTACTTATTTCTTGTCCCACTTCCCATAATTTTTTGTATTATTGTTGTTATGTTCAATTTGTTTTCTATAATAATTGTATTTGGTTTCTTTGATAAGTACATTCAATCTGTTTCTGTACTTTCTATATTCTGTTCTCAAGTGATCGTTATTTGGATATTTCTGTGCTTTTTATTCATTATCCATTGAATTTTTTTCATTAATTGACTTGAGCAAGCCGTTTGTTACCCAGGGTGCAATTTTCGCGCGTTTTCTCTAAATTCTTTTTTTCTGTACATATATTCAATGCCTCTAAAGTGAGTGAGTGATATATGTCTATTCTGAACATTTTTATGGGTGCATTATTATTTGTTATTATTATTTTCCGAATCTTTCTGAAATCCGGTACGTACTTCCTGGATAAACAACTCACGGCCAAGCACAGAGAGAAAGGGGTATTTCCTGTGCCGCTCCAGGAACATAATCTCGGTTCGACCATCCTCAGGTAGTCGATGCTCTCGATGCTTGTTTTCTCAATCTAACAAAAAGTCTGGTGTTACAGGTGTGTTGTGTTAATCCATAACACCCTATATAGTCCGGGCTCAACATTATAGTTGGAATATTCTATCTAGAAAATTGCCGCGGGAATAATTTGGGGTATTTTGTTTTTATTGTCAAAACCGGTTTGGTACATTGTATCATTGTGCGAGGAAATGTGTTTATGATCATAACATCAGAAACTAATCTACAGAATACCACACGAGAGTTCAATAAAGTAGAAAATCATTGTCCAGATTTCTTTCTCAAACTTGTTGCCATTTGGCAATAACCACTCGAGTCCCTTTGGGCTCTCGTGTCTATTGCCTGGCAACAAGTTTTCGAAAATCTGTTGAATTATTTTCACTTGGAGCATGGATAGTTCACCTAAGTCACTAATAATTTGATTGCACTGCAAATGATATGAAGTGTTGTGTGATTTTTCTCAATGACAGGTACTCCCTTCACTCTTTGCTATTATCTGCGCCCTACATTTTTCGTTTTAGATCTCACAACTATTTTCATAGCTATTGAAAATTCACAATGATACATTTTCAGGACAATCTCTATGGGGCTAGGAGAAATTATTTTATACTTTTTAGACGGTTTTCAAAACGTGATATATTAAAAAAATAATAATTATTATTTTATACTTTTTAGTCCGTTTCATAAACGAGGTATATTGAAAAAAATTATTTACTTATTATCCTAGAAGGTCTGCTATATTGTTGACGACATCTTTGAACATTTTTCAATTTTCAATTATACATATATTGAATGTCAGGTAAATTTTATCAGTCAGTCAAATTTTCAATGGAATTTCCTTTCAATTAATTCAAGGACGCATTTACTGAAACGACAGTAAGTAGGTTGGCAAAATAAAGCCCGGTCTCTCATTGAGAACCGCTCTTCATAGAAATTCCACCAAATTTGAATTGCGAAATTTCATCTCATATTCTCGACAAAACACCATCTAGTAGAGAATAACAACGCCAAGTTGAATAACATTGTCAGTTTTCAGAGTAAACATAAGAGCGTGCTAGAGGCAGATATGAGTATATTTATAGGCGAGTTCGCAAGTGTCATTTACCACCGACTGACCGACCAAACTCCATATGCCGATTCCTAACTTCATTTTGAGGGAAAAAGTGACAAACAATGTATGTCCTAAAATTCATCCTCTCTGAGATACAGGGCGTCAAAATAGGATAAATTTTTTTTTCTTCAAAACTACCGTGGCAAAAAAATAAACTTGGTATACCATTCTCGGTCGATTAATGTGATGATTTGAAGTTTTTATTTTTATATTTGATAAAGCAGTAGCTACGGTCGTATGTGGCCATATTTAGGCTCAACCCAAAAGTCATAACATTCCATATGCCTAAATGTAGAGTTTTTACGAAGTAGAAAAACTCAAAGTCGTTTCTACAATTTAATATTGCAATCGATTGGTTAAATGTTGGTGAAAAGGTAGAAGACCATCGATAGGACATGTTTCGAACCTCTATAGGTTCATCATCAGCGGAGTTTAAAATTCTACAATAAAAGAAGAGCAAAGAAGTAAAACCATAGGTAATGCAGTACAATGTGTTGCTTACATGGAGATGAAAAAATTATGGATTAAACATTATTATTAAATAATGTTTATTACTATATAATGTTTAACCCATAATTTTCTCATCTCCGTGTAAGTAACACATTGTACTGCATTGCCTATGGTTTCACTTCTTTGCTCTTCTTTTATTGTAGAATTTTAAACTCCGCTGATGATGAACCTATAGAGGTTCGAAACATGTCCGATCGATGGTCTTTTACCTTTTCACCAACATTCAACTAATCGATTGCAATATTCAATTGTGGAGACGACTTTGAGTTTTTCTACTTCGTAAAATCATACCACTCCACTTCGAGATACAATGGACTTCTACCCCAGGCTGAATGTAGAGGTTTATGAGATATTTGCGAAAAATTGAATGTCCTGAGGAAGGATTGAGTAGAAACATAATTTCCCCTGTGCTATAATCGCATAATGCTTATTTCTTACAGCATATCGAAATAGTTTTTAACCTCTTGAACATTTTTGAATGTTGAGAGAATTGAAAACATTATACGGGTGAGTCAAAATAAGACCGACAAACTCATTATTTTTAATCCTTCAAGCAGTTCATATGAAGGGGTATATCCTAAAGTGCAACATTTTCAATAATTTTTTTCGTAGACACGCGTGTATAAAAAAAAATATTTGGTGGATCACTTGAGGTTAAATAATGTAATAACATCATTTGAATTTTCAATTTTCATGAATCAGTGTCGTAGATACGCAAGCAATGAAATATATTTTTTTTTTTTCGAAACATAAACATCAAACAATTCACCAAACAAACGAAATCCTGTTACATTCCCATCTTCCGACTTGCATATCTAATATTGAAATATTGCATCACCTACAGAACCTACTTTAGCACAACTTCCATCAATGAAAACGACCTCAAAGAATATTTATATAAAGCGCCTCTAGCTTTGTGGATCTGAGTTTTGTAAACAACACAGTTCTGAAGAGAAAAAAGTCTCTTGCAGCAACGAATCAGAATAACTTCGTTTGAAACCATAAAAACGTGAAAACAAAGGAATTCTCTGTCCGTTACAGAACCAGAAATCCAATAGGAATATTCGCTTCAGGCTGTTACAGGCCAGACACTGACAGAAGAAGAAAAGAAACGTCCATCGAGTACGGGATTTGGACAAGTTTTCATTCAACTTAACATTTGTATGAATGTATAGATGTATACATGTTTAGTTCAAATCTTGCAAGTTAATTTTGACCCACTTCTGGTTGTCCGATTGAGGTGAAATTTGGCAGATGTTCATAATTCCGGTGACATTGCATTATGGAATTTTTTCATAGAGAAAAAACAAAATGGCGGCTCTAATATAGCGGACGAGTTTTGTGATTATGGTTCGATTCTATTCAAAATTGGTATGTGGAGATTTTGGGAACAGAGATCACGAATTATTTGTCAAAATTCATGAATCCAAGATGGCGGCTTCGATATGGCGACGAGTTTTGTGGTTATAGCCCGATTCCAATAGAAATTGGTATGTGGAAGGTTTTTGGGGTCGGAGATAGTTATTTTTCTGTCAAAATCCACGAATTCAAGATGGCGGCTTCACGATAGCGAGGAGTTTTGTGATTATAGCACGATTCCATTAAAAATTTGTCTGTGGAAGTTTTTGGGGTCGGAGATAGAATGACGATATTCATGAATGACAAAACAGAATTGAATGAAAATGATTGACAAAAATTAAGACAAGCTTTTATACAAATTCACCAAAACGGAAAAAAATATTTCTGCTACTCACAGACCTTGTAACGTTTACACTGCGGAGCAGTATAAGTTACAACTTGTATATAAATTGCTAACACTATAGACCTACATATAAATATATAATTTTTATTATTCTCGTAGTTTGGAAAATATATGTCAAGATGATAATCTTTCATCTACCTATTTTTGTGTAGCTTGGAAATAGTTATTCGAATATGAAAAGGAAGGTTGAGAGGTAAATTTGAACTACCCACAAAACTTGGATTTTCGGTTCTCGAGTGAGAAAAAGAAAAGTGGAAGAGATTTCCGGAAAAAGGTGCTCTTCTCGCTGTGAAAGTGATGGAAAGTTTTTCTCTCCTAGTAATAGTTTTGAGAAAATACAAGTGTAGATTTCAATACAGTTTGCAGTGGTTATGTTTTAGTCCGTTCTCGTATTTTTGATGGTAACTATATGAATGCGATTACACCTATCACGAGATTGGGAATGATTATGGTTCTGCACGAGATTTACACCAAGAGTTATCAATGTAGAATGACACAAGCCGACTTTGATAATTAATGGATTCAAAGTGTACATTTCTTTATATATTTGAAACACCCTTCATTGAATAAAGGTAGGAAATTCAACCAATCCACAGAAATAATTTTACAGTGAAGATTTCAATATTTCAATGGTATGAACTCCCATGATTTCTTTAACTTCTAGCAATTTCCATTCTAAGCTCGTTTACTTTGTCATACAGTTTGATCAAGAATATTTGAACAAACTTTGATAATCAAGTCTAGAGCTACGAAACCAAGAGGTAAAAATATGTTATATATTGGTCAGGTTCAAATCGTATAAATATTATAGGGTTCTTGGTTCTTGGTTCCTGGTAACGGTCAATTGATACTCGTACCTACAGGCAAATCAGTTCATGGTTCAGGACTATCAGGAGGTAACATATAGACGACTCAGAATGCTGATGACTCCTACCAAAGGGCTGATTTGCTGTGTTCCAGTGGACATCCAGACTGGTAGCACTTTCGGTGTATACTTATCACTGCCCAGGATTGTTAAGGTCAGACTGTTGTGGAATATTTTTTGTAACTCGTTGTATCTTTACATTGTGTATGGATTTATTCACTGAAATTTGATTCAACTTCATTCTATTGATTTTCCTCAAAGGTATAAACATAATTGATAATGCAACAGTGTGTAAATTAAGTTGGGAAATACCCATATTTTTGATATCATATGTTTTCTACGGAAGTACAGAGACCTATATTACATAACTGTACTCATTGATGAATCTTCTTAGCAATGTAAAATTGTATATATGATTTTAGTACCGATACCGTTGTTTTTATAAGGTTAATGTTCACATATCAACCTTATTCTGAATTCGAGGAAACGCCTGTATCGATTCTATACTTCGAAAGGTAACTCAATGATTGAGAAAATATCGAAAACCTTTTTTTTTTACTTGAATATCTATATGCGATTTTTATAATGTGGGATACCACATTATTGTGATAATTGGAAATACATTGGATATTATAAACGACCAGAGTTTGATTTCTAAATGAACCCATCCACAGAGTATTTTTCAAATTGTCTATAATTTATGTTATCGTTTTAATCTACAAGTTCTCAGTTGTAGTAGATTATCTTTCCAGTTTTAGTTTAACTGAGTGGCGTAGGATTGATTATTCAGGTTTCTGCGCATTTTCGTAATTTGGTTTTTCTGTTCAATATGGGACTACCCGTTAAGGTAACCTATGATTGAAGTGATCGTTAACTTGCAGATTTGTATTATTGAATTGTTTAGCATCAATTGAGTGATTTATACGATTATTTTTTTCAATTGAATCATACTAGTTATTATGGACATACATACAAAGTAAAATATCAAATTTGCACCAAAAAACTAGTAAAAACTTGAACCATTTTCAATAAACGTCGATATTTTAGTACAAATAATGAATTGGACCGAATTTCACATTGATATATAATTGAAGTAATATAAGGGTAGCGACTGAGGTGAAAATGAGATACCAATAGCCTTTATGAGGCTAGAACCATAAAAAATAAGAAAAAAATACTTCTCGTTTCGAAGTAACGTTTCTAAACGTTGATGTTGATTCCAGAATACCACCAAAATTATACGTACAATTCCAATATTTAGGTAACGTTGATATTCTCGGTTGAATTAATAATGATCCAACCGATATTACCACCCATTTTGAACGTTACAACAACGTTTTTTGAACTAGAGTGAAAAAACGTATTTATTTTTACTATGAATCAACCTTTATCAATACCTCCCTGAAACGTTCTATAAACGTTCCAAAAATACAAATACATTACGTTTAATAAATGTTACCAGTGTTCAATCTCTATACCAGGTCATCCAGTGTTTCTGGATCAATTAGAGAAAGTACCTACATAGGTATCAAAAAAATATTACGGTTCTTCGTATGAACTTTCTTTCACTGAAAACGGTGGTAACAGACTTTTTCCACGGTGGAAACTTGATAAGTTTCTCGTATCAATAGTGATAAGAAACTCTCATTATTCAAAAGATGATGATAACATGAAATATACCAAAATATTCATCTTGAATTGAATTTGTTTAGTATTGGTGGTTTGCTATTTTTCTTTAAGTAAGTAGTCATTTCTGAATGGGGAAGGCTGTCATAAAAACACTGGTTTATAATTTTTTATGTTATAAGAAATAGGTATAATAGAAAAAATATACATAATAATAAAATGTAAAATTAAAAAGAATAAATAACAAAAACAATTAGAGATAACTTGCACGAGATTAAAAAATGAACATATATAAATAAATATATATATATATATATATATATATATAATATATATATATATATAATATATATATATATATATATATATATATATATATATATTAATCAAATATTCCTCCTTCGTTTTGACTTCATGGCGTCATTCATACGTTTTTTCGCAAAATTCAACCAGCCTTTTGTATCATCAGCTATTTGGATGTCAGTTGCTGGATCCAATGTGTGCCCTCCAAAGCCTTCTTATCTTTACCCTTTCAGTTGTTGAGGCAAACCAGCTCATTCGTTAAAATTACTCTTGAAATTCTCCTTGTGTGATCTTCAGGAGAAGTGCCACCAATAATATATACACTGAAGAACATCATTATGTAGGTATTCAGGAACAAAAATATAGTAATATCCATGGTAGTCGATTATCGATCTTTCTAAACTTGTCTCGAGGATCGTACATTACAAGGTGATAATACATCACAAAGTCATAGACATACAAAACTGAAATAAAAAAGTTGAGAGGTGTCAAGGGACAACCGGATGGAACGAAGTTCCTTTCGATTAATTAGTGAAGGAATTGTAATAAAATTTTTTTTTTTTAAGTTATAATAATATTTTTCCCAATATTAACAAATATAATGTAATATAAACTTAATCAGTAGGCTCAATTTTAGTACATACGCATTGATATTGTAATATTAAAATATAATTTGCTTTTAAATTCATTAAAGTTATGACGCGTACACTTGCTAAACACACAATAATGGAGATATTATAAGCGTATGACTTGGTTAGCACAATAGTAAGAGAGGTTATAATGCGTACTTGCTGAAAATACATAAGGATTTATTATTGTCTGTATAAAATCTCTACTTACCTAACTCCATCAGCAATATCCGGAACTTGTGCAGAAACACTGTCAGGATTCATTATTTCATTATTTTTTATTATTTATTATGTACAAAAAACCTGTATACACTCAACAAAAATAATCGTCGCGACACCACACTGTTCAATGCGAAATAGAAAGACGAAACGAAAATAACTGGCTTGCTTTCTATGAGAGAGAGAGAGAGAGAGAGAGACAGACAGACAGAGAAACACGCGCACGCCGCACGGCTTACAACTACAGCAAAAAGTGTCGTTACAACTTTTGGTCTTAATTTATTCCGTCTAGCCCCCTTTCGCAACGCGCGATAAGGAACTTCGTTCCAAAAATTCAATATAAACGGCAGAATCAGGTTTCTCTTGAGTTCCAGTGATTAGGCTGGTAATCCAGATGTTTAATTGGTGTTATTTGGAGTTGACATTTGTTTGCTATTTTTTGTTTTAACCTGAGCATTCTATATTTCACACAGGTCACAGGACCTCGAGCTGACCGGTTTCGCATTGTACAACTTAAATTTCCATCTGAAATTTCGCCTGATGATATCTATCTGTTCGAAACAAATTCTGACAATTCAATAATCAACTTCCATGAAAAAATATAAAGATGATTTCGTATTTTTTCAGGTTTACAGAATATATCGAGTATTTCAAAGCAGTACGAACCATAAATTTTCGTCAGTTTTATTATAAATAATGCCATATCTAAGCGTCATTTGGAACATAGAGTAACATCTGGAAGTGCGTTACACTAAAATAAGTATTCATTTTAGTTTTTCTATAAAAAAAATTGAAAGGTGTCGAGGGACACCTGATTGGAACGGAGTTCTTTTCGCCATATATTATGTATCAAATAACAGGCACAATGAAATGAATTAACAACGTTTGAAAGTGATCATAAATGAAAAATAAAAAGGAAAAATCAAGGACTGGTAATAAAGTTGTCAACTGACAATTTTCATTTTATGTGAATATAGCAACATGAAATTCACCTTTGCCAGACCGGGTGCTGACCTATCCGTAGGTCGTTGTGACGTAATTTTGCCACACGTTCATTGCGTTTGCTTTACTTGGTTATATTCATGTTCCCACATTTATATTTCTCGCAACAATTATTCTTATCTGGAATAAATTTGAACTTCCCCAAAGCTAGCGAAACTAATTTTAGATACTATCTCACACCACACTCTTAATAATGCAAAGCACGAAAGTGTAGCCGTAATGATAGATCGTGGATTTACTAATGTTTGATTCTCCTAGAGTCACGCTTTTGTTTGCACCAAATCTGGAAAACGATCAGTGGAAGGCCATATTCAGTGTTCAACCCATTTGAGAGTGGTCATTTTCCAAATGACCGAACGGTGTATAACCCACTTACAGTTTACATCAGAATATCAAATACAGTGCGCGTCTAAGATATGAAATGAATTCTTGTTTTCGAGAAAAGGTTATTTATTAAATGAACCAACCGGATTGGTTCATTATTATAGTACAAGAGCCCACGACCAAAACCATGTCTCATCGATTTAAGGCCAATACCGTATAAAATCATTCTGAACCCGACTAGGTGGGTAGTAATGGTCAGAAACGTAGCAGCTGCGTAGAAACCTATTTCAGCTTAGTCAAAAAAAAAATTGGCAGACAGTATTATCATATTACGACTGATATTGGAAATGGACATAGATTTGGTCATTTTATGTCGGAAATAGCTATTTACCTAACAAGTGCGGGAAGTGATACTTTTCCGCACGTGACGGCAAGGTTAAGGGCGGAAAAGATCATTTCCGTATGTGTTCGGTAGAACATATTTACGAGTAAAATATATTATATCTAAAATTTCAATTAGAAAGAAAGGATAACTAATATAATTCTCATTTATTTTCGATTCAAACTAATTATGAATAATATTACAATCAACTGTACAATTGGTAGCATTATGCAAATTTGACGCCAATCGGCTCCACTTAGATGTGTCATGAAAGTAAGCTTGTTGAATTATCGACAGGTGAGTATGCTGCTTTGCGAGAAATTGGATGTCGATGGATTGCTTGAAGGAGTGTTTGAACGTTTTTTTTTAATATGATGAGAAATCTTCTTCTTATTTTCGAGCGAATTCTCCATGTATGATTCAGCCACAGACGTAGATTTTCATCCACTGTGCCTTTTAATGTTGGTGATGTTGGCTCAAGAACATTTTCCTTGTCTTCAATATCGTATATCGTCATATTCATCAATTCTTCGTTACGGCAAGAACCAGCGATTCCAAAACTGGTAGCAATCTTCATCAAGAGAAAGTCGTTGCCCGGAGCATCAGATAACAATTCACCGATGTCCTGTTTTTCGAAAACCTTCGATTTCTTGGGTGTGAAACCTTCGTTCAGTCTTTATAGATATGCCGTTAATTTAAACTATTTGCTTGTATCGATGTCTTTCTCCAATTATACAATAAGTTCAATCATTGTGTAATTCGACCACAAGGTATACTATAAATTCCTCAACTCCCATCCACTCCAACACAACTCAAATGCTGCAAATTCTTTATCATAACGCCAGCGAGAACTTTCTGGAACTAACTGGCTACTTATAGAATCGGCAGCCTCTACTATTTTTGATGGAATGTCACTCAATCAATCTCAAATTCATGATCAAATTTGAATATAACTTCAGGGTACCGCAATACTGCTTTGTTGAAGTTAACAATCGTTACTTATTCACCCGATTCTATGGTAACGAGAGGATGTACTCGTAGAGAGAGCGTACCATGTATCTTAGATGGCTAAACTTGTCGCTACTGTCAATCAATTCAAAAAGTTATTCACAAAAGTTAAAGAATATAGAAATATCTTTTGACCAATACGATTCGAATGATTGAAATGAAATTTGCAGAAACACGCATATACTTTTTTGAGATCAGGTTATTCGATATTTTGCTTCAATGACACATCAGAGTATTGCAGTGTCATTCAAATATCTCCGTATGAGCAATACAAGTCAACTATGGTTTCACTGAAAAAAGAAATTGTCTAAGAACTTGAGTACCACCGATTTGTGATCAGTCGAGTAGTCTCACATACAATGACGTGATATGGGGAAAAATATGCATATTCATTTGAATAATTCTCAGTGTTGTGAAGTTGTACGGAAAAGTGCTTCTTTCCATACGACAAATCATCAAAAAAGGGCAATCTTCCACATACTCGCAGGAAATAGTATATTATGCAATGAGCACAAAATGATGCCCATTCTGCACGAGTATGAAATTTGCAGCACGAGCCGAAGGCAAGTGCTGCAATTCATACGAGTGCAAAATGGCCATTTTGTTGCGAGTTGCATACTATACTTTTTCTATGACAATATATCGTTCACATTTAATACATGCATACATTGCAAAAACTTTGAAGGAAATAAACTGATGATATTTCATTACTCCGAATTCGCCGCTTTCTATCAGAATTAAAATATAAATTGAAGAAATATCTAAATATTTTCTTTATTGCTATTTCTAATAGGTAACAGAAATAGAAGCCTATAAATGTATGTATGTATCTAATTGAAGTTGAATGTGCAATTATTGAATATCATATTTGGAGAACTTGATTGCTGAATACTTAATTCTTTTCGAAATTGATAATTTGTCGACGTTGAAGTAGACGGCTTCTCGCGATTTTTCATTTCTAAATTCGTTGGTATGCCTGATGGTATCTTCTGTATTGCATTTGCAATTTTATTTGCTATGTCAAGCTTACTTTTCTTCGATTCATCAATATATCCCTCAGCGACTGTAGTAGATTTCCAGCCACCGTGGCGTTTTAACGTGGTTATGTCACCTCCAGCATCAACAAGAAATGTTGCGGAGGATCGGCGAAAGCAGTGCCCAGTATATAATTCGTAATTTGGCAATGTCTTTTTCCATAGCTCCAAACTTATTCAGACCTATTCTCTGAATGGTACACTTTTCTTTTTGATAATTAATGAAAAACCATAGACCATTAGCATTCTGAGGGCGAAGATTTGCGTATTTTTTATAAATTTCGTAGAATTTGCCAGTTACAGTAAAATTTCGTACTATTTTGGTTTTACTGTCTGGTATTGTTACTAAAACAGCTGAACCAAGATCATTGGAATGAGTAATTTTCATTTGATGTAATTCATGTCTTCTACATGCACCCATTACTACCATAACTAATGCAACCTACAATGTAAATTAGTTTACTTAATCATATTTTTCATCAAATGGAAATATAAAACTTACTTTTGTTGCCAAATATATTTCATCTGGAGCCTGTTCAATGAAATTATCGATGTCATTTGCTGTAAAGATCTTTGACTTTTTGGGTTTGTAGCCGTTAGACTGCCGCTTGAGGAATGCTTTCAATTTCAAATATTTGGCAAAATCTATATCATTATAGATAATAAGAGTCGTTCCCAACATTGAGAAGTGTGACCACAGAGTGGAACTTTTAAATTTTTTGGCTAAGTCGCCAAAATAAGCCATTAAAACGTTCTCGGAAAACGATTTTGTCTTTTGATCTACCTTCCATTCCAAAAAAGGTTATAAGCGCGTTGATACATACTCTTCGACGTTTCCGGTAATAAATTCAGTGTTGTTACCTTCGCTGCTTCTATTATGTTCGGAGGTGTCAAATCTAAGTCAATATCACTATCAGTTTCCATTTTAATTAATGGTTTTTATAGAAAACAACTATGAAATTACTAGTTACCTACTGAAACTTTGACAGAAACGATCTGCTGACATTTCATCAATTTGTCGCTGGACGTCATAATTTGACAAGCCGTAGTCGTCGTGATTTCAGAGTGAACCTAGACCTAACACGAAATATTCCATTTCGCATTTGTTGCTTAGCAAATTGCCTAGCAACCGATGCAAAAATGAAAATTCTGTACAAAATGTGCTTGTTTATGATTGAAGTTACGGTTATAAAATGAACATTTATCGAGGTTGTCGTAGAAAACGATTGTTTCCAGACATTTTGGCCAGGGAGCATTCATGAAAATGTCAAAGAATTTCACCAAACGGTATTATAACAACCCGGTTGAATTTTTTTGAAACCTTTTCAGTGTCACCTGTCTGGTATGGAAGATTTCGAATTCAACCTGAAAAATTAATGATGTCGAATTGGCTAGATTGAACATTTTCAAAAAAAAATTGCCAATTTAAAAATGACCACGCTTCTACAACTCTAAATCTGGAATTATCGAATAACGATGCCTTCAATCTAATTCCATGCAAAACAGAAATGAAACAGCATTTGTTGCGTATAAAATATATTGCAATGACCATACGACCAGATCTAAACCACACAGATTTCAAATGGTATGAAAACTAGGGACGCATAAATTTTTCGAGGTTCTCTGGTAACAACTACCAGAATTGAGCGAGGTTATTTTGGAAGAAGAATCAACATCCATAGAAGGTAAAGTTAGCATGACTTCAACTGGAGCATTGTTAAAAAGAAGTGAACAATTTCAACTATGATATTTATTTTCTAGTCGAAGACATTTAATATCTTGGTAGTGACCTGGAGAGTGATTTCAATGACGACGATGAAATGTTCATATGTTATTAATTTCAATAAACAGTATTTTTTTAACTCAATCCAAGTTTCTTTTTGGGCAATTCACTCACGTCCTTCGATTTCAATTCGACGGTTTCGGGTAAGCTTTTCATTGATCATGATGTAATAATTTCAGGGTTCCAACTTATTCATTGGCATGTAACATAGACTTCAAACCGTCTCAATACGTTGTAAAGTTGCCTGATTAGTAAGGTGCTGCATTACATTTGTGTGATATAATTTTTTTGTACATCTGGACAACTTATTTTATCACGCCCAACAGTTTTCAGATGAATGGCTATGTTACCGATCAATATTTTATTATTATTATTTTCAAAACGGTCTAAATATATGTGCTCAAACTTTTTTCTGAAAAATGATTTTTCCGCATCAACTGACCCAAATTCACCTGCAAAAAAGATTTTCAGACGGTTTGCAATATTTTTTTTGTCATTTTACGCGCTACTCTACTGGCGTTTGAAAAACGTGTTCTCGGTATCCCTATCTTCTATCATTCAACTACATTCCGAAAAACAGACGGAATACTATGATACAGTTCGGTATTTCCTTCTTACATTTTAGAAAATACGGTCTGGTCAAAGGATACGCGGAAAATTTCTGATATTGGTATTTTCGGGTTCAGGATAATCGAATCTATCGATTTAAAACGGTTTTGGCCGTAATACTAGACGTAAATTTTGGTCGTGGGCTCTCGTACTATCATATTAGTTGTGCGTCTTTTGAAGTACCAGTAGAATTCATGTCATCATGGATATCAACTTTGTTTTACTATGATAAAAAACGCATGTTATTTTGAAAATGCACACGAAATCAGTTGAGGAAATGGAAAACAGTGAAATTGTTGCCCTCATAGGAATAATATACAATTTATTCATGTTATTCTGATGCAAAAACATATTTCAGTCTCAGTTTGAACTGATTGCTTGGTTGACTTGGCTATATATATATATATATATTTATATATATGAATATATATATATATATATATTCATATATATACAGTGCGCGTCAAATTTATGAAACAAATTCGATATTTCGCAAGCCATGTACTTGTGACAAAAATCCTGAAATACGTCGATTTTCATTTTGAAATGCCGATTTTTTTATGTATATTCGAAAGAGGTTATGTCACTAGTTTTGACATGGTGACGTAATCGGTAATTTTTTTAAATTGGAATAGATGTCTTGTGATACCTCATCTGAAAGGCCTTTCAATACTGCATTCAATGATAATATTCAATAAAAAAATTTTTTGTACAGGGTGAACAAATATTAATATTTTATTTCAATAATAGAATATCTTTATATCCAACAAAATAGAACATGTGAATGAGATGTTCGAAATGCCATCCACCAGTCTCTTGACAATAAGCAAATCTACGGACACATTCCTCTTGCACATTGCGAATAACTTCCGGCCTATCTACATAGACCTTCGATTTCGAATAACCCCACAAGAAAAAATCCAGGGGCGTAAGATCTGGAGATCTTTGGGGCCACTCTATCGGTCCGCGTCTACCAATCCACCTCCTAGGAAAACAGTTATTCAAAAACTCGCGAACATCACGTGCATAGTGCGGGGGTGCACCATCTTGTTGCAACCAAATACTTTCATTTGGTGAGTTAGGATTGTTGGCGTTTGGAAAAATATCGGCAAGGCTAGGTATGAGTTCATTTCTTAAAATTTCCAAGTAACGCTCCCCTGTGAGGTTTCCTTCAAAAAATACGGGCCAATAATCCTGTCGTTCATTATCCCTGCCCAAACATTGACTTTCTGAGGGTATTGAGTATGCCCGTCCATCATCCAGTGAGGATTATCCCTACTCCAATATCTGCAATTCTGACGATTTACTGAACCATTTAGGCAAAACGTAGCCTCATCGGAAAACAGAATTTGTTTTATAAAACGTGGATTGCGGTTACACAAATCCTGCATTATTTCACAGAACTCCACACGGCGATCGGGATCATCATCATTGAGTTGTTGATGTAGCTGATCTTTGTATGAATGGTACTTTTCTGCTTTTAGAATACGTAATACAAAACTTTGGGATATGTCAAGGTCTGCTGCAATTTGTCGTGAAGTATCGTGAGGATTATTCTCTACACCCAATAGAACATCAAGTTTCACGTTTTCTTCTAGTTTAGGACGTCCAGCATTCGGAATATGTTTGACAGACCAGTTTCTCTGAATTTTTTCTCAATCTTACTGACTGTTGAACGACTCTATTTGGATACTTCGCATTGAACAATCACATACCTCTTGCTGAGTTCTGGTTCTATCTCCGCATCCAATAAAAATTTAAATTTCTATGCGTTGGGTTTCGCTTAAAGTAGCCATTGTTTACTTTTAGAACCTTTTCACTTAGAATTTCTGAAGAATATTTGTTGATATCTCAACTGACATTTATTTGACACTAACTTGCCTATTATGGCATTAATTTGTGATTGTCTTCTGTGTCCATTTCAGACTAGGAAATAGCTAACTATTAATATTTGGAAACGATCTATTGGTGTAGTAGGGCACTGACTCACTAGTCTGCCAGGGCAGTCTAAGGGATTAGAGCCTTGGCTCAAAAGAGTAAAATTCTGCATTTTTCAACACGCTTTTATTATCTTCACTTTCAACTAAATAACTCACAATGTGATAAAATCTTGGAAGTAAATATTCTCCCACTTCCAATCTTCCGAATGATCTGAAATTGTTCACACATATCAAGGACCGATGACAAAACAAGAATTTCATAATCATAATGTAATAATAATAAAAATATATTTTTTCAAACGCCAACAATCCTAACTCATCAAATGAAAGCATTTGGATGCAACAAGATGGTGCACCCCCGCACTGTGCACGTGATGTTCGCGAGTTTTTGAATAACTGTTTTCCTAGGAGGTGGATTGGTAGACGCGGCCCCTAAGATCTCCAGATCTTACGCCCCTGGATTTTTTCTTGTGGGGTTATTTGAAATCGAAGGTCTATGTAGATAGGCCGCAAAATCTACAAGAGTTGAAAAATCGAATTAGGATCGAAATTAACAGAATTACCCCGGAAGTTATTCGCAATGTGGAAGAGGAATGTGTCTGTAGATTTGCTTATTGTCAAGAGACTGGTGGATGGCATTTCGAACATCTTATTTAACTGTTCTATTTTGTTGGATATAAAGTTATTCTCTTATTGAAATAAAATATTAATTTTTGTTCACCCTGTACGAAGAAAATCTAATTAATTATTATCATTGAATGCAGTATTGGAAAGCTTTTCAGATGAGGTATCACAAGACATCCATTCCAATTCAAAAAAATTACCGATTACGTCACCATGTCAAAACCAGTGACATAACCCCTTCAGAATATACATAAGAAAATCCGCATTTCAAAATAAAAGTCGACCTATTTCAGGATTTTTGTCAAAAGTACATGGCTTACGAAATATAGAATTTGTTCCATAATTTTGACGCGCACTGTATACATATATATATATATATATATATATATATATATATATATATATATATATATATATATATATATATATATATATATATATATATATATATATATATATATATATATAAGAAAATGAAAATTGTAGCATTACATTGGATCTCTAGTCCATACTCTAACCATCTGAGCTAGTGATGACAGAGGTTCCACTGCGTTTCGAAGATCCCACTTTTTCTAGAAGTGTTCATAAAAGTAGGTACCTACCAATTATTTTGATTGGGTAGTGATTGGTTAGTGAGTAAGAACTTGTCAAATTATTTAATTTTCATAAAGTATTCATGGAAGTAGGTACCAATTAATTTCATTGGACAATGATTGGTTGGTAAGTAGCAACTTGTCGAAGTATTAATTTTTTTACAATTCGCGTGACAAGATTTTTGAATGTCTGGGCGGGGATTCTGGGCAATCGCGTTGTTGGACCGATTTTTATCAGAGGCAATCTTACAGGAGTTCTTTACAGAAATCTTCTAGAAACTGGAATTGAACCTCGAATGAGACAAATCGCATTAAACAATCAGGAAGGGTTTGAAAATCGTGAAATAATATTTCAGCAAGATGGGGCACCTCCCCATTTCAATCGCATCGCTAGAGAGTTCCTCGATACAAACTTTCCTGTGCGATGGATAGGTCGCAGGGGAAGTACAGAATGGCCACCAAGATATCCGGATCATACACCGCTAGATTTTTTCCTTGGGGGTATCTGAAGTCATAAATCCAGGCCACTGAATGCCAAACAAAAGGAGAGTTCGAACACGCAGAATAATAGATACATGTGAAGAAATAGATGAACAGACTTTCATCAACGTGAGAGAAGCTACTTACAATAGGGCACTTTATTGTCAAGATTTGGGAGGGGGCCACATTGAACACTTGATGAAATAATTGTTGGGGTTGAATAAAAGTGTTATTCAAAAATAAATTGTAATTTTTTAGCTAACTAATTTGTTTTGATAGTGAATTTACAGAACACATTCGTAGGCTTCGAGATTTTCCGGTAAGCGGTACTGTTCATCCTTAATAAACTCTCTGTACGCCTCTTATTAGTCGAATTCATTAAGAGATTCAACTACAAATCAATAATAACGTTTAGTTAGCAAAATGTTTTACCGGAAGTGACCAAAATCCATACTTCATTTTAAACCGGAATGTCACTTCTCAAATGTTAATATTTTGAAAACAATTGGATTTAGTAGTAAAATGTAATAGAGAAAACTGTTGAGAATTGTGAGCAGATTTCGAAAATGAAATGTTACGGTGTCCTATTTGAAAAAATTATTGAAGATGACGCTCAGCCGCCATTTTAGAACTTCTGGCTGTGATATTCTCATGAAGAAGTAGTTTTTTATCTCCTATTCAAGCCCTCCAAATTTCGTTGCGATATACCAGGTGGTTCAATAATTATTAGGGGGGGATATATAATATATATATATATATATATATATATATATATATATATATATATATATATATATATATATATATATATGATGGAAGGAATTTGATGGACATAGCCCCCAGAGAAAAGTGCTAACCGTAGAAACGTGTTTCGGGCTCTCGGCGCTCATCAGTACGGTGGAGAAGTGTAAGGGTGAACAACACTTGGTAGAAAACGACAAATCAACGGAGTCAACAAACAGAAGCCAGCCGCTCATTTGTGATTTCGGTCAGCAGACCCTGAATTCGGGCAACAACCAACGTCACCACGGAGGCAGCTATAGCTACCGCGTTACATCGAGATCAGGAATATAATATATGAAGAGAGTATATCGAGGGCTGTTAAATAAAATGGAAGGAATTCATGGACATAGCCTCAGAGAAAGTGCTAACCGTAGAACGTGTTTCGGCTCTGGCCTCATCAGTACGGGGGAGAAGTGCAAGGGTGAACAACACTTGGTAGAAAACGACGGAGTCAACAACGAAGCCAGCCGTCATTTGTGTTTTGCGCCTGAATCAGGCAATCATCACCACGGGGCAGTTACTGCGTGACATCGAAATCAGCAAAATGAGAGTAATATCAGGACTGTTAAAACAAATGGAAGGAATTTGTCGTTTCTACCAAGTGTTGTCACCTTGCACTTCTCACCGTACTGATGAGGGCCGAAGGCGAACTACGTATCTCGGTTAGCACTTCTCTGAGGGCTATGTCCATCAAATTCTTCCATTTTGTTTTAACAGTCCCCGATATTACTCTTAAACATATTCTATTCCGATATACATATATATCACTATATACGTTAATTAGCCGAATTTGTTGCTGGAAAAAATTTTCGTACCTCAATTGTCAGAATTTATTGCCTGATGATTTGTCGTTATCCTAAATGTTGTTAATTGCCTTCCACCGTAGATGAGGGCCGAGCCGAAACACGTGTCTCGAGACTTTCAGGGCTCCATCAAATTACTCCATTTGTTTTAACAGTCTCGATATCACTCTCTTTCACACATATATATATATATATATATATATATATATATATATATATATATATATATATTAGGAAATTTGTTGGGAAAAATGTTTCGTCACCCATCAATTCGTCACGAATTTGCCTGATGAGAATTTTTGTAACGATCATATCCCTAAATATTGATGAATATGTTCATTTGCTACGTTATTCCTATGATTGAGATTCTCTATTCTTTTTCAAACATCCATCCACTAATTTGCCATTCAATGAACATAATAAGGTGTATCTGGTATTCATTTCCCCCCTTATCTCTTTCTTTCTTTCCTCAGGATGTCGATCAAAAACCTCATAGCGCTCAACTTCTACCAAACATGCAAGGCTTCCACGGTATCATGGGGGTAACCTTTCAGGGAGCCCAAACTTGAAAGGAACTGAAATATGCTTTCCGCAGATTGTGATGAACGGATTACAAGCGGACATTAATGCGACACAATGAGCGAAAACGTTCGTCATTTATAACTTGGTCTCTAAGGACAACAATAATCGAATTGGTTTGTTCACCAGACAATGAGATTTCCGTTTGTCATATTCCAGCATCGTGGAAGTGTATAGGAATTTCAAAGCGTTTGTTATTAATTGCGAAATTTTCCAGGGAGAGCTTTAAAATTCAATTTCTGGAATGCTGCGTTCGTTTCGGAGATTACCCGCCAAGCTGACGACAAGGTTTCCTCAGAGTAATGATCTTGACAACCATCTTTTAAATGTTTCAACTTTGGTCGAATGAAATCACTTTTTATAGGGCTGGTTGAAATGGGATTCACTTAATCCAATCTGGACAATTTGTGATGCTCCTTTCGAGAAAATGATGGAGATAAAACGGGATTATCCTCTGCTTCCAATTCACAACTGAACTGATAACTACCCTTGCATTTCACGAAATACTCAAACTGAGACGTACCCCTTTCCGTTAACACTCTGAAATTTTGGTTGTATGAAGTTTAAGTTTTCACACTGTTATACTGGGAATTTTCGAGGGTAAGTCATAAGTTTTATCGCACAATTTTTTATATAATTTTCGAGAATGCATTTTGCTTGGAAATTTTACGACTGCGATATGAGTTCTTATTATCTGATTAAACCACGATAGAAAAGCTTGGGTGGCTTGATTTTTGACAATAAGGCCGCAAATTGCACGAGTTAAATTTCCTAGAGGCAAAATGCTAGAGGAAAAATTTAAAAAAAATCGCGATAAAATCCTCTAACACGAATGATATTTGACGAGAATATTTCCCGAATCTCATTTGAAACTGAATGAAACTTAGTATCAGAATGCATGTTATATTCGAATTTTCAACGTGGACAGTTTTTCTGATTCCGAAATCGAAGGATTCGTTTTACAGATTCATTCATTCATAATGATTATTCACTGCTCTTCCCGTGGTTCATTGCTCCTTAATATATTACTATTCCGATTTCTCATATTTTTTTGTCAAAGAGACCATCTAAGACCACCTTCCATCCATCCAAAATTATTTTCGTTCATACAAGGCGCATCATTGATGCGTGGCTAACCAAAGTTGTTCTTTTTCAAATGAAACACCCGGTATATTTTCATATATTCCGATCGGCTGTTCCACTGGCTGCTCAACGATGTTTTCAATTTTGAATTCCGTTGCGGCGTTGCCGAGTTAGTCAAAAGAAATCTATTTTGTAGACTTCTTTTCGAAAAATTACCTATTTCACATTTCGAAATATTTAGTAAAGATAATTTGGGAATCGTTGGTCGATATGATGATGTTCATTGAGAATACCAAGAATTTGGAATAAATTATACAGGATGTTCGATACAACAACAAAAACATAGCCATTTTCAAACATCGTTATTTTGATTTTTCAAATGGAACACCCTGTATATTGTCATTTGAATCAACCCCTTTTCAATAACACTTCACATTTTCCATATCATGTACCTGAAACATCTCGTTTCAGAGTTATTCTGGTTTAAAGAAATTGTTCAATATCAAATCAACAATTCTATAGATTTTTTTATCTACATGTTTGTTCATAGAAAATACTGATACTGAATGATGTTTCAATTATTTTTTTCCATCTTCAGAAGCATTCTTGGCAACTCATGAATAACTAGCATAGCAAAAGGAATTTTCAAATGTAACTATTTTTTCTAGTTTAGTTATCCATGACTACCGCTGAAAAAATGACTATCGGAATTTGTTAATAGAGGTAACTGTCAAACTACAATCCAGTTGTGTGAAAAATTATTGGGGCATTATGAATGATCGTTTAGAGGACATGGTTAGAATGGTGTATGCTTTGAGAAAAAGTGATGGCAATTGCTTACTGGCATCTAGATTATACGAACAAAAATTTCCTGAGAGAAGACATTCGACCAGCGAGCTTTTCGAGACCTCAAAACAAAATTTGAGGAAACCGGAAAAGTATTTTACAAAAAGTTTGAACGTGCTGGTCCTGGTAACGAATGATGGAAATACTCTTGATATTGCATTGCATATTACCGAGAATCCCCATGTGAGTACACTTATTTTGAGTAGGGATTTGGGAATATCTCAAAGTAGTGTTTCTCGGATGGTGATAAAATGCAATTACCATCCATATCAAATGCAGTTAATGCAGGAGTTGACTGAAAGAGATTTTCCTAAGCGAATGCGGTTTTGCCAATGGGGTGTAGATAAAATCAACCAAGAACCTGATTTTTTTTAGTATGTTCTATTTTCGGACGAAGCCACGTTTCACAACAATAGCCATGTGAATCGGCATAATATGCACTATTGCAACTGAAAATCCTCATTTTGTTAAATATGTCAATCACCAATAACGTTGGTCACTGAATGTTTGGGGAGGTATCAATGGACGGAGTGTAATTGGGCCCTTTTTTCAACGGTCATCTCAATGGAAGAAAATATCTACGATTTCTGCGAAGTTAGTTATCAAATTTATTAGATTATATATATATATATATATATATATATATATTATATATATATATATATATATATAGGAGGGCCAGTTCAGTGGCCTCCAAGATCACCTGACCATACAAAAAATTTTTTTTTTCTATAGGGATACATTAAACAGTAAGAATTCGTACTGCTTTCAGGGAAATTTCAGAGGACATTCTGGCACATGTTGATACTAATTTCCGAAACAGATTGAGAGTGTGTATTGGTGAAAATGGCAGGAACATTAAACATTTGCTGCAATAATTATTGTTATTTTCTGTTAGACTCGAATAATATAAGAAATTTATAATTAATTTTCTGTGAAAAAATATCCATCTTTTGGATGTAGAATATCTCGGAAACCAGTTGTTTTGGGTACATGACATGAGGAATAAAAAGTGTAGAGTTATTGAAAAGGAGTTGATTTATATGAAAATATACAGGGTGTTCCATTTGAAAAAAATCAAAATACCGATATTTGAAAATGGCTGAGTTTGTGTTGTTGTATCGAACATTCTGTAAAATTTATTCCAAATTCTTGGTATTCTAAATGAACATCATCATATCGACCAACGATTCTCCAATTATCTTTACTGAATATTTCTAAATGTGAAATAGGTAATTTTTCGAAAAGAAGTCTACAACATAGATTTATTTTGAATAAGTCGGCAACGCCGCAAAAGAATTCAAAATTGAAGGATTGTTGGGCAGCCAATGGAACAGCTGATCGGAGTATATGAGAATATACCGGGTGTTTCATTTGAAAAACAACAACTTTGGTTAGCCACGCATCAATGATGCACCCTGAATAAATGAAAATAATTTTGGAAGGTGGTCTTAGATGGTCCTTTTGACAAAAAAAAATAAGAAATCAAAATAGTGATACATTAAGGAGCAATGAACCACGGGAATCCTGTTGACTCACCCTGTATATATATTATAATGATGATTATTATTGCTAGTATCTTGATTTCTATTATTTTTTATCGTTATGTTTTTTTTCGTAACTAGTCATCATAATAAAATATCTGCCATTTGATATAATAAGTTTGAATAATTGATTTATTTTTATTGGAAAAAAATTTAAAAATAAATACCTATCATAACAGTTATAAAATATTCGGCTATGTTGCTTACTCTTTTACCTGTATTCTTGCACCCTATCCCAGCTCAGTCGGTACGGCTTTAGAAATATTCTCTACATCTAATTGTTTTACTTAAAGTCAATATACTATTTTGTGAGGATATAGGTTGTAATATGATCAAGAGATAAATAACGAGTCCAGAATATAGTCGAATGATTTTTCCCTCATTCAAAACAAATCCTTAAATATACCTAGCCTGCGAGATCTATCTTAATTTCAATATTTTTATCAACCAGTGAAATAGAAATGTCAAAACCTTTGTTCATGCGCAATAAAGTAACTAGCAAATATAAATGCTTGTGGGTTATACTAAGTTTATGAGCATGGATAAGAAAAAACGTTCAAATCAGTGGATAAAAGTCACCAAAAGTACCCGAAAGAAGTGTCTGACACAAATACGCTCACTTTGTTCAGTTTTGGTTTGAAAAGTACCTGTTATTCGTCTCTCTTGAGTATTCTCGTGAATCCTGGCGTATTCTGTGACTATAGGACGTTGCAGTTTCACTGGTTCAGGGGTCCCTTGTAGTTAGCAACGTCACGGATTGGAATTTTGCTGTATTCTGAAGGTGAGTGGTTTTTCTTGGTCGTATTTACGCCTGTTGATTCATTGATGTGGGCATTGATTGTCGAATAGCTGTTACACTTCTGTTGTTGGTGTATTCTTTTAGTTTTGAATGAGCAAATTTTGTTACGGCTTTCTTCTCAAAATAATTTTTTATCTCCTCAAATCTTCGTTATTTTTTTTCCTGGCAACCATAACTTTTTGTTTTTCTCAAAAATTTTAGGTTTTTACTCACTTTCTATGACACTTTTCCTTATTCTAAACTTTGTCATGGATTTTATATACAATTTACATTTCTATACTTACATAATATATACAGTGTTAGTTAAAATTCATATCTGATAATTTTCTTTACTAAAAATTTTATATTTTATCATTTTTCAAGAAAGGTTTTGACATGTCGCTCATGTTTCCTTATTTGATTTTAGCATACAGGATGTTCCAACTTGAATACTGTTTTCGTCTACTTGAGACCTATAGTTATATTAATGAATTCTGATTTCTATATTTTTTATAGATTGTGCAAATTGAATGAATTGTTGGCAACATTATGACAATAGAAAAGCTCCACCACTCAACTCTTGGGACATCTGCGTCGACTAGAAAATGGTACAAGATTTCAGAATAACAAAATGTACAGAAAAATTGCAAAATATATATATACCGGGTGACACAGGATATCGGGCCACCCCTGTAACTTCTGCATTCTTGTACGGATTTTCCTGAAATTTGGTTATATAAGCAACCATTTTGGATTTGATCACATTATAATCCAATATGGCCGACCTCCGGTATTTCTGGAAATGCCAGTAACTTTGTTTTTTCAAATAGAACACCCTGTATATTTTCACATATTCAAGTTCAACAGGTCAAAACAAGTCCAAATCTTATGTCAAATGTCATTTTTTTAAACAATTTAAATTAAAATTGTTTTTTTATTTTACCTCGTGGATAAATGAGATTTGATCGAAGCTATTCACAATGAGTCGCAAATAACAGAAAAACTAAATTTTTTCTGAAAAATTATTTTGGATTTATTGATAAATCAATTCAGTCACATCACATTTTGATCAAAAATTAATTTTTTTTCAAATGAAACCCCTGTGTGCCACCTACTTTCTCTCTAGAACATTCATTAGGAAAAAAATTACATATCATTTTTGTATTTTGGTGCAGTAACAAATTGTATACATTCAAAAATCTACAACTAGTTCATGAGTTTCCTTGCAGTTCGAATAATTTTTCTGCTGGAAAACAACATTTCTGAATCTTGTCAACTAATTGTGTTACGCTGTCATCTTCCATCTCAACTCTCGAAAATTAGTTAACTTCCGAGAATTAGTTTAGTGGAAATGTAAAATCAAAATTATAGGTTCACAAGAAGTGAACAGGTTGATATGTTATCAATTTACGGAGAATGTCTTCAAAACAGTGTCGCCGCTTGTCAGTTATACGCTGAACGATACCCACATAGAAGAGTACCCAACAATGGAGAAGATGATTGTAAGTGAGGAGGCAGGAATGAACGTTTTGCTCACGTTGATATTGATCCAACCGCTTCGACGCGGGAATTGGAATACCAATGCAATGTAAGTCGAGAAAACGCTAAAAGAAAATTATCGTGTTTATAAGTATAACTTACACAATCAGTTGACAAGATTCAGAAATGTTGTTTTCCACAGCTTACTAAGTTGAAAAATTATTCGAACTGCAAGGAAACTCATGAACTAGTTGTAGATTTTTGAATTTATACAATTTGTTACTGCACCGAAATACAAAAATGAGGTCATTTTTTCCCTTAATGAATGTTCTAGAGAGACAGGTGGGTGGCCCATAGGGGTTTCAGTTGAAAAAAAATTATTTTTGATCAAAATGTGATGTGACTGAATTGATTCATCAATAAATGACATAAAAAATAATTTTTCCACGAGGTAAAATAAAAAAACAATTGTTCCATAAAAATTACATTTGACATAGGGTTTGGACTTGTATTGACCTGTTGAACTTGAATATGTGAAAATATACAGGGTGTTCTATTTGAAAAAACAAAGTTACTGGCATTTCCAGAAAAACCGGGAGTCCGCCATATTGGATTGTGATGTGATCAAATCCGAAATGGTTGCTAATATAACTGTACCAAATTTCAGAGAAATACGTTCACGAATGCAGAAGTTACAGGGGTGGCCCGATATCCTGTGTCACCCGGTATATACATTTTTGACAATGAATAAGAAGATATTGCATCTGGAACTGATTTTGACAGGAAAAAATACCCATCGCTAGGAATCGAACCCGAGCCTTTCACGTGACAGTCTGATTACCTAGGCACCCCATATTTGATGTCTCTATACTAACATCCACTTTTAGATAGCGTGCTCTTATCTCAAAGTTGAACCTCCTTAAGACTCCCATGTTAAAAAATTTGAATATGGATCTACCGCCAAGAAAGTGATCCTAACCTCACTAATATGGTCCATTAGAGAACATAACAACAAATAGAGTGAGATCCCATAGCTCCCAGACATACTTTATTTTCTGAAACACAAAATGTGGGGCTTCGAGTAGTACTATATGTACATTGAATGCCAGCATACCTGCTTAGTTGGCTAGACGGCTGATTTACAGGTACCAGGTGAGAAATGCAAGTAAAAATAGGGCTAACTTAGCTCAAATTCTGATAGTTGATTTTTATATGTATTTCATAAAATATTATTAAAAAATAGTATTCAACACTGCACTTTCCGCCGGCCATAACTCTCACCAGACGCTTTAAAACTTCCAAAAAAATTATTCAATTTATTTTATATTCTGACGCTTGATTTTTATATATGTTACTTGAAGGGTTATTTTAAACATATATTCGTTCAGCCAGAAAAATCATAAGGGCCAAACATCCCCCCAGACACCCAAAACATTCAGCCGTCAGTATGAGCGCGTAGGTACTATGCTTGTGCTTTGGAGCGAGTGAGATATCTATGCGAAGGGATTTCCCCCTCTTTATTTCACAGTCCGCCTCAGCTGACTGTGGGTGTGCGTGCGTCAGATACTGTATAATATGGAGTCTGAGAGTTTGTGACAGTACAACTGTTACGACGGTTACAACTCATGTTTCGTGAATAAAATAAAAATAGCAGTGATTTGGTTGAAAATATAAACAGGAAGTTCATAAAATCAGATGTGGAATCATATGCGACTGAAAGATAAACTTCAGTCACTATCTTCCATCGTCAAGATAACCTCTTGTGGGGTATTCATGTTGAAAAGGGAAACATTCTCAATTGAATATCGATAGAAATATTTTTTTTTCAATTCACAGAAAAATCTTTCTATCGATATTCAATTGAGAATGTTTCCCTTTTCAACATGAATACCCCACAAGAGGTTACCTTGACGATGGAAGATAGTGACTGAAGTTTATCTTTCAGTCGCATATGATTCCACATCTGATTTTATGAACATCCTGTTTATATTTTCAACAAATCAATCTATCATACCCCATGACAGGTTTTAATGTCAGAAAACACTAATTTAAAAGTGTCTCTCCAAAAGAAATGATTCCAACTTTTTCCATCTTTGCAAAGTGAGATTGCTTCTTGAAAATGTGTTTCCCATTTCTTCCGGTCTTCCTGATGATCGTGGAAGCGTGAAATAGATTTTCGTCGACAAAAATGTATTGAAGACCTAGTGAATGCGATGTCTCTCCTGTGTCAATGTTACGAATGATTTCTGGTGAGTACTCTCTTTTGGAAAACATTCTTCTTTGCCTCATTCATCTTTATGAGTTCTCAATTAAGACTGGAATAGAAAATCAAATAACTATCTGAATGAAAATGCAAATTTTCAATTTCAGATTTTTTCTTTTGAGTTAGGGCCTTTTCAGAATATCTATCAGATGTAGTTCAATGTCCAGCGTGGCTTCAGCCGGGGAAGTAGTTGTTTTCTGTTAGACATTCCCAAAAAAATAACTTCATTTCAATCGTGGATTTTTCAATTCACAGAAAAATCTTTCTATCGATATTCAATTGAGAATGTTTCCCTTTTCAACAAAAATAGCAGTGTTCAATGAAATATCATGACAGAAATATTGAATTGTGCGTTTTGTAAAAAACGTGATGAGAACTCATCATTATTTACGGAAGAAACTTAAAAACTTAAAAAGTGTCAAGTAATTTCAAAACAGAGAAAGATACATAATCTCAAATTTAGAGATGTTGTTTCGCCAGTTGAATTATTTGAAAGTGGTTATCACAGACAATATAAGTATCAGCAAGTTTCTATGGAATTCGGCGAGCCAGAGTCATTTACAAATCAAGATATACAACAAGTTATGTTCAACGAAATACAGAATTCCATCTGCGACATTTACAATGTTTCTGGACACTTGACGTGGATACTGCTCGACTTCAGTTCCTCATAAATAACCATACAGTTTCTGATGTGAATGAGGAATTTACACTTTTGATGCGAACAATATACCACCATGCAAAACTGAGCTTTTCCAACAATTCCTTCGAGCAAATCACATTTCAAACATATGGAATAATGCTAACAAAAAACAACCTGGCATTTTCACTCCAGTGGCCAATGGTTGGAGATTGAAAGAAAATCAGTACCACTTTCACTGGTTTGATGGTGACCAATTACCGGGTTTTGTCAGTGGATTGCTTCAGGAGAATACAGATATTTTACATTAACTTCCAAATTCTGAATTTATTATATTATGAGTTGTTTGTTTTTTAATTTGTTAATTTGTTTCTACAGAAGAAGCTGCTAGCGAAAATTATGACAATGAAATTGATGATGACTTGAATAATATGGAGTATCATGATTGACTTGATGATGAAGCTTCTTATGATCCCGACGACTATGACCAGGACGATCAAGGAACAATTAAATATTTTTAAACAAATAATTATTAAAATGTTATGTATTACTTTCTGAAATTACCTCAATGAATATTATATTGGCTTTTACAAAATGAAATACTAATGAATTTATTTATTTATTTGTTCAATTAATACATCCAGCAGGCTCATGCCCATTTATAGGTGTATATGATTATTACACTAGTGATAATTTGTAGTAATGGCTGAATATTATGCAAACAAGTAGAAAGGAATGGAGTGACCCTAACATTACATAGCTCATTCTTTAAAATACTAGCAATTTGATTTTTAAACTCAGATAAAGAGAGAAAGAAGATATCGATACATTGTAATCTGTTATAACTACGGCACATGGTTGTGAGGAGACAATGAAAATGTGTTGAGTGTTGGTTACAGCTATATTAAATGTTATATTAGATCGCGATACAAATCTGGGTACATTGAAATCAATCAGTGATAGTAAGGAGGACGAATCAATATGATTATGTATAATTTTATATTTAAAAGTCAGGTCGATCATCTCACGCTGTTTTTTAAGTGAAACTGAATTGAATTCAAGCAATAATAAGTTATAGTCAAAGTGCCTCTGATGATAAGTGCCATGTTTTTTATAGAAGGCAAATTTAAGAAACTTCCTTTGTACATTTTCAATAGCATCAATTATTTTGAATGCAATGATTCCAACCACACTGCAGTAATTCAATTTACTCTTTACTAACGACACATAGACAGAGCGCAAGGCATCAAATGAACTGAATTCCCTGCAAGAACGTATCAAGAATCCTAATGATTTCATGGTCTTGCTTATGATATTCTCCATATGGTTGGAAAAACTCAACTTTTGATCGAAAAGTATTCCCAAATCTTTGAATTGGGTAACTTTCGATAAATATGAGGTATTTAAGTGGTAGTTGAATAAAATTGGGGTTGGTTTTCGTGTGAAGTCATACTTTTACATTTATTAGTGTTCAAGGCGAATTCATTTTCAGTACACCAATCGTTAAGTAACACAAGATATCGTAGAAATTCACAATCTTCAATCGATTTAATTTTTCGGAAGATTTTCATGTCGTCTGCAAACAGCAGTTTATTACATTCTATCTGGTCGCAAATGTCATAAATAAAGAGCAAAAATAGTAAGGGTCCCAAGTTAGAGCCTTGTGGCACTCCAGAAGTTGCTGTGAAAGTAAATGACTTGACTCCATCATATTCAACGAATAATTTTCTACACGATAAAAAAGACTGTAGAAGCAACTGTATTTTGTACGATATTCCAAAGTAAGATAATTTTTTCAGCAGTTGTTTATGTGATACACAATCAAATGCTTTGCTGAAATCAGTGTATACCATATCGACTTGATTTCTACGGTCAGGAGCATTGGACACATACTGAGTGAGAGTACAAAGATTTGTTGCTGTACTACGGGATTTAACGAATCCATGTTGAAACTCAGAAAGAGACGCTCGTACGTGATTGTATATTGAGTCGAACAGGATTATTTCTAGTAACTTAGAGAATACAGAGATTGATGTGATGGGTCTATAATTCTCAATTTCAGCAACCTTACCAGACTTGAATACCGGACAAACACGTGACACCTTCCAGACTGCTGGAAAATTACTTGATTCCAAGATCAAGTTGAATATGATGGTTAATGGTCGAGACAACAGTCGAATTAATTCTTTGACAATTTTTGCTGGAATGCCATCAGGCCCACATGTTAACTTGTCCTTGAGTTTTTTTGCTGCACTGATTATTTGTTCCTCAGTTATTTTATTTATACAGAGAAATTGACTGGGATTCAAGAGTTCTTCGTTAATTTGATTTTCAAGCAAGTTAATATCATCGCGATCATCTTCAAACACATTACTGAAATTTGTTGCAAATGCATTGACAATATCTTTGGGTGATGAAATATTCTCTTTTTTAAAATTCATCCTCCCCGGAATACGTGATTTGTTTTTTTGAATTTATATAGTTCCAGAAGCTACGTGGGTGTTTCTTCAGGTCGTTTTCTGATTTTTTTATGGAAGCACTATGCCAATGAAATGCCACGCTTGATTGTTCGTCTGAGTTGTTTGATGAATTCTAGATGAAATAGTAACTTGCGCTGTTTATACATTTTCAAATAATGATTTTTTGTTCTTATATTCCTAATGATTTCAATGTTATACCAACTTGGATATTTGTATGACTTACATTTTTTTAACGGGACAGATTCATCAATTGCGTTGTTCAGAATACTGATGAAAGACTCACATGTACTATCCGCATCAACGGAAGAACCTAATACTTGTACCCAATCAATTTCACTGAGGTGGTGTGAGAATTTATCTAGATCAACACGAAGGAAGTTATAACGTTTAACATCAGTAATGAAATTCTGTTTGTTACCAGTCTGGTTTGATAATTCAATGGAAAGAGCAGGATGATGTTGGTCAATTGGCACTTATGGGTCACACCTTATCACTCCACAAGCAGATTCTGATGGTGCAATCACTAAGTCGAGTAGTCTGTTGTTACGATTCTTTATTCTGTTTCCTTGCACTGAATCACAGTATTCCAGAAAATTGTTGAACCTAGAGACAATATTTGACTGGGTGCTGTTGTCATAGAGCTCTTGGAGATCAGGAATATTAAAATCGCCCAAGATAGTAGTCTTATCGATGTTTTCAAAGTTCTCCATGAACTCGAAGAGATCTTCGTATTCCACACTTGTTGAGTTGGGGGGTATATACAGTGCGCGTCAAAATTATGGAACGAATTCGATATGTCGCAAGCCATGTACTTTTGACGAGAATCCTGAAATAGGTCGATTTTTATTTTAAAATGCTGATTTTTTTATGTATATTCTGAAGAGGTTATGTCACTGGTTTTGACATGGTGACGTAATCGGTAATTTTTTTTAATTGGAGTAGATGTCTTGTGATACCTCATCTGAAAGGTCTTTCAATACTGCATTCAATGATAATAATTAATTAGATATTTTTTTACACAGTGAACAAAAATTAATATTTTATTTCAATAAGAGAATAACTTTATATCCAACAAAATAGAACAGTTAAATAAGATGTTCGAAATGCCATCCACCAGTCTCTTGACAATAAGCAAATCTACGGACACATTCCTCTTGCACATTGCGAATAACTTCCGGAGTAATTCTGTTGATTTCGATCCTAATTCGATTTTTCAACTCTTATAGATTTTGCAGCCTATCTACATAGACCTTCGATTTCGAATAACCCCACAAGCAAAAAATCCGGGGGTGTAAGATCTGGAGATCTTGGGGGCCACTCTATCGGTCCGCGTCTACCAATCCACCTCCTAGGAAAACAGTTATTCAAAAACTCGCGAACATCACGTGCATAGTGCGGGGGTGCACCATCTTGTTGCAACCAAATACTTTCATTTGGTGAGTTAGGATTGTTGGCGTTTGGAAAAATATCGGCAAGGCTAGGTATGAGTTCATTTCTCAAAAATTACAAGTAACGCTCCCCTGTGAGATTTCCTTCGAAAAAATACGGGCCAATAATCCTGTCGTTTATTATCCCTGCCCAAACATTGACTTTCTGAGGGTATTGAGTATGCCCGTCCATCATTCTGTGAGGATTATCCCCTTCTCCAATATCTGCAATTCTGACGATTTACTGAACCATTTAGGCAAAACGTAGCCTCATCGGAAAACAGAATTTGTTTTATAAACGTGGATTGCGGTTACACAAATCCTGCATTATTTCACAGAACTCCACACGGCGATCGGGATCATCATCATTGAGTTGTTGATGTAGCTGCACTTTGTATGGATGGTACTTTTCTGCTCTAAGAATACGTAATACAGAACATTGGGATATGTCATGGTCTGCTGCAATTTGTCGTGAAGTATTGTGAGGATTATTCTCTACACCCAATAGAACATCAAGTTTCACGTTTTCTTCTATTTAAGGACGTCCAGCTTTCGGAATATGTTTGACATGACCAGTTTCTCTAAATTTTTTCTCAATCTTACCGACTGTTGAACGACTGATAGGTCTATTTGGATACTTCGCATTGAACAAGTCGCATATCTCTTGCTGAGTTCTGGTTCTATCTCCGCATCCAATAAAAATAAAAATTTCTATGCGTTGGGTTTCACTTAAAGTAGCCATAGTTTACTTTTAGAACCTTTTCACTTAGAATTTGTGAAGAATATTTGTTGATATTTCAACTGACATTTATTTGACACTAACTTGCCTATTATGGCATTAATTTGTGATTGTCTTTTGTTTCCATTTTAGACTAGGAAATAGCTAACTATTAATATTTGGAAAGGATCCATTGGTGTAGTAGAGCACTGACTCACTAGTCTGCCAGGGCATTCTAAGGAATTAGAGCCTTGGCTCAAAAAAGTCAAATTTTGCATTTTTTAACACGCTTTTATTATCTTTACTTGTAACTAAATAACTCACAATGTAATAAAATCTTGGAAGTGCATATTCACCCACTTCCAATATTCCGAATAATCTGAAATTTGTCACACATATCGAGGACCGATGACAATACAAGAATTTCATAATCATAATGTAATAATAATAAAAATATATTTTTCCAAACGCCAACAATCCTAACTCACCAAATGAAACTATTTGGTTGCAACAAGATGGTGCACCCCCGCACTATGCACGTGATGTTCGCGAGTTTTTGAATAACTGTTTTTCTAGGAGGTGGATTGGTAGACGCGGACTGATAGAGTGACCCCTATGATCTCCAGATCTTACGCCCCTGGATTTTTTTTTGTGGGGTCATTTGAAATCGAAGGTCTATGTAGATAGGCCGCAAAATCTACAACAGTTGAAAAGTCGAATTAGGATCGAAATTAACAGAATTACTCCGGAAGTTATTCGCAATGTGCAAGAGGAATGTGTCCGTAGATTTGCTTATTGTCAAGAGACTGGTGGATGGCATTTCGAACATCTTATTTAATTGTTCTATTTTGTTGGATATAAAGTTATTCTCTTATTGAAATAAAATATTAATTTTTGTTCACCCTGTGAAAAAATATCTAATTAATTATTATCATTGAATGCAGTATTGAAAGGCCTTTCAGATGAGGTATCACAAGACATCTATTCCAATTTGAAAAAATTACCGATTACGTCACCATGTCAAAACCAGTGACATAACGTCTTTAGAATATACATTAAAAAAATCGGCATTTTGAAATAAAAATCGACCTATTTTGGGATTTTTGTCAAAAGTACATGGCTTGCGAAATATCGAATTTGTTCCATAATTTTGACGCGCACTGTATAGCAGCATCAAGTAGAAGAATTGGTGATTATCATCTGGAATTTTCACACACAGGAAGTCAATTTTTCCATCGGGACAGGTTAACTCTACTAGTTCTGAGTGGTAACAATTATTATTTACTGCAAGAATTATCCCAGTCGAACGATCTTTTCGATAGAAAAGGTAATTATTAGGAAACAGTTCAGTACTAAATACTCCATCTTGTAATCAACTTTCAGTGACCGCAATAATATTATGTTGATTGGCAAGGACATTTTGGAAGAATATGTGAGTTTTGGTATGTAGCCCTCTGCAATTTTGGTAGAATATTGAAATATTTTGTTTTGGCCTGCTGGATGTACTCAAGCGTTTTTTTAAATAATAGATGGGAATCCATTCTTGTACTTTATAACATATTCACCCTCTCCAGACTCGTTGATCTGCTTCAATTCATTTCGTAGGTTGAAGTAATGGTCACGCTGTATTGCTGTTTGGTCTGGTCTGATATATATTTTGCTTAAACCTTCAGTTGATTGCAGCTTTTTGCCATTCATGACGAGAACGGGAACACTCGATTTGTTGGGTAGTGTAAGTTTAACTGGGCGAGATTTATCAGTAGAGAAACGACCTAGTCTGGTAACTTGAGAACTCTTTACATCAAGATCTGGTATAATAACAGTTACTGCATTTCGCACAAAGTTTTCCAAGTTGCTCACATCTTCCGGAATACCAAAAAATAGTACATTGTTTTCCATCTGTCTCATGTCATTTATCTCCTTCATAATATCAATGGTATTTTGGGAATTCCCAGGGAATTCCGTTACTTTTTTCTCTAAGGTGTCGATCTTATCTGTGAGTGTTTTTATATCCTTTTTATGATCATCGTTAATCACCTGAACATCAGTTTTCAGTTTGACCATTTCTGCTTCGAGAATACCGAACTTTTTTGTCAAGATTTTTTCGATCCCATCCGATACACTATCCACTAGACTTTTTATAAAAGACTCCTGTTGACAAAGTTGTTTTATTGCCACGTCGGCGGCAGCTCTCACTTCATTCAATAGTTCTCGGGTGATCACTGGTATTATGATAGTTGAATTATATAAGTTTACGGCAGATTTCACTGAGATTCACAAACCACTTGCTTAGTTGAGTCTTATTAGAAAATTTCACTACTCCACTGATACTGTGCATTATATTATAACTTTCAAAGTAAAATATACGGATCAACGTGAAAACACGTGTTGCTCGGATAATAGCTCTACTACTACTATGAATTTGTATTTAACGATATTAATTGCTAGAAAATATTTAAAATGAAGTTCGAATGACGCGGTATAGTTCTGCACTTTTGAGACTAAGTTTAAGAGGGGATAATCCCTTCGCTCCAAAGCACAAGCATAGTACTTTCGCGCTCATACTCACGGCTGAATGCTTTGGGTGTCTGTTATTTTTGCTAACAATTGGGTAAAAATTTAAAATAACCCTTTGAATAACATATATAAAAATCAAAAATTTTTTTTTCATGGAATATATATATAAAAATCAACTATCAGAATTCAAGCTAAGTTAGCTCTATTTTTACTTACCTTTCTTACTTGGTATCTGTAAATCGGCCGTCTAGCCAACTCAGCAGGTATGCTGGCATTCAATGTACGTATTGCACTACTCAAGGCTCCACATTTTGTCTTTCAGAAAATGGAGTATGTCTGGGAGCTCTGGGATCTTGGACTAAAACGCAAATGAACTAGTTGACATATTCGACACGTCGGTGATAAAATAAACTGATTCGATACTTCACTCGGCCTTCTGCCGGTGCTGCCTACAAATATATTTGTGTATTGATGGCAGAAATAAAATCATAGTTCCTACATGAAACATTCTTCGAAAAGCTTATACAAACAAATATTGTATGCAAGACATACGCAAATGGCTTTTGCGGATTCATCTTTATATTAAGGACTCGGCAAGCGCTTCGTCCGTAAACATTGCGATTCGTCCGCAAAAGCCTTATTTTGCGTACTTTTTACATAAACTACTATTATACTCCTAGTTCGTTTTTAAAACGTGGTATTGAAAAACACATTCGAATTTCTCTCGATGTATGACTGTTGCATTACAATCGCTCCATAACACATGCCCATTCTATTCATATAATACATACACTTGTAAATGCACCAACCCATTATCATCTTCGTGAACAACAATCTCGAATACGAATCTAGTCATATCGACCCCTGAGACATCTGTGATGTATTGGCAAACAACCAAGGTATTTACATTAATGCAAAGAAGGCTCAAACTACTTTGATGAAGTTGGATGACATCCCCAAAGCGGAGGAGGCTGCTAGTCTACACATCCAGAGGGAGAACATGAGCTTTTTTCGTCTTCTACTCATTTGATAACTGAATTCTCAAAGCTCAACAAAGCAAATGATAATTGGAATATGTTTCTATGTGATGCTGATCAAAACACAACAGTTTTTCTATTAATTTCACACAATATCATTTCTACAAAATATAACTAAAATTAATATTTAAAATTCTAACTATAACTAATATTAATATTTAAAATTCTAACGATGACCTACCGGAAACTATGTATATAAGTCTCTCTGAAAAAGGTCATATTTCTGGCCATTTACACTTCGAGAAGCTCTTGGAATGAGTAAAAATAGGCCAATGACGTAGAATAGTGGAATCTTCATTATTTATCTCTCTATTCATTTCATTAATTTTTATGCTCCAGAAGTAAAGTTACAATGCAATATAAATGGAATAATAAATGTATGATTCAGAAGAATTTTACAATTCTTGTGCGGATCCTGGAATAGTGGTGAATATAAATATTGCGAGAAGTATAAGACTTCGTAAGTATGAGAATTGCAATAAGTAATAGTAATGAAAATAATGATAGTAATAAATAATAGTAAATATAATAATGAATGATATATAATAGAGGAACTTTAGCTGTGGCATTAGATATCTCCAAGGCGTTCGATCGAGTTTGGCACCAGGGACTCCTCGCCAAGCTTCCGTCTTATGGCTTGCCCCCTCAGCTGTGTTCTCTGCTTGCTAGTTTTCTCTCAAACAGGTCTCTCCATGTAGTGGTCGATGGAGTTTCATCTGACACTCTACTCATAAATGCTGGTGTTCCGCAAGGATCTATTCTCGCACAAACACTATTTCTACTTCACATCAACGACCTGTTGAAAGCAACTTCATGTCCAGTACACAGCTTTGCCGATGATAGTACCCTCCATACCGCTTTCTCTTCCAGGGCCCCTATATCAGCCCGTGAAACCAGAAATGAACGAGGAAAAAATGTTAATAATATAAATATGGACTTAGCAACAATTCTCGAGTGGGGATCTAATAACTTGGTAGAATTCAATGCAAACAAAACACAAGCATGTCTTTTCTCTAGGAAAGCCGATCTCACTGTGCCTAATATAACTTAGTCAGGAGTAACCATACCACTGAAGTCATCCATATCGATGCTTGGTATTACTATCAGCAATAACCTTTCCTGGGAAAATCACGTGGGGTCCATTGCCAAAGTGCATCCCAAAACTTGGTTTTTTGTTTCGTGCCAAGAGCTATTTCACCCCCACTCAGCTGCTTATGATCTATAAGGCACAGATTCGACCTGTCCTGGAATACTGTTCCCATATTTGGAGCGCGACACCTAAACATATCCTGGGGCTATTGGATTCTGTCCAAAAAAGGGCAATTCGTCTCGTCGGTGATGCCTCGCTTACAAACTCGCTCACTTGTCTGGAACACCGTAGAAAAGTTGGCGATTTGTCTCTATTTTATAGATATTTTCATGGGCGATGCTCTTCTGGAATATCAACAATCGTTCCTGCTTTGGCAGTCTCTTCGAGACTAACCCGTCAAGTTCAGTCATCACACCCCTCCGTGGTCAGTTTGGAGACCTGCAGAACATCACTTTCCAAAGACTCGTTCATCCAACGAACAGCGAGGCTTTGGAACTCATTGCCTAGGGAGGTGTTCCCCGAGGCATACAACCTCCAGAAATTTAAGAAGAACACCAACTCCTTCCTTCTTTCCCTTGGTTCCCACGATGTTCTCTGAACATTACAGGATTTCCCTTTTCGTGGGAACCAGAACATAAAAAAAAAAAAAAAGTTATAAGTATACAGATAACTCCGAAGATGAAATCATAGATGTAAAGATAAAATCATGGGTGTGAGGATGAGGTACAATAATAATAACAATAAGTTCAAAGAAAAAACCTAGGTGAAATATGGATACGAAACAGTGGTAAGAGTAAGGCAATGAAACATTGACAGGGGGTATACTCCGGTTTTTTCTTCAATCTATTAAATTATGGACGCATGTTCTTGGGAGACTGGTGATATGAAGAGATAGTTTTTTTTGAAACTTTTGAATAGCATTCACTTTGTATGCTCATTAGAAGAGTATTGAATCGTTTCGGTTTCAAGTGTGTGTAGGTTTTCTGTACTAGCGATTTGTACATTGTAGGACAAAGGAATTCAAGATGTTGCCTGGTATTTTTATATAGGAGTTGTTTGAAATCTAGGATTTTAGATTCACAATATAATGATTCATTTGGGTACTACTTACTTGCCAATGAATATTTTCAAATGAAATTTCATGATTTACCTAAATTAAGAATGGTAAATCCAGTGGCGAAGTCGAAATTTCACGAAAAAAATTGCTAATGAAATTTAACAATTTAGAACATAAAAAAAAATCATAATATACCCTGAAATATGGAATTATATTTTGCTAATTTGGTGCAAACGTAGACTTTTTGATACTCTACCTGCTGAAAAAAGAAAAAATTCAATCGGTTGGAAAATGTAGATTTTATAAGGGTGCTCCGTTCATAAGTGGGCCACACACATATATATATATATATATATATATATAAATATATAACATACAGGGTATTTCCCAAGTTCGTGTTGGACATTTGGGAGCATGTTGCTGACGTCAAAATAAGAAGAAAAGTTCTCATAAGCATATGTCCGCAAGTTATTCGTTTCTGAGATGCAGGGTGTCAAAGTTGAATTCTTATTTTTATTTATGTAATTGTGATATTCGAGTAGAGTGTGGTATCTGAGGGTATTTTCCAATGGCAAAATCAAATTTGTTTGTCTCTTTCGTGAGGGAGGCGCCACCTACATATCTTTTCAGTCATTTGAAATGTCAAATCTTTTGGGTACGTACCTGTATCACGTTTTCTAGTGGAAATATCGATTTTTCTAACATTTTTGTGTGAAAAATATGTTCTTGGTAGAGGTCGCTGCGAGCAACTGTTTTCGAGTTATTGGGATTTGAAATAATCGATGCAAGTGATTTTAAATGAAAATATTTTTATATTCAGAATTAATTCAGTTAAAAAAAATTATTTTCCTCTGATTTCATTTTAAAATAGGAATCGGGTGTTATTACAATTTAATACTAATAATAATTAACTGAGACCAATTTAATATTAAAACAGTTAGTCGAGGGTAATAATTAAAGTAATTGTTAAAAATGGCCATCTTCCACCATTATGCATGCTTCGGCTCGTCGTCTCATGGACCCACGTACACGTTTCATTATACCTGGTGTATTTCGGATAGCGTCACATCCAGCAATGATTCGTTGACAAATTTGTTCTTTGGTTTCTATTGGCACTGTATAAACTAGGGCCTTCGAGTAACCCCACAAAAAAAGACGATTGGATTCAAATCCGGGGAATATTTTCAAGGAAATCATGATAATAATTTCCATCGAGAGTCCCTAGAAAGAAGTGGGGACCAATCAAATAATCCCCAACAATACCAATTCACACATTCAATGAAAACTGGTGTTGAAACCTGGACTGAACTATTGCGTGAGGGGTTTTCGTCACACCACACATGATTATTATGAAAGTTCATCATGGCATTCTTTGAAAAATGTGCCTCGTCAGTGAATAATATCTCTGCAGTAATTTGAGCGTTTTGTGCAATTTTCTTACATGGGAAAGGAAATCTTGGTGCAACAATGCTTGGACACGCTGTATGTGATAAGGATACAACTGATTTTGTTTGAGAATTAACCAAACTAATTTGTGATGTACGTTCAGATTTTGCGCAATTTTTCTCGTGCTTATCTGTGGATCTTCTTCGATTGCCTGAAGAACAGCTTCTTCAACTTCTGGTGTCCTAGAAGTCAACGGTCTGCCTGCCACTGGAGCTTTTTTTGAAGGATCCAGACCCCATAAACCGCTGAAAAAGGTTTCTGAATGTCTGGTCATTCGGCGCTCGATGATTAGGGAATCTTTCATGTAGGTGGCGCCACCTCCACTAAAGAGACAAACAAACATCAAATTTGATTTTGTCATTGAAAAATACTCCCAGATACCAAACTTCACTCAAATATCACAATTATTTCGATATGTATTCACAAAAAATGAAAATAAGAATTTAACTTTGACACCCTGCACCTCAGAAACGAATAATTTGCGGATATGTGTTTATAGAAACTTTTTTTCTCATTCTCACATACGCAACATGCTCCTAAATTTTTTACACGTACTTAGAAACACCCTGTATCTATATATATATATACATATATATATATAAATATATATATATATATATATATATATATATATATATATATATATATATATATATATATATTGCATCCGACAATTGCCAGTGTTTTCTTACGGCTCCGAGTAGCGGGTTATTAGCTGTATTCAGTTATGAAATGGCATTATACACCTATCATTCACAGAAGTGAAAGTTAATTCACACCCTTTATATTACATCCTATTAAACTTTTCGAAGATATAATTTCTGGAACTCCGACGGTTCTAGAAATTCTCAGAAAACCGTGAGCATTTTGGTTTACGATTACGCAGTGTTGAAATCTGCAACACAAAAATTACCTTATATGCATACTGAATGGGTTCATTATTTTGCCATTTTCTGTGAACACGCAGCATTAACGAGCCTACGTAGGTGTTTGCTTGTTTTGATATTCGGAACATGTGTACAAAAACATTTCTGCCACACTAATCAAGCTTCTGTTTATTTTCCCAACTCGATTTGGTTTTACGACTTGAATGTGGATTCAACCCACATCTCGGGGCATCAAGGATGGTGAATTGAAATGAGAAATTTGGCTTTCGTACTTCGTTGGATCGGTGACTCACATGGAATTAGGAAAACCGATGGCGCAAACAATCGAAAACAGGAAGAATTCACAAACTATCGTTGACAGATGGATGCCGTACTTTTTCTATATTCTATTTTAGGAAGAGAAACATTGATGTGAGTTATGTGTGTCGGAAGGAGATAAAATGATGCGAGGTAGTTCTATAGCTTTGTTCAATTCTTAGGAATCGCCTGAAATTTTAGAATGGTGTGAACATAACCTCCCTGGACCGACTCACAAGTTCTTAACTCGATCCACCGGCCAGTCTGTCAGATATTTACAATTGAAAATGGGTTTTTTTGTACGCGATGCCTATACCCAACACGTGAACGGATAATTTGTTCACATTTTTCATTATAGACGCTGAACGGATTTCAAGATCACTTCAATATGTCACGATGATAACTCAGTTACTAATGATCAAGAAATTTGTAATTTATTCTCAGATCACTTCTCATCGACTTTAATTCAGCCAATGACCAATATAAATAGAGAAATATCGATGGACAATCGATAATTTTATATATTTTGTTATGTAACATAGCATAGCCCTGTATAGAACTGTCGTTAGGTAAAATATAAAGAATGATATGACAAGAGTGACAGAGACGTTGTCAAGAAAAAGCTCTCACGTAAAACCTGTACAAATCGACAGAAATAGCAGTAAAGCGGTAAAGTTTGACTACGTTTATCATTCACAATCAATCCCGTAAGGGTGGTCCTTCAGCAAGCCACGTAGAAACCGATTGTCCATAGGCCGCCCACCTTGAAAGATTCACTTTCAATAGAGAAAAAATGCCTCAACATAATATACATAAATTGATGCACTAAATGAAATATTCAAAAACTAACATTTAGAAATGCTCATTACATCAATAGCCTCTACATTGGTAAAAAACAAACTTTGTTTATTGAACGTCCAAAATTATTTCCACTGGACACCTTTACAGACACTACACGTGTCACCTTATCAGCCCCTGGATGAACTTCAACAATGCGAGCCATAGGCCAGCGTGGTGGTGGAATATTGTCCTCCTTCAGAATGACCGAATCACCTACTTTGGCATCAGCTGAGGTGGTTTGCCATTTATTTCTCTGCTGCAACTGGGCGAGACAATCTCTTGACCATCTAGACCAAAATTGTTGAAACAACTGCTGTGTCTTCTGATATCTGGATAGTCTGTTCATATTTAAATCCTGAACGTTCTTCTGTGGTGCAGCAGCCAACGTGTCTCCAATTAAAAAATGAGCAGGAGTGAGAGGTAGGTAGTCATTAGGATCGGATGAGAGGGGTGAGAGGGGTCTGGAGTTGAGGCAAGACTCGACCTGTGTCAACACCGTGTACATTTCTTCATAACTAACTGAAGCGAGCCCTAAAATACGTTTCATATGGAATTTAGTCGATTTCACGGCTGCTTCCCAAATACCTTCCATGTGTGGAGACTTCGCGGGAATAAACGTCCACTTTATACTGTCCGAAGCAAGAAATTTTTTAATTTTTTCTTTATGACCTTCGTTAGCTAACAATCGATGAATATCTTGTCACAGAGGACAAAACTTAGGAGAAAATGAAAGCTCTTCCCGAAAAGGGGCCTGGACCAGATAATCTAACAACTAATATGATCGGAAACTGTGCTGGAAACCTAGTTAAACCGTTTTACATGATTTTCAATGAATCCTTGATGGAAGGATATTTCCCAAGGGAATGGAAATAGGAAATATCGTCCCAATCCATGAGTCTGGGAACAAACAATTAGTTCAGGATTACCGACCAGTATCAAAACTCTGCAACCTCGCTGAATTATTTGAATCAATCCTATTTGAATTCCTCAGCTATGAACCTATTCAGCTACATTGAATACATACTCCCGAACCTTAATAGCAGGTTTCGAGTAGTCGCGATTTCCACTGACTTCAGTTAGGCCTTCGAAAATATAGACCACGGTCTGCGAGCCTTCAAGCCTGCTGAGGTCGGTGTAAGCGGAAATCCATAAATCTGGGATCGAACAATTAGTTAAGAATTACCGACAAGTATCAAAACTCTGCAACTTCGCTAAATTATTTGAATCAATCCTATTTGAATTCCTTAGCTATGAACTTATTCAGCTACATCGGATACATACTCCCGAACCTTAATAGCAGGTTTCAAGTAGTGGCGATTTTCACTGACTTCAGTTAGGCCTTTCGAAAATATAGACCACGGTCTGCGAGCCTTCAAGCCTGCTGAGGTCGGTGTAAGCGAGACAATTTTGAGCTGGTTCAAATCATATGTCTACAACCGTTCTCAGGCAATAACTATAAGTAACCATTAGGGTGTTTTTTTGGGACAATTTTTTTTCGCTCCCCACCAAACATGTTGTCAAAAAAAAAATCCTGAAAATTTGAGCCCTTAAAATATTAACATTGAGTACCTTCCCAGAGCGTGGAAAGCTTTCCCATTTAAAATACACGAGAACTTCGTTTTTTCTCAAATATCTATAACTCAGCGGAATTTCATGATATCATATCGTACCAAAGCGCGATTTACACAGGATTACATGTTGCCTATTGCGACGTAGCTGTAATCTGCACCTGTAAGATTGTACGGGTCACCAAATCTGATTTTTGTAGAAAATTCTTATTTTTTTGACGTTACTTCATTAATGACTGGATTTATGAAACAATGGGTCTTTTTGTACGCGATACCTATACCGAAAACATGGACGGATAGGACCTCGTTCACATTTTTCATTATAGACGCTAAACGGATTTCAATGTCACGATGTTAACACAGTCACTAATGATGAAGAAATTTGTAATCTATTCACAGATTACTTCTCATCAACTTCCATTCAGCCAATGACCAATATAAATGGTGAAATTTCCGCAAATTGTAACGGGCCTACTATCGATATATATCATGTCACAGAGGACATTTCTGAGAAAATAAAAGCTCTTCCCAACAAAGGGTCTGGACCAGATATATGATCAATAACTGTGCTGGAAACCTAGTTGAACCGTTGTACATAATTTTCAATAAATCCTTGAAATAAGTATTTCCCAAGTATATGGAAATAGGATATATCGTCCCAATACATAAGTCTGGGAACAAACAATTAGTTCAGAATTACCGACCAGCATCAGAACACTGCATCCTCGCTTAATTATTTGGATCAATAATATTTGTATTCCTCAGCTATACTGTTATCAATGTTCTTGACATTGAACAACATGGGATTTCGAAAAAAAAATCAGTGGAAACGAACCTATTCAGCTTCAATGAATACATACTCGCGAACCTAAATAACAGGTTTCCAGTAGATGCGTTTTTCAGCGACTTCAGTAAGGCCTTCGACAAGATAGACCCCGGTCTGCGTGCCTTCAAGCTTGCTGAGGTCGGTGTTAGCGGAACACTTTTGAGCTGGTTCAAATCATATGTCTACAACCGTTTTCAAGCTATTTTTTTTCGCCCTCAACCAAAAATTTTGTTGAAAATGTCTAAAATGAATTTTCCGAAAATTTGAGCCCTTCATATTAACATTAAGTACTTTTCCAGAGCGTGTCAAGATTTCCCATTTAAAAAACACGTGAACTTTATTCTTTTTTTCAAATATCTATAACGTACGACGTACGACGTAAGACGTAGCTGTAATCTGCACCTGTGAGATTGTACGGGTCACTGAATCTGATTTATGTATAAAATTCTTATTTTTATTTTGACAATTATAAAATCAAATTTTTCATATTACGACAAAGTTAACGCCCTATATCTCGAAAAATATCAGTCTAAGTGATTAATTTCCTACAAGTTCGTTATTAAATTTTTTTTCCAATAACCCAGTTATTTATGAAGTAACGTCAAAAAACTAAGAATTTTCTACAAAAATCAGATTTAGTGACCCGTACAATCTTACAGGTGCAGATTACAGCTACGTCGCAACGGGCACTTCTGTAGAGCATGTAATCCTGAGTAGATCCCGCTTTGGTACGATATGATAGCATGAAATGCCGCTGAGTTATATATATTTGAAAAAAAAAATACAAAGTTTACGTGTATTTTAAATGAAATCTTTTCATGCTCTTCGGAAAGTACTTAATGCTAATATTAAGGGCTCAAATTTTCAGGTAAGGTTTTTGGACAATTCCAAAAAGAAATCGGTTGGAAGCGAAAAAAAAAAAAAATTCGTAAAAAAAACATTCTAGTAACTATACAGTGCGCGGCTAAATTATGGAACAAATTCGATATTTCGCAAGCAATGTACTTTTGACAAAAATCCTGATAGAGATCAATTTTTGTTTTTCAATGCCGATTTTTTAATATATAGTCTGAAGAGGTTATGTCACTGGTTTTGACGTGGTGACGTTATCGGTAATTCCTTTAAATTGAAATAGATGTCTTGTGATACTTCATCTGAAATACTGAAATACTGCATTCAATGATAATAAATGATTTGATTTGTTTATACAGGTTGAACAGTAATCAATATTTTATTTAAATGTTGTATGCTTCTATTTCAGTAAGAGTATAACTTCATATCCAACAAAATACGCGACATTTAAATGAAATATTGATTTTTGTTCACCTCTATAAACAAATCAAATTATTTATTATCATTGAATGCAGTATTGAAAGACCTTTCAGATGAAGTAGAAGACAAATAACTTTATATCAAACAAAATTCACAAACAAACAGTTTCCATAACGTCGGGTGTACTCTTGGGCCCCTTTTTTTCAAATATTTCAAAATCTCGAGATTCCTAATATACGCTGATGATTTGGAGTTCTTTCACAGTGTTGAGAATCCGCAGGATACCTCTCTGACACAACGAAATTCAGACAGATTCTATTCATATTGCGTTGAAAATGCTATATAATTGAATCTCAGCAAATGTCATCAATAATGACCAGCAGAAATAATGACCCAATTATTCACAGTATAAGATCTGGGAATAATTTTTGATAGAAAAATTTTGTTTCATAAGCATATTGCCTATATTTCTGAAAAAGCGAATATAATTCTAGGGTTCGTATCCTTTTCACGGCTTACGTAAACATCACCTTAATCTATGCCTTTTCAATTTGGAACCCTGACTACATTATCTATATGAAACAACAGGAAAATATTCAGAATGAGTTCATCCATTATATCAATAATAAATACTTTCGTGATATGCCCCATATTGAAAATAATTATATAAGAAAAAAATTCAATTTACTACCTCTTGAGAACAGAAGAGATATTCCCGATACAAAATTTTCTTTCAAATTTGTGAATAATATGATGGACTCAGTGCCAATTGATAACACAATCCACTTTATCATTCCGCAATATCCCACTCGTTGTGGACAATTATTTCACACAACAATGGCTAACACAAATTATTATTTGAACTCTCCTCATCATAATTATGTCAAAAACTACAATTCCATATCAAATTTGATCGACATAGATATATTTCGTTATTCATTACCACCTTTGTAAATAAACTCAAATCATATGTTTTTTTTCGATCCTCTGAATAGTATGATCATTATGCACATTTTCATGTTATCACTTTAGATTGTGTATAACATAAATGTATCAATACCCCACTGAATTTCTCAGTTTAGTACTTATTATTATACCATGTTATATCTTCCTGTGAATAATGTTTTGAATTCGTCCTGTTTGTATTGCTAAATAAAAAAAATGAAAAGAAACACTTGTGTAAGTAGTACTATTCTGGGGTTGATTTTAAAAATGGATATTTTTGACCGTTTAGTTTCGAATATATTGACTGATGAAAAATATTAACTTTACTCGACACGGAACGAAGACCCGACCAGCTGTAACGAAATAGCAACAGTGTACGCTGCAGCGAACGGATGAGGGCGTGGTCAAGTCCAGCAATGTGAATTTGAAGCATCAATGTCAATCAGCATAAAAAAATGGAGATGAACGCTGAATGTGCAGCGTTGCCACGATTATAACGCGCTCTCTATACGTGTAGTGGGCCTATCCATGCATGAGGTGTGATTGTGTTAGTGTACAACCTCTGACAAGAGTTCGAGACTGGCAGCATCATATAAGCATTGGATTCTACTGTATGCCGCGGCCGAAACTTTTGGATGATACGTGTACATACAGATATACCTTAACAAGAACGTAAAAAACACATATGCACATATACATCAAACATTAATTTGCATTGATTTTCTATTCTATGTACATCTTGAAAAACACATTTTCCGAAACTACCCAACAGAATTAGCCAACCTTTGAACTCCTGACAAAAAAAAATCAGGATTCATTATTTTATTACATATTCCAATTTATTCAGTTGGAACTTCCAATCTTCATCTTGTCCTCCGACGGACCATAAGATACAAAGGAGATCTACGAGATCCGTTATTTGTTATGGAGGTTCAGTCAGAGGCACTATGTTGTTATGATATGTGCAGTTAGCCTCATCTCTGTCGATACTATAGGGGTATAGTATCGAAGTGATGCGGTGAAATCATCGGTGAAATCATGCGGTGAAATAACAGATGAATATTGTGACATTGGGTTGAAATAAACGTCAAGTTATTTGCATCTCATTTGGTTCATGAAAGAATATATAAGAATATCACATGACTGTGCGATTTGTCAGAAACATACAAGATCAAATCAAAAAGAACTCTTGATGAGTCATAGTTTTCCAGATTGAATATCTGGAAGAGTGGCAATAGATCTGTTTGATTTTTCCATTGAGATATATTTGAGATTGGTTGATTTTAATTCGAAACTAGCTGATACCGGCGACTCCGTCCGTGTAGAATTTGTATTTTCTTTATATTTTCTTCTGTGTTGTTCCATCTAGCTTATACCTGGTGGCAGAGAGCCAAAACACCAACTTCCATGCCCCTTACTTGAAAACTAACGAATTCCCCATAAAAATATTCATCCCCCATATCACCCCTTTTGGGGTCGAATATTTTCGAAACACTGACACACGTATTTCTTTATTTATAACAAAGACCTCAAATACCAATTTTAACGACCCCGTACATGAAAACTATCGGAACCCTCATACAAACTTTCACCACCCATTTCACCCCTTTGAATTTTCAAACACTTATAACTTATACCTGTGGAAGAGAGCCAAAACACCAACTTCCATGTTCCTTACTTGAAAACTAACGGAATTTCCATAAAAATCTTCAATCCCCATATCACCCCTTTTGGTAATGATTTTTTTCAAAACACTGACCCACGTATTTCCTAATTTGTAACAAAGACTTCAAATACCAATTTTTAATACCCCTACTTAAAACTAACAGTACCCCTAAGAAATTCCAACCAAGTCAACCCCCTTTGGGGGTTGAATTTCCAAAAATACTGAAACACGTATTCCTTTCTTACAAAGGCCGGAAATGTCAATTTTTATGACCCCAACTTGAAATTTAATAATACTCCATAACAAATTTTCAACCCCCATTTCAACCCATTCAGGGTTTATTTCTCAAAAACCCTGAAATACATTTTTTTTTAAGAAAAGCCCGAATACCAATTTTCATGACTGTAACTTCAAAAGTAATAGTACTTTCACTTTCACCCCCTTCTCACCTCCTTTCCACCCCCATACATATTCCGAAAAAACCACTGTCTATGCTGAGTGTACCAATGGATGCGAAATAATGGAATTGTGCCGTAGCGCATCCAGTAATTATACAGAGTGTTCTTAAGGAGGATTTCTTTAACATGCTGTAGAAATTCTTAAAATTGATCATTTCATAAAAAATCTCCCATATGAAAGTTGAAAAATAATTTCAAAACCCACCATGATAATTTTTCACTACCAAAAATCTTATCATATAAGTTATTTACTTCATTTTGTGAGTCAGAAACCACTGGCAATATTACGCTCTTGAGTATGTGTTTGAGGTTGTCATACACTGTTAGGGTTGAAATTATTCCTGTCATATCGTCTTTTTTGGGGATTTTGGAGTTATATAAAATGTACCCTCCATTTAGATTCAAATTAACAAGTCATGCTCGACTTTTTTGCCTTTCACGGATTCTATAAGCGTTGATTTAAACTCAATAACGATTTTTTTTCGAAGATTCCCCAAAATTCAATTTTTCAAGTATTTTTCTCATTTGGTGATTTGCATGTCTGAAAGGCTCACGTAGAACGCAGAGTTAATTTCGTTGTGAACGAGAGTTTAACGTGTATTTTGTGAAGACAGTTCCTACGCTTATGAAAATTTCAGGTACCAGATAAGTGGTAATAAATTCATTGGACCAATTTCTCTCTTCCAGACTGAAGCTGTATGATCATTACAAGGAAGAGAAGCACTATTATGTGATACCTAAGGAGTATCCTTCCCAGACGGACAATCCTCAGGATAAGCATCCATTTTTTATTAATATAGTCTTGTTGAGATTATTATATAATTCTCCCTCTGGGAAATGAATGTTTTAATCTGAGTGAATTGTTGCTCTGCTTTATTTGTTACAGAGAACTCAATCTCCTAGTATCCTTCGTTCCTGTATTTTTCAAGCATAACGTATTGATGAAAATTTTCTTAATTTCATGATTACCAATTAACTCAATCAATCATTAGTGACATTCTAGAGGGTAACTCACTTCTTGCTCACTAATTCTTCTTATCGAAAAGGTTTAGGGCATGAACTTGTTCAAAGGGGACTTTCCACCCTCCCATATCTTATCTTCCTTTGGGTAGGAGAATTATCTTTATATCTTTCTTCGGTTAGAAGAATCATCTACTATATATATATATATATATATATATATATATATATATATATATATATATATATATATATATATATATATATATATATATATATATATATATATATATAATATATATATACATATATAAATATATATATAAATATATATATATATATATATATATATATATCAATGAAAACAATTTTTGTGGCATTCAGACAGGGAAACTGAAAAATTAAATGTGGATCGGCTAGGATTTGAACCTGGGACCTAGTCGAACGCTCTTTCAACTGATGGGGGTTGATGTGATGTATGAAAACATCAACACATACACACCAAATGAAAATTAATTGGTCTATTTCTGGCGCCAATCCTATTCCGGATTTTCGACCAACTTCAAAACCCGAAATGTGTTCATGCTTCACATTAACCCACATCATCATCTCCGTCACTAACACAGAACTGAATTCAAAGGTGTGAATCGCCGGTTTCGAACAAGGACTGGTGCTGATTTGGAAGAGCGTTCGACTAGGAATCGAAAGGTCCCAGGTTCGAATCCTTGCCGATCGACATTTTTATTTTTCAGTTTTAGTTTTCATTTTACCTGTCTGAATGCCATAAAAAATATTTTCATTGATATTCAATTCCACTTCATATTATATATATATATATATATATATATATATAATATATATATATATATTTCTTCTTGACCACATATGTTTATATTCTTTATATAGAATATAGAAAATAAAGAATATATATTTATATATATATATATATATATATATATATATATATATATATAAAAAATATATATATATATATATATATATATATATATATATATTTATATATATATATAAATATATGAAATGCACAAAATTAAGGAGGTGACACCTATAATTTGTGGTTAAGCTCAGACCTAATGACGTGGAATTTTATGACACGAAATTTCGTGCACATTAAAAGGTCACCAACAGATGTCAGTATTGGCCAATCCACGACGCCAAAAGTCGTTCTCCCAGTGCGTTCAGAGTAACGCAAAACAAATAACGACAGAATATATATATATATATATATATATATATATATATATATATCTCTGTCTTCAGCGAGAAGAGTTATATTTACATATACATCTCTCATTTTTCTCCATTAGAGAGATTTATTAATCATAGTAATTGAATATTTTTGCTCTGGGAAATTGCCAGACATATCTTTTAAAATCAATTAATTTTGCGATCTTCTTTGAAAGATTTGAAAGATCTTCAATCTTCTCAAAAAATATGCCCCAACTTTGAGATCTAGTTCGGTAAATAATTATTTATAAGGGCCAGATTATTCGCCGAACAATTGGAGCAACCAGAAAACGGAACCTCCAAATCCAAGGAATTAAAACGTCCTCCGAGAACTTCAGTTTGAAATAATGTGAGAAACAGAATGACCTATGCTCTCGTAGTACAGAGCAAACAGGAAACATATTTTGCTCAATCCCTCAATGAACCAGAAATAACACAAATGTTTCAAAGTATGATGCGGAATCATAACATAGTCAATGAGAGCCTGGAACGCTGGGAGGACAGAAATACTGGAGCAATCCCAAAATCTGAATACTTCGAAAATTACAACGTGGAATGTCAACGGTGTCCAAAACAGTCTGAACGTTGATATTTGTCTAACCTCAGAAACTCAATTTACCAGTAATCAAGGAATCACGCAACTATCATGAAAAAAGCCATATTCAGGAATCGGAAACATACATATAATTTCAATAGGATTTTGTGACTTGATGCCGGGGTCTCAATCTGCCCACTCCCCAGGTCTTGGCACTACAGTCCCAATCTGAAGATCCGAGTGTAGTTGTGCAACATATATACCGCTGAGTGGAACACTGTGCGGGGCGTAGTTTGGAGGGGGCAAGAGGAGAGATTGAAGGTTTCTAGGTATAGGGTAGGCGACGACCATCATCTTGTTTATTGATGCATTTGAGGCGTCGAAATCCTCAAATTAATAGGCACGTTTCAACCCGGTAACTTTCCGCATTCAAACTCGGACAGCGCAAACCTATCCGAACATAATCAGTATCAGTAAATTCAGAAGTTGCCTGGAATAATGGTTTCCGTAGCAAAACGGATAATTCATAACTCGAATCTTTCCTTCCTCTTGGGATTTTATCTGCAATATGAGCATCATCCTTCACAAGCTGGGTAATCTCCATATCCAATTCGTCAAAAGTCCGCTTTATTTTTATTCCATGCACACTCCATGAATAATGACAGCAATGATCACATCATTCGGGAGGAGCTGGGGAGCCGAAATGACTTCATTTTCCTTTGAGGAATGAAATATTTGTTTTTTTAGGAGACAACGCACATGTTTTATAGAGATGGAGATTCTCAAGATTGGGGACGTTGTTATTTTAAGGTCAGTTTCTTCATGCTATCGGGTTTACTGTCGAGATCTTCCAGACATTCCGAGTCAAGAAGAAGCAAGAGGAGATAAAAACATTCTTTCAACTGACGTGGGAAGCTGACACATAAAAAATCATCAGTGAATAGTCAATGTGATTTGGAAAAATATTCACAGAATTGTAATCATTGCAATATCTCACACAGGAAACACTACTCCAGTTCGAAAAAACATTGAGGTGAAATGATTACTTTTATGGTGTTTTTTATAAACCTCACTCATTATGGTTATTCTACAGTTAGTTGGGGTGAAGTCAAGAAAACTAAAACCATCGATTCTGTTCGACATTTCGACCTTTATATAGTTCAGGGTACTACAATATGAATTACCATTAAAATAAAGTGATGTGGAGGAAGTCCCAGATTGGACCATAATAAAATATCTACAAGTAGAGACAGGTAAAATTTTAAGAATATTGTAATGATATCTCTGGAAACAAAACAAATATGTAGAAAACAACAAAATACTCATGGACAATAAACAGCTGCTTTGTCTATATAAATTTTTGATTGAAAGGAATATTCACATATAAATGAATTCTTTCGGTAGTTTTCCAAGTCACAATTGTAGATTGATAAAACGTGTATTTTTCAAAAGATCACGATTTTTTTCAGATGCTGTTGGAATTGGAAATACAGTGCTAGTCAAAAGTCCCCTCCCCCCCTCGTATCTTTTGAACGGGTATACTTATAATAATGAAATTTGGAGGGTGGAAATAAACGGATGTAGGCTTCTCAACTGGTCATAACAGGTGACGCAATAGTCATAAATGACGTCACAAGGCCACTGTGACCAATAATTTTAAATGGGACCCTATGGCAAGTGACAGCTCGTTTGAAAGGTATTGAAAATACCTATTCAGTCATACCAATTTTGTTTGGGTTTCGGCTGATTTTGATTGATAAATTGAAGAAATACGAAAATTATAGTTTCGCATTTAATTAATAAAGATTTAAGAACCAGTTCTTATAATAAGTGTTCAAAATGTGCTCCATCTACTTCCTGGCAGTAATGCATCCTATTGCTAAACTCTTGTCGTACTCGTCCCAGTGTGTCAGCGGAAATTGCCCTACATTCTTCAACAATTCGTTGTTTCAGAATGGCAATACTGTCAGGTGCTGTAGCGTAAACCTTAGATTTCAAGCACCCCCATAGAAAAAAATCTAATGGTGTAAGGTCCGGTGACCAAGCTGGCCATTCGATCGAACCTCGTCGTCCAATCCATCTACCACGATATTCTTCATCTAGGTAACGTCTTACTGTACCGTAATAGTGTGCAGGAACACCATCTTGTTGAAACGTTATTTCCAAGTTGTCGAATTCATCTGGATTATCTTCTAGAATTTCAAGAATTAACGCCTCAATATCATTTTGTAACATCTCCAGATACAATTCACCGGTTAAGTTAGCATTGAGAAAAAGAGGCCCAACTATGTGGTTTCCCAAAATACCTGCCCAAACATTTACTTTTTCTGGAAATTGAGTATGTTTTTCACGAAAGATGTGAGGATTTGTGTCACTCCAATACCTCACATTTTGAGTGTTAACATTTCCATTGAGAAAGAAAGTACTTTCGTCACTAAAACAAATTGTCTGTATGTAGCCTGGTTGTTGGTTCATTTTATTGGACATAGTTTCACAGAATTCTAGTCTTCGGTCGGGGTCATCATCTGAAAGTTAGTGCACCATTTTTAATTTGTATGGATGAAATTTGTTTTTAGCCAACACCCTATGTACTGTCCATTGACTGACTTCACAGATAGACGCAACTTGGGCTGTGGAAGAAGTAGGGTTTACTACCATTTCTCCAATTATGTCAATTTTTTTGTCATCACTAATTGTTGGTCGACCAGATCGTTTGGCATCTTGAACACTACCTGATGCTTCAAACTTCCGAAGAAGCTCCCTCAAATAAACCCTCGATATAGGGCGATCGAGGTACCTCTCATTAAACAGTCGTTCCGCTGCATGGAAATTGTTTCTACATTCACCAATTATTAAGATAGCTGCTACTTTGTCGGCTACAGTACGTACCATTTTGCCTATGTAAACACTTAAACGTCTCGTTAAACAAGAGCTTAGGTAAATTTTCAAGGTATGAACACTTTTGACAAGTAGAGAATTCAAAAACGTCAACCTTTTTGACAATTAACCAGAGGCGTACTTTAAAATATTTATTAATTAAATGCGAAACTATAATTTTCGTATTTCTTCAATTTATCAATCAAAATCAGCCGAAACCCAAACAAAATTGGTATGACTAAATAGGTATTTTCAATACCTTTCAAACGAGCTGTCACTTGCCATAGGGTCCCATTCAAAATTATTGGTCACAGTGGCCTTGTGACGTCATTTATGACTATTGCGTCACCTGTTATGACCAGTTGAGAAGCCTACATCCGTTTATTTCCACCCTCCAAATTTCATTATTATAAGTTTACCCGTTCAAAAGATACGAGGGGGGAAGGCGACTTTTGACTAGCACTGTATATGTCGGACCATGGGCGCCCATAATTCGATAAAAATGAAGAGATAAATCGACTATTGTGGTACTTTCAATTTACTCATGAGAAGAGAATAAGATTTACCTGGTACAAATTGGGTATCTATTTTTCTATTTGTATTTTTTATTTTTTTATATGTCATCTCCCATAGACTTTTCATTGGAAATTTTTAATTTTCCAATCATTTCTGTTTTAACCGACGTAACCAAAAAGGAGGAGGTTCTCTATTCGACGCGTTTTTTTTTTTGTATGATCACGCACAACTTTTCACAGAGCGGTTCGATTCCAATGATTTTTTTTTTCATTGGATAGGGTGTACTTCGAAGTTGATCCCATTTCATTTTTAACAACAAAATCCATCCCTAGGTAGCAAAATGAAGGATATTGATCGTTCACCCTCTGAACTTTGGTCCGTTAACCGATTCTCTGTCATAACTTTGTAGTGAGCTCTCCGATTTGGATGATTCTTTTTTTATTAGAAAGGATATACCTCATAGTTGATCACATCCCAATTTGGAATGAAATGATCCACTCCTATGGGTAGAAAAATAGAGGATGATTGATATTTCACTTGTAAACTGTGGCACACATATGTAGTTGACATTGACAAACATGGAATTATATACAAAGTGATGGAATCAATTAACCAGAACTTTTAAAATTAATTTGTATTACATAACAATAAATAATTAAAATAGAAAATCATATCATTTAATACTTAATAGTTGAAATAAGCTAGGTAAGTAAGTATTTTGGAAGTGATCAAAAATTAAGTAGGTAGTAATTAGTAGATTTCAGCAACAAAAAATTGAAAAATAAAAACTTTTTACCAAAAATTAAACCGAGGAAAAAATCAACTGAAAAGCAAAAAATAAAATAAACCTTATTAGTCTGAATGATACCTAATTGAGCTCCTAAACTGATGTGAGTAACTGATTTTGAGACGGCGCCAAACAAACTAGCAATTGAATTAGGTAAAGCGTAAAATTAAAGCAGCGAGATGCACGGCTGCGTTTTGATTACTTCTTTCAAAGTAATATAATGATCTTCGGTAATTGTGTGTTTGGCACCGACTCAAAATCAATTACTCACATTAGTTAAGGAGCTCAATTATCATTTAGACTAAGAAGGTTTATTTTATTTTTTGTTTTTCAGTTGGTTTTTTCGTCGGTATAATTTTTTGATAAAACGTTTTTCTGAAATCAAATCTATGTACAGTTTTGTCCCAGTGTTCTGCAAGGCTTGTTTATATGTTATTTTTGGATCATACACTTCATTCATGTTTTGCCTCTCTCGGAATAACGTCCTATCTCTCTGTGAAAAAGTACCTATATGTCGGACAGATAGGACGTGAAACTTTATCTCTCTCCTTTTTGTGTATAGGTATTCAAGTAGTGTCAAATCTGAGACTTTTTATTTATATTCCTTGATTTAATTAACTAAACATAAAAGTTACACAATTTTTATAATCACAATCTATAATTAAGAACCCTGAAGATAACATGATTTCGAAACGTCGGCTACATAGTTACTATAATGAACAAAAGAGCGATTATCCACTTCAAATGAAGTGAATCAGAAGTGTCGGAGATATCATTCACAGAATCAACAGAAAAAAATTAATCAAAAAAAAAATAAATGAATGATGAATAAGGATAATATCGGTCAAATCAGAGAAACTTACTCATATCTCCAAGAATATTGTCCACCAACATGTAAACTTTCCGCGTAACTATTTGACAAAAAAAAACAAGATCCCTTATACACAACAATAATGCACAATGAAATAATCTATGATTTTGTTTTTGTATGAAAACAGACAAATTCTCAACATATTCGTTATTTTACGTATTCTCTATGAATTTATAAACACTCGTTAATTTCCATTCTTATATTTCAGCAGTTGTAACCTCAAAAAATTATAGTTTATTTATTTGTTTGTTGATAACTACAGGATGTATACGTCATATCTCTCGATGAATTGTCAGTTTCAAATATTTTAAAGCATTCAAGCTAGTGAGATAAACTCTGCTATTTACATATCAACAAAAACTACTCTGGAGGTGTTGAATCTAGCGATCTGGCTGGTCACTTTCCAATGATTCGGGAACACTTTATATAAAGAAGCGCGCTCCATTATAGGAGCTGTTGAAAGAAACAGTCATTTTTCGATAGACCATGTGGACATTGAGTTATCAGTGCAAGAATGAGGTAACCTCGAAAAAGTATCTTGGAACAATAAGGTTCACGTCAAAGAAATAATGACCTAGAATTCTTCCGTCGACTATGCCACACCACACGTTCACTTTCTGGGGAATTTGAGTGTAATATTCCGTCATTCATTCTCAGTAGTCTATTCACGTGGGAGTTCAAAACAAAGCTATCCTCGCTAGAAAAAAAAATGTTTTTTACGAAATCATTATCATTATTGCATTTGTTCGTAATATTGGTTTTCCCTATCGAAGTCGTCTTCAGACCTTATAAGAATGGTTCTTTACATTATTCAAGAAATTTGTGGACTGTGGAGCTGCTACATTGGAATCAGAAATAGATCGGTTGAGTGTTGAATGATGAATTTTTTGCATTGCCCATGAAAAATTGAGCTAATCGTCTGCTGAGAGTCAGGTGAGAGTCCACTGAATTCAGAAAGATCACGAACATGCCCAAATTCGATGTATTCAGTCTCAAAATTCCGTACCATACTTTGATCGATGTGTTGCCGATCAGTAAGAGCAATGCATTCTGTCTCCAATTCCGATCATGTAGATGATTTCAATGCTTTTTAATGACAAAATTACTCCTCAACAAACACTTTCCAAATACGCTGTTTTGGAAACAAAACATAAGGAAGGTATTTTTCGAAGAAATAACTCCAAAACAGAAACTTTAAGGAAGTAGATTTGAAGTTATTTTTTAACAAAAATAAGAAGTCATAATTAAGTAATTTGATTCAGTTGATTTTATAAATAGACATTGTCATTAGATTAATAGATTAAGTATCTTGGAATTATAAAATCGTTTTCCCTCATTTTGTTCCTAACCTCCACTCACACAAACGCGATTTCCATCGTTTGGTATCTCTTCTAGAATCAGTAATAAAAAAAGTAGTTGCCGTTGAATAAATCGATAACGTTATAACTCTCACAAGAATAACTTTGAAGTGTAAGAGGCGAAAAAATTAATTTACCACCAAAAGTTACTATGTTACTTAATGTCGAAATCATTTGAAAGATCCCAAAAGTTGACAGTTTGGAAACTATGTCTGTCCTCGTTCCCAAACCTAGTTTAATTTTCGTTTTCAAAACTGGTTTGAATTTCTAATGCGGATTCGATTTCGATTCGTATTCGACAGATTTCAATTGAGATCTGCCGAAATTCTTCGATTTATTATTATATAAAAAAAGAAGACTCCCGAAAATCCTTGTCGCAGTATAATCAGGAGCCATTGAATTAATATTTCAAGCTCAACCTACTTCCTGTAACATATTCCTGCAGTCTGGTGTGGAGAGTTACTTAATAAAGCATACATAATAGTTTCGTGGTGCTAATTTATAGGTCCTCTGGGAACTCGCAAAGTTTCCTGATCTGAATTAAGCAGGAATTATGCGCAAATTTAATTTTATTCCGTTATGTATGGCGGCTATTTGGCAGAGTTTTCATTCGATTCCATATGCGGGAATCACTTGGTGGTTGAGTTTTTCAGTATAACATATTTCATATTTTCTGAAACAATGTCCGGAAAAGAAAAATTGCTAGGAAAACTTGAGAGATGAACTGACATTTTCTTCAATTACATTATCATTGATCATTTTACGATTCTTCGTAAAATATGGGGAGCTGTCAAAATCTGTCATGGGGTCGGCGCATAGAGTGTTGTTCATTTCAGGGATTTGTGGAATGTTCTTCTGATTTTCAAAGTTATATTATCACGAATTTGGGGTTCGTGGCTCCTGAAACACTGAACTGATTATTGTCCATTTTTTACATTCTACAACACAAAATAGTTATGAACAAAATTAAATAACTCAACTGTCAAAATACTTCACATCCAACTGTGAATTGACTGTATTTACGAGAAGCGCGACTGATTATATGCAAGTCTCTTCAGCCGTTTCTCGAATTATTTCGAGATGCCTGGAATTCGGAGTCTTTTCTTGCTAGAATTTTGCCTTCGCGTCGCACAGTGATCTGAAAAGCGATCTGTAGTGGTCAAATCCGATATCCTCGTATCATCCCCAAGAGATACGCCGCATCCAAAGTGAGTTCCTAGTTTATTCTTCTTGGAGTTACAGAGGGTTGAATTTGCAAAATTTTGGAAATAAGCACCATACGCCTGGAGAAAAAACTAAAAACAAGTGGCCAAAACTAAGGAAAATATTGTGGTTGAAGAAACCAAATACATATACGTGTAGGGTGGGGACTTTGCTCTCACTTAGTCAAGAAAAAATATTGAAGCCATTTGGTAATCGCACTAATTAATCTAAAAAAAAACTCTATTTTGGGAGGAGTTCTGACAAAACATGCAAGATTCATAGGCTAGATGTTTGATGGTCAACCTTTCCGGCTAGCTGATATATAGGTATACCTCAAGGCTTACTTAGTAAGTCTCACTTGGTAATTTACCCATCCCGAACCAGGGGTATCAATGATTGATGTTTTTCTCACAGAATTCTATGGAAATCAGGGAAATAATTTTTAAATTAATACTGTAATATTGTAACAACATCCTAATGTATAGTATTTATAATGAAAATCAACGGGTTTTTCAGTAATTGAAGTATAAGTATTGAAAATTGGTCGAAAAATAAGAAATTACAATAGTATTTTGAATGAAAGATATTAAAAAAATTACACCGATACTGATAAAAAAATATAACTAATTTGATTCATCCATACGGTTCCAGATGGTGAAAGTGCATTTCCACTATACTCTTATATCTTTACATGAAGTGAAGCCGTCACGTACACATCGTATGGGCTCTCGTGAAAATTCTGTGAACAAAGTGTTGAAAATCAAAACATATCATAAGTATGAAGTTGTTAGTGCCCAAAAGTAACGAACATAGTTTGAAGTGGAAAAAAAACTCGGCAGTAATCGCATAAACATTGGATTGAGATAAATGATAAGGTATTTCGACATATTTAAATTATTCACTGATAACATAAAGGATGAACTGAACAAACGAGTCGTGATATGCAAGAGGTCACTACTGTAACCAATCAATATCAGTCGAGAACCGAACATCGGAAATAGGCGCGAGGCATGGCTTAGCAAAAACTACTGAATTCCAAAATATATAATAAGATAGGACAACTGACTGAATTAACGATAGACATAATCAAACAACTCCTCAAAGAAGAAACAGCTGAACTGAAAAATGAAATAAAGGAAAGTCTCAAGGAGGTGAAAGAACAATTAGAAGAAAGTGAAGAAAAAACAAAAAAAACTTGAAAGCCGATGCTTGTACCTCGAAAAAAAACGAGAAAAAATTATATCGTCGTTATCGGATTCAATTACGAAAACGAGAATCTACCCAACGAAACAATTACTCGTCTTGATAACCTACTTGATCTGAACATAACGATGAATGATATAAATGATATGGACAAGTTAGGAAAGAATCCAGATAGTCTAATTATAGTCGAATTCATTTCATATTTAAAAAAACTGAAATATTAAAAAAAAGAAAAACGAAAAACACAACAAAATATTAATAGCAAACGACCTATGCAAAGAAAATTCAGAAGAACAAAAATACTGAAATACACCTTAAGGAATCCAGAACCCTCAACCACCAGGCTAGAATCAAAGGTACTAAAATTGAAATCGACGAAAAATGGTACACCGCCAAAGAGCTACAGGAAGGAGTATGGAACTCAGAGAAAGAGGGCAGGGAATAAAGCAGTGACGGAATGGTGGAGAATCGGTAGAGAACGAGGAAATTGAAGAAGAAAAAAAATCCCGACTAAAGGAAGAGAAATGCATACTTCGGAGAACGAAACAAAAGAGGAAAATAAGAAGAGAAAGCACACCAAACCCAAGAAAAGGAAGAAACATCGGAAGACATATTGAATAAGTAATTATTTTCCATTCCTAGTATTAAAAAAAATTATTAAATTAATAAAAAAATTTAACGATTATATCAGAAATTTTCAAACTAATAAGATCACAACAAAAATATTGGAGAATGTAAAAAATGGTCGGACTCATTCCTATCACGAATATTAGAAGTCTGAGGAAACACGCCAATGATCTTGAGGTTATGCTACATGATTTCGAACTCAGTTTTGATGTTATTGTATTGACAGAATCATGGGTACTACAAAATAGGACAAAGAGCCTTCAAATTTGTAAGTACAAACATCTACAACATCATGCTCCCAGCTCTGATAGATGATATAAAAAAAAAATTATTCAAAAAAACTAACAAAGAGTGAAAATAAATCATTTTCAATCATCCACCTAACGATTCAGTACACAGAACACAAATGAAATCAAATATATGCATATTAACTATATAATAAGTAACATGAACGTGTATATATAATAAACGTCACTCTAGAAAGACGGACAAGTCTGACAGACTTCAGTCAACTAGAGATACTATCAAATTGTAAGACTATACTTTGTTGCAATACTATACTTTTCACCATCCCACATTCATTTAACTTGTACAGATTTTATATTGTAATTTTTTTTGTTTACTTGATGAATAAATATTATTATTATAATTATTATCTTTCCTGTGAGTTTTGACGGAATATTGCTACTTGAAAATGTTATCGGAAATGGGGGATGAAAAGGTATTTCATCAAAACATTCCAATTGCGTTGATGTGACTACATCAATGGGCCTTTTCATGACACAGTTTTAATTGAGGCTAAGAAGGTTTATTTTATTTTGCTTTTCAGTAAAATTTTTTCACCAGTTTCGTTTTTTGTAGAAAAATTCCAATTTTTTTTTGGGGGCTGAAATTTACTAATAGCAACCTACTCAATTGACTCCAGGTATCCATTATGTTGTAGTGTCATCAGACCTAAATATATGTGTGCCAAGTTTGAACAGAATCGATTCACTGATGAAAAATAATCATCCCCTGTTTTTCTATCCTTAGGGTGGATTATTTTTCCTTCTCAAATACATCCAATAAAAAAAATCATCAATCGGATACCCACTACAAAGTTATGAGTGGTAGAATCGGTTAACTTGTAAAATTCAGTGAATCAACGATATAAATATCTCCTATTTTTCTACCCTTAAGGCTGAATTTTTGTTTTTCAAATCAATGAATCACCGAATCGAACTACTTTGTGGAAAGTTATGCGTGGTCATATATAGAAGAAAATATATATATATATATATATATATATATATATATATATATATATACGCGTCGACTAGAGAGCCTCCTTTTTTTTCTCGGTTAAAATTGTGGACCATTTTTGTCTTTTATCGTCCGATTCGACTCAAATATTTTATCTTGGATTTTCAAAATCACAGGAAAAAAATTCAAGTGAAAATTTTTTCGACCGAAAGACGTAAAATTCTTCATTGGAAGATGATGACATGGAAGAAGTTGATATGACCATACCGCCAGTGTCTCCTTAGGACACCAGGTATTTTAATTGCATGAAAAAACAGTCAATTTTCATCGGCTGTATTTTTGGGGAAATGTATTATAAGGCTGATATTTACAAACATAAAACATGCTTCTATTTCAACTCTAGTTTGAGCTTCCCATTGCATTTCTTTGCAGAACAGAGACATATGTTATGAGTGGGAGAATAGTTTGCCAATGAAACCATAATCGTAAGCAACAAAGGAAGTTTTCTAGATCAGTTGCTGACAAATCCCATTTTTTAAAACAAGGCGAATTAGGCTACATCATTTATTATACTCTAAGCTTTCAAATTATTTTTTTTTCAAATACTTGACAAACTACGGCACAAGAAAAACTTTTGTATTTCCAAGAGTATTCCAGATTCCATTAAAAAAGATAGAGAGAACGGGATTTACTAATCATGTGTGCCAAATTGCAACAGAATCGGTTCAGAGATGAAAAATTAATCGTCCCCTATTCTGCTACCCCTCATAGGTGGATAATTCCAGTTTGAATTCAAAAATGACCAACTTAAAAGTATACCCTACACAATGAAATAATAATCTTCAGAATCGGATAACCTAGTACAAAGTTATGAGTGGTAGAATCGGCAACGGGTGAAAATTCAGTGGATGAACGATAAATTTCCTATTTTTTAGGGGGAATTTTCTTTTCGAATTCATGGGACCAACTTCGAATGAACCCTATCCAAGAATGAAGAATCATCGAAATCTTACTACTCTGTGAAAAGTTATGCGTGGTCATACATATAAAAATATACGCGTCGACTAAGAGGACCTCCTCCTTTGTTTTCGTCGGTTAAAAACTTTTTAACAAAAACTGAAACCGACGAAAAAAGAAACTGAGAAGCATAAAATAAAATGAACCTTTTTAGTCTTAATAACTAGCTCCTGAAGCTAATATGAAGTAACCAATTTTGAGTCGGTGCCAATCAAACAAACAAGCAAATTAATTACGTAAAATAATGGCAGCGGGGTGCGCGGCGGCAGCGCGCCCCTTCGCCGGAAATTGCCGAGCGTTCTTGAAGTCAATATCAGCGACAGCTACCCGAACGGGCACACACGTGAGGACACATGTCGTTGCGAGTGATCGTGCAGAGAGCGCATTTTTGGAATGTCATTGTATATTGCTGAGATTTCACGTTGCATTTTTATGTTATTTTGGTTTGATGTTCTATGAAGTAATTTATTGATCTTGTTGTTTTTTGGCGCCGACTCAAAATTAGTTATCACATTGGAGAGTAGGAGCTTAGTAATTAAGACTAAAAAGGTTCATTTTATTTTTTGCTTTTCAATTTCTTTCTTCAGTTGAATTTTGTGTTGAAAAAAATAATTTTTGTGGCTAAAATCTACTAATTGCTACCCACTTAATTTGGATTACATTTGGAATACTTACTTACCACCTTACTTTTAATTATAACTGTTATTTTATTCATTTATTCATCTTTCATTAATTTATTTGGTACACATTCAACAGCCGAAGCCATTCACAGAATGGGAAATATACATTCAGGACAGGTTAAACAGGGTTAATTCTAATGTACAGACATATACAGAGATAATCCTAATGTACATGGAATAAGACAATTTATTCCATAGAAAGTAAATAATAAGAGCAATGATGTATATGAACTGAAAAAAAATAAGTGAGAAAAACGTTTATACACATCACCAAAATATGAAACTATATCATATGTTCAGTAAGAATCATTATGATTGCAAAAACTATCATGATGTCAGTTGGCTTGCAGTTGAAAATATATACTATAACTAGCTGGTACCAGTGACTTGAACTTGTTTTTTTTTGTGACGACTATCACAAATTCACTCCTTTAGGGACGGAATTTCCAAAAATATTGAAACACGTATTTCTTTATTCGTAACAAACACCTCAAATACCAATTTTTATGACCCTAACTTCAAAACTAACGGAACCCCCACAAAAACTTTTTCCCCCTTTTCACTGAAACATGTATTTCTTCATCCTTCACGAAGACCTCAATACTAATTTTTATGACCCTAACTTGAAAACTAACGTAACCCCCATTACAAACTTTCACCCCTTTAGGTGTTGAATTTCGAAGAGCACTGAAATACATATTGCTGCTATTTGAAACAAAGACTCCAAATACCAATCTTTACGAACTTGAAAACTAACAGAATTCCTGAAAAACATTTATCATCATCTGTGAAGAAGAGCCCAAATACTGATTTCCATGACCCCAATTTCCAAAACCAAGTATTCTTTAATTTTCATCCCCCTTCTCACCCATGTTTTCATTCCTTCAGGGATGGATTATCGAAAAAATATGCTGTCAAAATTTTAGCTCTTAGGACTAGCGGTTTGGTCTGGGCGTTGATTGTATATCAGTCAATCAGTGAGTCAGTTAGTCAGGACATGTAATTATATATGTAGATATTACCCCAAATACGAAGAAGCTGCTGTGAACCGTTGTGGAGAAACTTCGATCATATATGCTACGCTAGATACGATATTCTGTATTGTTTGTTTGGTATTAGAGGGGTACAGATGGGAGGGGGTGAAGGAGACGTTGGGGTACTATACGTAATAGCGTGTATACGTAATAGCGTGTATTTATCAATAGTTTGAGTACGCTAATCCCCCTCGGACCTACCAAAACAATAACCTATACTCTGGGTCGGAAATAATAGTCAGTGACGTATTCTTAGATTTAGGGTGCCTAAGAAATTCCATTGGCGGAAACAGTTCCAGTGGTTGCAACCTCCGCACCGCCCTCGATAAATATCAGTACAATTACTGACGTCGACTACGTACTTTTGACATGGGGCGAAATGAATCCGGCACCGGTGCGCGTTACGTCACTGACTATTATTTCCGACTCTGAGTATAGGTTCCGTATCTAGCGTAGCATATATGATTCAAGAGAAGAACCCTCGAATGTTCCGTCTCCATCATCGAATGAACTCCGGGTCTCCATTATGTTTTAGTGTCATCAGAACTACATATGTGTGTCAGGTTTCAACATAATCGGTTTACAGTGTAAAATCAAATTCAAATGGACCAATTCGAAGCATACAGTATACTTTAAAAAAAGAATCATCCAGTACAAAGTTATGCGTGAGAATCGGTTGGGAGTTAAAATTCAGTGGGAACCAACAAACATCCCCATTTGAAAAAAATCCACCCTTAGGAGTGGATTTTTTTTTAATCCACCTAGGACCAACTCGAAGTATACCCCATATATTGAAAAAAGAATCATCAAAATCGAAATACTCCTTGAAAATGTATACGTGGTATATATGGAAAAAAATATACGCGTCGATTAGAGATCCTCCTTCTTTTTTTGTCGTCGATTAAAAATATAGAAATAAATGCTGTCTATACAAAGTCCAATAAATACTTTCCAGTCGGAATATTAACCGGATATATTATACCGGATGACAATGGGACTAGGGCCATGCTTATACCTCCTTCACCTATCAACCGATTTGAATGAAATTTTGTACGTAGATATGAGACACAATTTCGAATTGACAAACATATGAAACCGAAATGGCCGACTTCCGGTTTCACCAGAATAGCCACCAACTGCATTTTTCAAATAAAACACCCTATATGTTGATGTTTTTCGGATTCTACGGCTAAATAACATACGACAAAGTTGCCAAATTTTCATTTTCTAATCGAAAACAAAATATTTTCCAATTTTAGTTTCAGCCCAAGAGGCCTTGATAAGGTTGAAATCTGTACTTATTTACATCAGTAACTCTTAGTGATATTCATTTCATCGATAAGATCAATAACAAGTCCTTCAGCAGAAATAGAAATTTTCTGAACGCATTCTTAACGAAAAAATAGTTTTTATTAAATGGTACCACCGAGGGCCATCTTGCCATTTGATAGAGAATTCAATTACCATTTCAACGATAAACATTATGTACCAGCTTCTTTTTGTTCAAAACATAGAGAGTCATCTAACAAAATGAAGAAATTGGGAGGTAACATGATATCTATTCATTCTTTCAAACTTTACTTCAGAATGGTAATAATGAATTACCAAAAATAATCGACTTGACAATATGAAATGATCATAAACCCATCACAGAAAAAATAACTCTAATATAATCGAACTTTTTGAATGAATCTAACGACTGAAACAGTGGAACATTCAACGTACTAATTATTACTCACAATACCATTATCCTGTTTTCAATAGAAGAGTTTCACAACTATCGAAAAATCATTTTATTCATGTTGAAAAGGGAAACATTCTCAATTGAATATTGATAGAAAGATTTTTCTGTGAATTGAAAAATCCACGATTGAAATGAATACTGCACACGAGGTTATCTTGACGATGGAAGATAGTGACTAAGGTTTATCTTTCAGTCGCAGATGATTCCACATCTGATTTTATGAACATCATGTTTATATTTTCAACAAATCAATCATTTTATTCATCAATGACCAATGACATGTTCGAAGTGTTGCTTGTTTTCCCCAACACATAGACTAGTTCTATTTAGTGAACACCTCATCACATTTATCAGTTCGTGAGGCAGGAACTTCTCCTGAAATGCCCGCTCAACTCTATCTCTGAGGTCCTCCAAATGAGTTGGTCTCTCGAGTATACTTTGGATTTCATCTGAACTCATGGATAGAAATCAATGGGGGTTGAATCGAGAGATCTGGCTGGCCATCTGATTGGACCATTTGTTCCAATCCATCTCTGCCCATAGGTATCACTAAGATATTGCCGAACAATTTTCCCCGATGTTCTCAGGTGAATCGTTGAAATTATTTCGAATATCTTTCTCTAAGAATTGTAGATATTTTTGGCCCGTCAAAGGACCGTCGGAAAGAATTGGTCCGATGATTCTTGTCCCTGTAATTCCTACCCAGATGTTGAATCCAAATCTTTCTTGAAAATTACCTTCTCTCAGCAACCTAGGATTTTCTTGAGCTAAACACCTTGTATTATTCCTATTGAACATACCATTATTCGTAAACCTAGACTCATCTGTGAACAGTATCTTCGAGACAAAACCATTATTCAAATCATGATGACGCAAAATCCAATTACAATAATTAAGTCTCCGTACTGGGTCCATTTTCATAAAGATGCTGATGCAGACTGTATTTATAGGAGCGATTATGTTTTTTCAATACTTTTCTGGCACTTTCCCTGCTGATCCCACATTCAATTTCCAATTCTCGCACTGAGGCAGATGGAGAAAAATGAACATATATAACATTAGATCTGCTTCTTTGCTGACGATGAAGTGGATGTGGTTTTGATCAGTGGTTCTTCCCTTAGCATCCTTTCCAATTTCCTGAAAGACGTCCTCGATGGGTGCCATCTTAACGGATAATGAACAGCGTAGAGCGATACTTGCATTGACAGCTTTCTTCTGACATCCTCGGTATATCAATAATCATGACCATTTGTTCGTTTCGAGAATAACGATTAATATTTTCCATTTCAAAAAAACTTTTTATAAACGAAACGAGATGACAAGTAAAATTGGTATTTCACTTTTGATATGATATTAATCATCTACTGTTTTCCATATTTCCACGGCTACCTTTCATTTCATCAAACCTAAACGGATAACTCATTGGAATTTATAGGCATCGTATAAAATCTTGCACAAATTCAATACTTGACCGTTTTTTGTTTTGAACAAAAAGAAAGTGGTACATAATGTATATCGTTGAATTGGTAATTATATTCTCTATCGAATGGCAAGATGGCTCTCGGTAGGTACCATTTGAAAAAAACTATTTTTTCGTTAAAAATGCTTTTAGAAAATTTCAATTCCTGCTCTAGGAGTTGTTATTGATCTCATCGATGGAATGACTATTACTATGAGTTACTGATGTAAATTAGTATAGATTTCAACCTGATCAAGGCCTCCTGGGCTGAAAAAAAATTGTATACTGAAAGAGCGCATAAAATTCAGACAGATACATATTTTAAAAAGTAAAGTGCTGCTATTATTCCATTGACATATACCCTTTCATTACGGTGACAAAAATCCTGCAATAGAGAATTCATATTCCCAAACTTATACGATATCTCAGTCATGAGTCGTCGAGCAGATGTTACATACACTTGGATTCTCCCGAAAATCACAAAATGATAGCAATGTATTCCTGAGAACTCCACATGAAAATGTTTTTCAATTATAAAAAAGAGATTATGACAGGTATATATCAATGTATCAAGAAGTTGCGTTGGTAGTTTCTCAAAGTTGATTAAATTTCGAGGAGCTTACTTTCCGTTCGAGTCCACGCAGTCGACAAACTCTCATACTACGCTATGAATATTTTACTAACTTGGTTATGTCAGGGGAGTTATCGATGAATTTTTAAAGTTTCTGAAATATGATGAGAGTATGTACAGTGAACATTTCACTTGACACATTGTATGCGAATAAATATATTTTAGATACTACAACCGTTTCTCTCATTTGATGTTGGAAAGTAAGGATTTCTGTGAAGTTTTCTGACCCAACATATTTCCCAATAGCTAGAACTCGAAACGAACTTTTTTCAAAATGGTCCCAGTCCCAGTGATATGAAGGTATAAAAACCCAATTCTGTGTTCTTTAAGAAAAGGGAAACATTCTCAATTAATTTGTTTGAAAATATGACAGGATGTTCATAAAATAAGATGTGGAATCATCTGCGACTGAAACATGAACTTTAGTCACTATCTTCATCGTCAAGATAACCTCTTGTGGGGTATTCAGTTGAATATGAAATGGAAATATTTTTCTGTGAATTGACAAATCAACGATAAAAATGAAGTTATTTTTGTGAATGTCTAACAGAAAACAACTACTTTCCCGGCTAAACCCACGCTGGACATTGAACTACATCTGATATTCTGAAAGGAACCATAACTAAAAAACTGGAATTGAAAATATACATTTCATTCAGATAGTTATTTGATTTTCTATTCCAGTCCTAATTAAGAACTCATATAGATGAATGAGGCAATGAAGAATGTTTTCCGAAAGACAGTACTCACCAGAAACCATTCGTAACATTGAAGCAAGAGAGGCATCGCTTTCACTAGGTCTTCAATACATTAAATATTGAATAGAAATGTTTTTCTGTTAATTGAAAAAACCACTATGGAAATGAATACCCCACAAGATGTTATCTGATTTCATGAACATTTTTTTCATATTCTCAAACAAAGCAATCTTTGTTCTTCAGCTCATTCCAAAAACTGGCTAGATATAGTCTGAACTCTTTATCTATGTATAAAAACATCAAGATATTTTTCATCGAAAACTGAAATCAACACCTCTCAAGATTGGTATGTCTGTGTGAGTTTTTCGAAGAGAAAAATGTATCCTTTTTGATCGGAAAAATAGTACAATCACCTGAAAAAAATATGTCCTTCCATAGTTTGGTTGAATTTTTCAACTATTTCATTCAACTGGGTTAGAAGCGCATTTGTCCTGGTCCTACTGGTCCCCAGTAGCTCAAAATCTTTCTGACATTCTGACTATGAATGTACTTATGTTGTTAACGATTGTGGATGACTCTTGGTCTGGAATGGCATAAGCTTCCACCATTTGCTGAAATAGTCCATGGCAATGAATGTATTTGTTGCAATCATCTGTCACGAACAATTGTCCATCACACCAATGAACGAAGCACCCACATGGCATTCCTTCATTCCACCTCTGGACTTTGTTTTGGGACCTGTGGTTACTTCGCATTTTGTACGTCTTCTGCACCAGCTCTACCTCTTCCTCTTGTGCAGAATCTCATTTACTCCTTGGTGTTCTCCTGTTTTTTTCCTCATGGATTTCCTTCGAAACTTTCTATCCTTTCATTCCTATTAGCCGCTCTATGGACTTTATTTGAAATTATAGACTTATATGATGTAGTATCCTTTTCTACCAACTTTCTGATCGACTCCATAACAAAAATAATGGAGGAACGCTGGAATACAATTTCAAAATTTAATACATTATCAATAAATCAGAGTTTTCGAATTTTTCATTGGTTCAAATTATTTCAATAATGATAGAGTATTATGGAAACCTGACCCAATCATGATGTCATTCGTCCGGCTCCGTTGGATGAACTTGAAGCACATATAAAGGATTGAATCCCAAAAAAGCTCGGGGTTATGACGGTATTTCTAATCACACGATTAAGAATTTTCCCGACAATCGGGTGCAGTCACTTTTGAATAGTATCAACAACTCTCTGCGCCTCGGAGGTGGAAGCATGCCATCGTGGTTATGATTCCGAAGGAAGGACAAAACCTGACCACGCAAAATTATCGACCAATCAATGTGCTTCGCTGTTCAGCTAAGTTAGCTGAGAAATTGTTCTGGAAAGGCTTGATGATGAAGCGGAGGACATAAATGTCTTACCAAATGAGCAGTTCGGTTTTTCGTCGCGCTCCCTCCACTGAGCTACAGGTTCCTAGGCTGGTGGAAAACACAATAACCTCATTAAATACGAATAACAGTGCCCATATCGTAATTTTCGATATAAGTAAGGCCTTCGCCTTCGACCATATATGTATTGAGTTCCAAAATTGATAATAAAGACAGCAAATGTGACGCCAAAATCAAATTGATGCGCATGCGCGAAAATGGAGGCGTGACATGTATTGGTTGATGTTCGGTTGCCATAACTACGCACAGCCAAAATAACAAGGGAATACATATATAACCCGACTTCACTACCATTGCATTGACTTCACTCTCATGGCCAGTTATCAATATTCGTAGCTAATAAATATATGCCTTCAACAGAGTATGGCACGAAAGCCTACTCTGCGAATTAATTGATTTTCACCTTCCTCTGAGCCTGGTGGAGTGGATGAAGTCGATCCTCATGGGTAGGACATTTCAGACCAAGGTCGACGAGTTTCTCTCGGATTCGAGAGGAATTGAGGGAGCAGTACTGTCTCCTACACTATACGCCTTTTCCACATCCGATATACCAAGAAGCGAACATGTGAAGGTCTACCTGTTCGCCGATGATACGGCTTTACTTTCTTCCTCAGACAACCGCTTGATGGGTGTCGTTTTCTTGTAGAATGCATTAACCCATTAATGGCCAAGCAATAAATGAAAACATTTTTTCTAATTTTTTTATTGAATATGGTTCAAAATACATTAACTAAGAATATTTATCATATTTTGACAGAAAACCAACAGCAACACAGAAAAACATAAGGGTGCGTATACGCACCTTTGGCCATCACCGTTATAGAATAAAACACATGTTCAAAAAGTCAACTATTTTTTTTTATGAAAGACCTCAAAACATTCGGGATGGAGATAATTTTTACATTTTTTGCACAAATATATAGTATGACTTTTGCATAATCTTCATTTTTTTCGTGCACTTGTATCATGACCAATATTGTCAAATCTAACGTCGTCCGGCAAGCTATCTTTAGAGGGACGTCCATAGCTTGAGTGAGCAACCACATCTGTGTTGACAGTTTCAGCAAGTCCCTCAAATTTCATAAGCGTTAGTGCTAGAAGTGATCGAAATTCTAACTGCAAAATGTTACTGTCATTGACTTTATTGTGAATCTTCCAGCTCTTTACGACTGTGCTATCAATTAGATTTATAAATAGAGGCCACCACCATTTCTTACCTCGTATTCTGATACGGTAATTAGCTATGCTATTATCATGTAAATCCACCCCACCCATAAATTTGTTGTAATCGGCTACAAGATAAGGTTGAGGTACAGGAATATATTTGTGCTCTCTTCAGCTATATCGTTCTGTTTGTACAAGAGGTAGTACTTGTGCAGGTATTCGTAATTACCGTAACAGCAGAATTATCCAGCCATCTCACAAGTAAAACTTTCAATGCCGTATCAAATACAGAATCGAATGTTCCCCGTACCGTCTTTTTGAATGTTTTATTATTTTGTAAAGGACACTTCGCCGTGCCGGTTTTCTCTAATAGTACCGGTGGCAAAGAAGCCTAGGTCCTTCAGTGTCGTAAAAAGAGCGTTAGACGAAAAAAAGTTGTCAAAAAATACTCGATGCTCTTGGGGTTTGTCAACTGCGGAAAGTAAGTCTAAAACTACCTTCGTTCCAAGACTATCGACTGAATTCAAGTTAGTTTTCTGTTTTCCACCGTATGGAATGAATTTATATAAATAACCTGTGTACGAACATAGGCACCATAATTTGAATTCGAATCTCACAGGCTTTCCCCGAATAAACATTTTGCTGAGTGACGTCCAAAATATGGCACCATTTCTTCATCTATCAAGAGGTTATGTTCAAATGTACCAAATTGCAAACATTTTATATTCATCATATCAAAGATAGGGGTGAGCTTGGTAAATTTATCATCTTTGTCTAATTGAGTATTATCAGACAAATGAATATTTCGTTTGATTGATCGAAATTCATTTCTAGGCATCGTTTTTTTCACAATTGCCACATCTTTGTCCTCATCCTTTGACCAATACATGTCATATTGTGGCAAAGTGTGATAGCCAGATAAAATGCAAATGCCGATAAAACGTTTCAGGTCTGCTCCATTCATGTCAAAATCGTGTCGATTGTTTTATGCTGCATTATTTTTTGAAAAATGTACAATTTGACTGGTCACTTCTTCATCGAAAAATGATGAAAATATTTCCATCGGCGTCTTACCTCCATGGCAGGCTTCGATGTTTTCTAATAAGCGAGTGTTGTTTCTTACAGGATGGGAGGAGAAATTGGGAGTGCTGCTTTTTTCCCATTTTGGCACAATATTTGACTTTTTCCCATTGGGTTTGTCGTATATTCTCATTTTGTCACGAATTTCACTTAGTGGAATATCATCTTCAGAATCACTTGCCGGAGGTACATAAACTTCATGAGTTCCAGTAATTTCTGCATCAATATTACCTCCTCCATGAGATATCGTCTAGGTCCTCATCATCAGTAATTTCATCAACATTTGGTGGAATATACGTCACTTCAACTTCATTTGCGTTTTCTACATCAGAATCTTCTTCAAGATAGGCAAGCAATTCCTTCGTAGTCAATGGTCGTCTTCGGTCATACATCTCCTGTGGTCGAATCTGGCCAGGCAACTTTCTTGAAGTACATGGCTGGCTCATGTTGGCTGTGTTGTAAAATATAGAGTTTCAGGTTATATAATTTTGAAGCATAATAGTAGTTCACAGCTTACCTTTAGTTGCCTTCGAATAGGTACAGCAAAAAATGATTTCTAATCCTTACTGATAATTTAAATATGAATCTACCACAGTAACGAAAACCAAACTAGTACACGTGCTCACTACTGCAGTGGAAATATAACCGATTCACGATTGCCGGCGCTGATTCTGTTTGACGCCAAAGGTGCGTATGCGCACCCGCGGTATTAGAATCCTAATTAGAATTTTAAAAGCTGAATTTTATCCAAGTGCGTAATTTAGGACAATACATAGTGGGATACTAAACGTGTATTATCATGAAATGAGTCTTTAGTGCGCCAAGAACTGAATAAAGAATTATTGTTTTCATAATGTTGTAAAATAGTTGAAAAACTATGTTAGTTTTGCTAATTGTAAAACATATTTTTATATATTTGAAATCTAATAAAAATCCTTACAAGGTCAAAAAAACATATTAGAACATCTACAAATACTTGTTAGAGTAAAAACAATTACAGCAGCTCATAAAAAAAAAATTGAAAAGGGTGCGTACATGCACCTTTGGCTGTTAATGGGTTGAACGCCCTCCAGCAGTGGTATCTGGAGTGGAAAATGAAGTTGAATCTCGATAAAACGCAAGGATCTCGATGGGTCGCAAGAGGAACAACCCGGGAGGAAAGTGAATATCTCCGGAAGGGAGATATAATGGTCAGAACAGGCCGAGTACCTGGGAGTTACTTTGAATCGTCGGCTCACCTGAAAACCGCAGGTGAAAATTGTCAAAAATAAAATCGCGAAGAAAATCTGCGCGCTTTATTAGAATCACGAAGAAAATCTGCGCGCTTTATCCTTCGATTAATAGGAGGAGCAAACGTTCTCTTAGAAATAAAGTGAAGATTTATAAAATGATGTCCAGGCCAGTTATTTTGTATACCTCAGCCGCCTGGGGCCGAACCTGCTGGACTAGCATTTGCGTCCTGCAACGGGCGCAAATGGAAGTCCCACGGATGATAACAAACGCTCCGTGGTATGTGCGGAACGATCAGATCCTCGAAGACTTGAACCTGCTTTCCATCGTGAGTATTATCAGAGACCGCAATTGGAAAGTATTCGATTGCCCAATAACCCACGAGAACCCTCTCGTGAGGGAAGCCGCTGATTAAACCATAGACGACTCTTCGCGCTTTAAACGTCCCAGGCACTCCCCGGAGTGATGAGCTACCTATCAACTCATACCGGGTAGTGAAAGGTGCACCCTCTATAGATATTATATTTTCCAAATTCAGATTCAAAATTCTTTCTCGGCCATTTTTGAGAACCACCATCATGGCAAGGGCTAGGGACCGGTCTTCAGTCCTTGTCCAGTCAAAATTCTGAATTCGTGAATGGCTGTCACCCACTTATTTGAAGCCCAGAGGGTAAGAGCTTTTGGGTTACGCTTGCCTTTAGTAACAGTGATAGAAGATCCTGAACTATAGAAACCTGAAGATGGCTTGCGATTGGGCAACTGTATGCGTTTTTGCTGATCTTGAGATATCTGAACACAACAACAACGCTTGAACAATTTATTCCAAGTTCCTTTCGAAAAAAAAACAGTAGTATGCCCGAATTAATTCCTGACATTCTTCCGGAAAATATAATTCATTTTCAGAAAAGTATCAGATTCCACTTCCCCTCCAGAAAAAATAAACACTTCTCATTTCAAAGTATGGAATAATCAATTATCATATTTTCATACCAACTCACTCCATTACATATTTTTTCGGAGCTGAAAGATGGGATATAAGCAGTTCATAAACATCTAGAAGATCGATATATTTTCAAACCCGATTATATGTGATAGATATTCGTATGGATACACCACATATATCTCTAATGCTTGAAACTTTCTTATCATTCTTGGTGGAAGTTAACAGTATCGATGCGGTCTTCGTCAATATGTTAAAGGACTATTGATCATTTTCTTTTGAAGCCTTGAAGGCTACTCAAAATTCCCTTGAAACCAGCTATGCATCATATATCTGGGGTGTCATTGTGAGGGCTGATTCGTTTTCGTGAGCACAAAAAAAAGAATATGGAAACATTTGCAGGAAAAAATACAAGATATCACGAATGTTTGGGAAAGCAATAATGAAAATTCGAATATTAAAGGTCACCTGAAATTTTTGTCATTGAGATCGTAACGTGACGAATATTTTTTTACTCAAATATGTTCAGATAGTTTCAGACTTCTGACTCTTAGACCCATTTCTCCCAGTGTTTCGAGTAGAATGGAGAGGTCGACGATGTCGAAGACCTCAGCGAGATCTGAAAATATTGTCAAGTATGAAAAATATTACCCGATATAAATATAGCAATCATTTCTTTTTCAAAATTCTGAATTAATTTACCAGACTTGAGAATAAAATTCAAACAATTGAACCCAAAGTGGAAAACTCCGTAGTTCATATATTTTACAGTAATTCATCATCTAGTATAACATTTATTGAAATACAGTATTTCCTGCAAATTCAAAGTTCAACGCCAGTCATTAACCAGGGATTGGGTTTCAGTTTGGTATTGCATTCATCAATAGCAAGAACGCTGATTCTGCAAGTCAGCGATATATTTCCTATAAATGAAAGTGTTTGCTTTTAATCGGGCTCTCTTCGGTTTTTATGCTGCTGGTCCACGGTGACATATCTCCTTCCCTTGGTTTTCATTATAATGTTAGTGTTACTTTTATTTACTTGTCATGGTCATTGTTCACTTCAGTATTTTTGTATTCACCATTGTGTTATTTTTACCTTATAATTTTAATAAACCATAATAGTTTTCACTTTACCTTTGTTATTTCACTATACCAGGGTGGTCACAATCACAGATATAAAATGTTTTAACCTCTCGCAAGCCAAGCAAGTTAATTAGTGGGCACCCTAAACAGTTAGGGGGCCAGGGTTTCACCCAAAGTAGGGCGTGACAATATAGTGAGACATGGCTTGTTTCCTTCGAGATATAACATCGAATTGCACGTTAGTTGGAAGCTCACATTTTTGTAGCTGACTCAGGAGTCTTATTTTCATAAAAATATTAGTATTCAAAGAAATCTGCATATTGCACTGACCCTTTACTTGACCGCCCCCCGCCCTAGTTGGTAAAATGAGGAAATCGTGCGAAAAAAATCGAGATATCGACGGAAATATCCGTTTTGAGGTCCCCCAAGAAGACTGAGACCATTTCCAGAGTGGAGTCTGTCTGTCTGTAATCTTCAAGATAACTGCCGAACCGTTTGACCAACCAAGCTGAAATTTGATATGAAGAAACAGTTTCTGCCCGAATGCGACCATTCGTTTTTGGCTGTCATCTGTCAAACGGTGTCACTATTAAAGAATGACAGAAATTATGGCATACGGAATTCGACTTGCAATATGTCATTTGAAAGCCGTTGAAAAACTGTAGGTAGAAAAAATAAAAAAAGCAAAGTTCAAAACTTTGCCATTCAAAATCTATCCGATGGATTAGAACTGAATTCGGCAGGGAGTAAGGCAACAAAAAACTCAACTCAGGTCTGCAGATGGAGCTCTCCACCGTCTTCCAGTCTGGTGCTACGAATATTTAATTTTACTAGCTACTTACTTACTAGGAGTAACAACATGCATCCCATCTCCCCCTTCTTCCTTCATCATTCTCCCTTCTCCTTCATTCTTTCTGTAAGAGCGGAATGAGAAATATTTCCTGCAGGCTAGTCCCATGTTCATATTATCAACTCACGGATGAACATTTGGTAGATTGAGATATATGGTTAATTCTACGTCGTGAAGACGGGGAGAATGACTGATATCGAGACGATTTTACCCACGCATGCTATCAACACATGGGAATAAATTATTCACTTTCCTTAAATTACTTTTCTTGGTGAATATGACGTACATTGTTTCCTTAAGTACGTGTAGAAAATTCAGGAGCATGTTGCTGACGTCAAAATAAGAAGAAAAATTCCTATAAACATAAGTCCGCAAGTTATTTGTTTCTGAGATGCAAGGTGTCAAAGTTGAGTTCTTTTAGAGTGAAACTTTTTCGTCCATCTATTGCATGTCGCGTGACGGTCGGCCGCGGAGTAGGGATGAAGTGAAAGGCGCTCGACATCGACAGAGCAGCCGGGGCCAATATGGCGGAGCCTATGGTGCGCATCAGCTGACCGTGTAGTGTATAGACTATTACTCATTTGTGTATAAAATTAAGAGTGATGATGCGATTTTAATACCCTGAATCGAATTTTTTCCAATAATTTTTAGTTAAATGTCTACAATGCGAAAAAAAAATTCACTTATACCGTGGTTTCATAAAACAACACAATGATTTTTTTTAAAGTGAAACTTTTATTACATCGCCTCAAACTTTTTTGTCCATCTATTGCATGTCGCGTGACGGTTGGCCGCGGAGTAGGGGTGAAGTGAAAGGCGCTCGACAGAGCAGCCGAGGCCAATATGGCGGCGCCGGTGCGCATCAGCTGACCGTGTAGTGTATAGACTATTACTCATTTGTTTGTTTTTATCAGTGTTTAATGTAAATGTTGCTATGTTTTTGCTTTTGATAAACAACGACACAGCTAGTGAGTCCAAAAAACTGATCAACGAGGAAAAAGCCAAGAATAGTGCAAAATGAATGACGATGAATTAATTCTACGTCGTAAAAGACAGAACGCCGACAGAGCTCGTGCTTATGGAAAAAGGAAAAAAGATCTTGGTGAGTAAACATAGTTTTTATATCGAATTTATTGGAACTATTAGAATTCTTGGCTGGTGCTTATTGTTGTTTATGTATTTATTTCAATTTTGAGTGCTTGAATTTAATATTTAACTTATTTCGTATGAATATAGTTGGAGACCTTGTTATCATTTCCCATAATCATTTCCATTTTCCAACTATAAAATTAAGATTGATGATGCGATTTTAATACCCTAAATGGAATATTTTTCCAAAATTTTCTAGTTAAATGTCTACAATGCGAAAAAAAGTTTCACTTATACCGTGGTTTCATTAAACCACACACACAACTTTTATTTTTTGTGAATACATTTCAAAATAATTGTGATACTCCAGTTTGGTATCTGGGGAGTATTTTTCAATGACAAACTCAAATTTGATGTTAGTATGTCTCTTTCGTGGAAGTGGCGCTACCTGCATATCTTTTCAGTCATTTGAAATGTCTTTTTTTTTGGATAGTACCTGTATCACGTTTTCTATTGGAAAAATCGATTTTCCCAACATTTTTGTTCAAAAAATATATTTTTGGTAGGGGTCGCTGCGAGCATCTGTTTTAGAGTTATTAGGATTAGAAATAACCAATGCAAGTGATTTTGAATAACAAGATTTTTAAATTCAGAAATTAATTCTGTTAAAAAATTGTTTTTCTTCAATTTCATTTTCATAATGGGAATCGGGTGTCATTACATTTTAATAATAATAATAATAACAGTAATCAAGACCAATTTAATACTAGAACAGTTAGTTGGGGGTGATAATTGAAGTAGGTAATTGTTCAAAATTGCCACCTTGTACCATTATGCATGCGTCGGCTCGTCGTCTCATGGACCCACGTATTCGTTCCATTATACCTAGTGTATTTTGGATAGCGTCACATCCAGCAATGATTCGTTGACGTAGTTGTTCTTTGGTTTCTATTGGCACCGTATAAACCAGGGCCTTCAAGTGACCCCACAAAAAAAATCTATTGGATTTAAATTCGGAGACCTCTGAGGCTAGAATTGATTTGGAACTTCAGCGCTTCTACCAATCCATCTGTTTCTAAATCGCTGATTTAAAAATTCACGTACTATTAGAGTAAAATGCGCTGGCGCTTCATCATGCGTGAACCCTATTCTTTGTCTCAGTAAAAGTGGAATGTTTTCAAGTAATTCAGGCAAAATATTTTGAGGCATTCATGATGAGAATTTCCATTAAGAGTCCCTGGAAAAAAGTGGGGACCAATCAAATAATCCCCAACAATACCAATCCACACATTCAATGAAAATTGGTGTTGAAACACGGACTGAACTATTGCGTGAGGGTTCTCGTCACCCACATGATTATTATGAAAGTTCATTATGACGTTCTTTGAAAAATGTGCCTCGTCAGTGAATAATATCTCTGCAGTAAATTCAGGGTTTTTCGCAATTTTCTGCAGTATCCATTGGCGAAATGTTACACGGAAAAGGAAATCTCGAGGAAACAATGCTTGGATAAGGATACAACTGATTTTGTTCGAGAATTACCAAAACTAATTTATGATGTACGTTCAGATTTTGTTCCATTTTTCTCGTGCTTGTCTGTGGATCTTCTTCGATTGCCTGAAGAACAGCTTCTTCAACTTCTGGTGTCCTAGTAGTCAATGGTCTGCCTGCCACTGGAGCTTTTTCAAAGTATCCATCCTCCATAAGCCGCTGAAAAAGGTTCCTGAATGTCTGGTGATTCGGCGCTCGATGATTAGGGCATCTTCCATTATAAATACGTCTAGCCTCGTAGCAATTGCCATCGGCAGGACCGTATACGTAAATCATATTAGCCATTTCACTATTCGTGTATGCTGCCATTTGGAAAAGATTGGAACACACATAAAGAAAACAACTTCACTGTCTCAAGAACGGATTGAAATTACATGATGGTTACTCACCTGAATGTTATTTATTTAATCGGAAAAGAGTTCAAAAAAACTGTGTAACAAAAAACAAGAATCATTTTTTGCCTACATTCAAGTGTTGAATGTAGAAAACCATTGAATGAAAGAAGACAAATGCATTGGCGTATCTTTTCCGATAATAACTACTTAGAGGCGAATTCACCTGAAGACGATTGCAGATACAAGTATTCGAAACGTCGTGGAAACCTTTTGTATCCATTAAGGCGATGGGCGTTCAGAACGAGAGTAATTGTGTTGACTTGCCATGATGAAATCCGTATTGATTGTCTGAGAGTATATGATATTTTTGGAGGTATTCCTCTATTCTCATTCTAAGGATTTAAAAAAAAAATCCGACATTGCTTATTATAGAGATTAATCTGTAATTAGTTTCTTCCGTTTTATCTCCCGATTTTAATGATGGTTTTATAACCGTGTGTTTGGGGGCATCTGGTATCATACCTTTATGAATAGAGACGTGAATGTAATCGGTCTTAATATAAAGCCTACGCATTTGATTAGGGTTTCGGATTTGATATTGTCTATTCCGGTTGCTTTTTTTGGTTTAAGTTTCAGAATTACTTCTCTGACTTCGTTTGCGCTGCACTCTTCGAGGTAGAATGAATTTAATATTGTTTTTTGGCAAATGCAATGTGCCTTTCTGCATTTTTGGCATTTGCTATGTATTTTCCTATTTCCGTGAAATAATTGACAAAACGTTCCGCTATTTCTCAGTCATTTGTAATAATATTACCATTTGTTGATTATAATTGCTCAATTTTGTTTTCTAAATTTCTGTTTTCAATACTTTCCAATGAGTTCCATAGTTTCTTTGAATCGTTTTTATGTTTTTCTATTTCATTCTTATAAAATATTATTTTTGCTTTTTCGATCATTTCGTTATTTCAAATTGAATTTTTGTGTTTTTATTGTTGGGTTCATTACGCATTTTCTCAAGAAGTTCGTTTTTGGTGTCTAGTAACTTGATTAGTCCATCAGTAATCCAATCCTTTCGCTTTGTCTGTTTTTTATTGATGTTAGTTTTCTCAGTGCATTATTCAGTTATTTCTGAGAATCTATCTATGAATTTTTTTGTGGCCGTTTCTATATTCGAATCTGTATACACTATTTGCCATGATTCTTTTTTAAGTTTCATTCAAATAATGTTTTTGCTGTGATGATTTGGCTTCATTTTCAGGTTGGGTGGATTTTATTTGTTCTAACTGGAGCGCGATAGGAAAATGGTCAGTGGTGCATGAATGTATGATAATTGGATGGATTGCTTCGAGTTTTAGCTATATATATATATATATATATATATAAAATATATATATATATATATAATATATATATATATATATATATATATATATATATATATATATATATATATATATATATATATATATATATATATATATATATATATATATATATATATATATGATCAATGCATGTTTTGTATTATTTGTATTTGGTATACCTACTCACTCATAGTTTTTAGATTTCAGTAGCGTAGTAATCAGACTAAGATACCTATATTGATATCGCCTACAATTATTTCGACTTCTTTTTTTTGTTGTTGGTTTTTGTGACAGAGAAAGGAGTTTGATGAATTATTGAACTTGAAAGGGCTGGTTGATGGTGACCTATATATTGTGATTATTTCGAACTTTTTTCCTTCAATTTCTGTTTTTATGATAATTATTTCCAGTGTTCCTATCTGTTTCATTTCTGATGTGAAATTTAGGGTATCTTTTATGTAGACCAAACCACCGTCATTTTGGTTCATATCTCCGTGGGTTCATATTCAGGTAGGTTCGATTGAAATAAACTATCGATTCTCCAAGTTTCTGTTAGGGCTATTATATCAAAATCACTTCAACTCAATGTGTGTTGGGCTCCACTCTTCTGTTTGCCCTGATCTTTATCATTTCATCGCCAAACTGATTGAATTATTGGCAGAAACACGTCGTGGTTCGTATATCATATATTAGTTACATCTGGAGTACCACAAGGGTCACATTGTTCACCTCTGTTATTCAACATTTTTGTGAATGATATCGGATGTTGTTTTGAAAACTGTGAACTTCTTATGTTTGCTGATGACCTGAAGCTGTTCAGACCGATAAAATCATCTAATGATCAAATTCGTCTTCAGGCTGATCTTGATAAATTGTACGATTGGTGTGTTACTAACAAATTGTTCCTCAATGTGAACAAATGTCACTGTATTACTTTCTCAAGAGTTGGTAGGAAATTTGATAATCTTACTACTCAAATAATCAGCAGCTAGAATATACTTAATCGATTAAAGATTTGGGGGTCATTTTTTATGAACAGCTCAAATTTGTTGACCACATAAACAAAATTAGTGTAAAATCCTCTAAAACACTTGGTCTTATTTTTTGTAATTGTTCAGGTTTTTCCATGGAAGCATTAAAGAGGGTTTACTTAGCCCTAGTGGTATCTCAGTTAGAATATGCAAGTATCATTTGGTCTCCCTTTTATCATGTCCACTGTGTTACTCTAGAAAGAGTGCGAAATAAATTTTTAAGATTTTGTTCTTTCAAATTCGGACATCAAGTACAAAACCATGACTATTCGATTGTATTGCAAGAATTGGATCCAAAACTATTGCAAACAAGAAGAATTCACAAAGATCTCTGTTATGCATTCAAACTACTCAATGGACTGGTGGCTTGTCCTGAATTACTTGAATCTGTCAACTTTCATGTTCCGAACAGAAACCTCAGGCACAGCTATTTATTTTTTATACCCCTCCACCTTACAAATTATGGCAAACATACACCTTTAGAAAGAACCCTAAAGTTATTGAATGACAAAGACATATGTGTTTTTGGAGTCTCGTATGATAAATCCAAGAAATCATTGAATAATATAAGTTGGTGATTGTTTAAAATTATGTTATATAGTAAAACCTAACTTTATAAGCTAGTTATTTTATGCTGTACATTCTGGCTTTCTGCAAGAGCAATAGGTTCCTCTTTTATTGAGAACATATTCTTTGTATATTCTTACTCATATATTCTCTATATTATATTTATATCATTAATACATATTTTGTGAAATTTTTCAATGTAATGGGGTTTATCCCGTATAAATAAATAAATACAAAAAAATATCAGTCGAGATAATCATGGAATATACTGGAATATCATCATCTCCATCCATTAAAGGAAGCCATCTTCGATGAACATGAGATAATCAGTTTGAGAAATACGTTTCATTACTTTATGAAGCATAACAAGTCTTATCTCTTTCTTGAATCACCAGGAAAACTCTCACGCGAGTAATGATTGGATTGTAGCGTGAAAATGCAAGGAATGCAAGACTCGTGGAAAGCTCACCGATATAAGAGGGTACGATGTCCATCGATTACGATCAGCTTCATGCTGGGTTTCCTGCAAAACTGAGAGTCGACGTTCGCCTTGAAATTACCTCTGAAAATTGCGCGCAGTGTTGATAAAGGTTAGCATGAAAAATCTGCTGTTTCTATACTCGGATTCATCATGTAGAGACATGCAGAAGTGAATTCCATTCAAAGCCATGAGAAAATCAAAATAAATTATGATATGTTAGGAGTATGTTTGAGCACCATCTATTTTCAATTGGGCAAGGATTTCTATCGACAAAACTCTGGAACAGTGATGGTATAAAAACTTTTCGATAAAAAATCAAACCGACGAAAAAATCAACTGAGAAGCAAAAACTAAAATAAATCTTCTGAGTCTAAATGATAATTGAGCTCCTAAACTAATTTGAGTAACTGATTTTGAGTCGGCGCCAAACAAACAATTATCGAAGATCATTATATTACTTTGAACGAAGTAATCAAAACGCAGCCGTGCATCTCGCTGCCATCATTTCACGCTTTACCTAATTCAATTGCTAGTTTGTTTGGCGCCGACTCAAATCAGTTACTTACATTAGTTTAGGAGCTCAATTATCATTTAGTTGATTTTTTCGTCGGTATAATTTTTTGTTGAAAAGTTTTTTTTCTCAATTTTTTGTTGCTGAAATCTACTAATTACTACCTACTTAATTTTTGATTACTTCCAAAATACTTACTTACCTAGCTTACTTCAACTTTTAACTATTGAATGATATGATGTTCTATTTTAACTATTTATTGTAATATAATATGAATTAATTTTGGAAGTTCTGGTTAGTTGATTTCATCACTTCGTATATAATTCCATGTTTTCATAGAATGTTATCATTTTGACGGATGTAGGAGGATCTGTCAATGTCAACTACATATGTGTGCCAAAGTTCACAAGTGAAAAATCAATCATCCCCTATTTTGCTACCCATAGGGGTGAATCATTTCATCCCAAATCAAAATATGATCAACTATGAGGTATACCTTTTCTAATGAAAAATGAATCATCCAAATCGGAAAACCCAATACAAAGTTATGCCTGATAGAATCGGTTAACGGACCAAAATTCAGAGGGTGAACGATCAATATTCTTCATTTTGCTACCTTTAGGGATGGATTTTTAGTTCAAATTGAAATGGGATCAACTTTGAAGTACACCCTATCCAGTGAGGAAAGAATCATCGGAATCGAACCGCTCTGTAAAAAGTTGTGCGTGATCATACATGAAAAAAAATAAAAAATATATACGCGTCGAATGGAGAACCTCCTCCTTCTTGGTTTCGTCGGTTAAAAATATACATGTAAACCAATATGGATACCTATCCTAAATGTCCCAAAATTTGGTGGAGATATGTCGATAACATTTTCGTAACTTGGCCACATGGCAAACAAGAATTTGTTTTTTCAAGTAGTTAGATCAATTTTATTATTATTGAAGAAACCCTCGATTGAATTTACCAAAGGAATGTAGAAAAACTACCAGATTTCTCTTCTAGATGTCTTATTCATAAAATATCCAGGTCACTTTGAAACTACTGTTTCCAGAAATGAGACAGACATACATCCCAATTCCAATCCAAATCATCAAACGAGTATGAAACTCTTTGTAATAGAGCTGAAATGATTTCCTCAATTTCACAAAATTTCATAGATGATTTCCATTGAAAAATATTCTTGAATATGATGCATATACTAAACATTTTATCGTATTCAAAACTCAAAATAACACTTGAGTTCGGAATTAACTCGAATAAATGCAATAAACGAGGAAAAATTGTGTATATAGTGTTTCATGTGTTTTATATACAGTGTGGTCATTTAAGAATGCAACATATGGGAATTTTCAAAATTGATTGCACAACAAAACTACAAATATTGCCAAAAGTTGGTGCATGTGCGATAATTATATAAGGTGCACGTAGAATCATTGCAAGTCAAACAGCATACAGGGTAGGTCAATAAATATAAAAATTGTACAACAGTGAAGTACCCTTATTTCAGATAATTCAGCAGAATTTTATCGAGAAAACTTGTTCAGAATTGAAAGTAATGTCTTGATACCAAAACATGGTTGATTTGTTGGAAATATAAACATGATGTTCATAAAATCAGATGTGGAATCATCTGCGACTGAAAGATAAACTTTAGTCACTATGTTCCATCACAAAAAAATCTTTCTATCACTATTCAATTGAGAATGTTTCCCTTTTCAACCAAAACATGGGTTCTCAAAAAAAAATTAAAACAATAATTTCCTATTTTTTATATTCACCCTAAACACTTTCATGAATCAATCAAAATCAAATCCATTTTGCATAACCCTGTTCAAATTCAAGCATATTTGTGAAATTAACTTATATTTTGAATTTTTCAGGTAATCACAAATTCCATGTTTGTTGCAACGATATCAAACACACCTTTTAAATTTCCAAAAATTATTTTTACCAATGTGAAACAGTAGCAATGATAATAGGCATATTCAAAAACTCTTATTTAAATTGCAAATTTTGTATATTAAATGTTTATTGAAAAACTATACAAATTAATCGACAAACATGATATCCTACAAAAATAATCGCGGATACATATGGAAAAAAACAAATGAGGATCAAAAGTAAATATCATTCTAGAATAATTATTGATCAATTATTGGGTTGCAACGAATTTTTCGTTCCATCCTCATAAATTCAGTCGAATCAATTCACACTATTTCGCCTTCAGAGAATAAACTGACGCTGAGTCAATAGTCACTGCTAAATTTAAAGAACCTGTACGAAGCTGTTAGTCACTCTTTACTGACATTTAACAAATTCACGTATGGGAATGGGTTGGGTTGTTCTTTTGGAATAAAAAGAAACAGGTTGGTGTTGGAAAAAAACATAAAAACCGTGATTCGAGAAACTTCACTCTCTTGATTTTTGACTTCCGAGTGAAAAGGTTGTGTTGGATAGTAAATCTTATCTCTGGATAATCACCTTTGAATTTCTTCTAGAATTGCTAATAATTGGTTGAGTGTATATATTATTGCTTTTTGAATTGCTTATTCAGTAATTTATTTTTCGTTTACCTGAGATTATGTCTATGGGGAGAGTATAATCATATGGCATGTCTGAAAGGTTAGAAATTGAGAATTTTCTATTTCTTGAAACATCGTTGTTCATTCGTGAGTTTTCGTACTGCCTAGTTGTTGCCTATTGTTCGATTATCTATTCTTGTATTTGAATAATATTTCCATGTAATTTCCATATAATCTTCCGGCATGGATTATGGGGTTATATAAAAAAGAATACTTCAGATTTTAATCACCCAGTCTTGCTCGACTGTTTGCTTATCACGGATTTCATTGCGTTGATTTGAATTCCAATAACATTTTATTTCTCTTCAAAGATTAAACTTTTTCATACTTTCAGTATTTTCAGGTTATGTTGCATGTTTGAAAGCCTTACGAGAATCATGCAACCGAGAGTTCAATGTTTGGTGAAGACGGTTTTTACGCTCATGAAACTTTCAGGTACCAAATGAGTGGCAACAACTCGAGAGGACAATTTCTACCTTCCTGACTGAGGCCTTATGATCATTACCAGGAGATTTTCAGGGGCGAGGGGCTGAGTTGATTATTCTGCGATATCTAAGGACTCTCCTTCTACGAAGATGATTTCCAGGTGAGCATTTGTTTCTTTATTATTCTTATCTCGTTGAGATTATAATATAATTTTCCCTCTGTGAAATGAATGCTTTATCCTGAGTGAATTGTTGCTCGGCTTTTTTCACAGAGTACTCAATCTCCTAGTATCTTTCGTGCCTATATTTTTCGTGTATAACATATCGATGAGAATTTTATAAATTTCATGATTACCGTTAAACTCAATCAATCATTCGTGATATTCTTATCTAGAGGGTATCCCAGAGATAGATTCCCTTCCTGCTCATTCTTTCCTCGTATCGAAGATGCTTTGAGCACATAAGTGCCAGAGCAATTATCGTTTCCCATTTGAGAGAAATATCTGGCTTATCTATTAACCAAGGGGATTTGCCACCCTCCATATCGATATATATCTTTGAATATATTAAGAGATATATTTGTATCTCCAGGTAGATTCCAATTTAACGAGCATTTCTTCCGTTGGAAGAATTATCTTCACTTTTATCCTTATTTGAGAGTTAAATTGTGCCCACTCGAGAGCAGCGGGGTCACATTCTCGGTACAGTTATCGAACACTATACTTTTTCTCTGGAAACAAGGCTTAGCCCTCGTTCTCGTGATATCTTTATTCCTCTCCTTTTGAGGATATTAATTTTCTGTTCAACTACCTTTCACTATTTTTCACTTTGTACTCTTCTAGTACAAGTTATTAATTTATCAAAGATTATTCCATTTTTGACTATTGAAATAATTCTGTTGGAAATTCTTCTGGGTAGGTTTTTTATTGGCTCAGTGAATTATTCCACAATAATTGCTTAAATTTTTTAAGATTCAACCAAACCAACTATGCAGTTATTTCCTGTTATAGATTTTGATAAATATTTTTATTTCTGTTAAAGAAATTTATCTTTATGGTATCTTGTTCATTGATTCTGATAAATATTTCGATTTCTGCTTAAGAAATGTATCCTTATTGTAACTTTTTCTTTCTTCGTGGATCAATCAATCGATCTTTTTATTCAATTCAGATACATATTATTATTGAAGAAAAATTAAAGTGAATAGATGGTGGTGTTCAGCTCTTGGGGAACGCCTAAGCGAAGCTTGTGTTGCGTATGTTCCCAGATCTGGACACAACCAATAATGTAACTAAGAATAATCTTTTCATTCCGTTCATTGAAAAAAATAAGAAATAAAATTTCAAGTAGAAATCAATAATCGACTCACAGGAGGACTGAATTAAACAATCTCGCGATAAGGGCACAGATATAAATTAAGTTTCAAGTCATTCAGGCAAGATTCAATAGATTGGTTCAAATATTCCTTTCAGCCATTCAAAGTTGTGATCAACGAATGATCTAATAGTTTTCTTGCGTTTTTTAATATTTTTCATATTTCCAAGGTCAGTGGGAATATGATTGAGAAATTTTGGGCCAAAGAGTAACAAACCTTTGGGTATAGGCATTTTTACAAAAAGGTACACTAATTGCTCTCTCGGATTTAGCTCGGGTTTCGTAAGAGTGTTTAAGATATGTGAGAGGTGAGTTCATCGTCCATATTATACAGTGGTTGATATATAATTTCCTGATATTGAATATATTTGCCTCCTCATATAAGCTCTCAGTTGGATGTCTTCTATCTTTTTTCAGTACTTTTTAAGCAAGGTGTTTTGTAACACTTGGAGATTATGTAGGTGTGTTTTATTCAACCCTCCCCAAACAGTAATACAGTACCTGATGACAGACTCAGCTAGTGCATCGTATGTCATTAGTAGTAGATGTTCATTTACTTTGTTTCTGAGTTGACAATATTTGAAAATGAGTTTCCTGAGTCTTTTCACGACATAGCATAATACTCAGGTATTTTATTGAATCTATTTTTTTCATACTTGGGCAAGAACAAATTATAGGATTATGGCAATTGGAGGTATGTTTGAAAACATTATTTTTCGGTGGTTGGTCTCTTGTTGTTGATGAGAAGGTCAAAAATTTTGTTTTGTCGGTGTTTAGGCTCAGGAGGCTAGAATTCAGCCAGGAGAATATAGTGTTCAATCCGTTCTGTGCTTTTGCATGAGTAGTCTCCCATGAATTACCACAGAAAATCAATGCCGTATCGTCAGCAAATGACACAATATCACCTTCATGAGTTACCACAGAAAATCAATGCCGTATCATCAGCAAATGAAACACTATCACCTTCAAAGTTTTTCAAGTTGTAAATATTGTTGATATATATATTAGGAACAGAATTGGGCCCATGACAGTACCCTGGGGGACACCCATGGCAACAGGTAGGGTATGGCTATAGATGTCATTTATTTTGACCCTCTGTGTTCGGCCTTGTGAATAATCAGCTGAGAGTTCTAAAGACTTGTCTCTCACTCCCACATTTTCTAACCTCCGTAACAAAATATCGTGTTTGACAGTGTCGAAAGCTTTGGCTAACTCTAAAAACACTGCTAGGCATTGCTTCTGTTCATTGGCATCATTCAGTATTTCATTCACTAGGTCAAAAACGGCGTTTTCCGTTGACATATTTTCTCTGAAACCATATTGACATGGTGATAGGACTTGATGTTTCTTCAGAAAATTTACGAGTCTATTTTTTGTGCATTTTTCAAAAAGTTTTGCAAAGTTATTCATTACCGATATTGGCCTATAATTTGTTGCCAGTTTTTTGTTTCCGGATTTGAAATTTGGTGTTGTAATTGTTTGGAATCATGCCATTTACAAAACATTGGTTGAATATATGACATAAGGGATCAAGAAAGTATTGACGACATTTCTTCATTGAATAAACGGGTACTATATCAGGACCAGCAGAAGTATTGTTTTTTAGACTAGAAATCAGGGTTATTAGTTCATTGCGTGTAACTGGATGAATGAATAGGGACTCTTGAATATAAACTTGCTGATCGGGGATGGGAGTAGTTTTTCTATCTATCGTGTTTGCCATGTTCAGGCCAATACAAGCAAAAAATGTATTGAAATAATTAGTTTTACTCAGGTCATCTGCAATTCTGTTGCCCTCTCCATCAGTTATGTCGTATTGGGTGCTATTACTAGGGCGGGTTTTTTTGTTTTTTATTTCATTAATTTGTTGCCAATTTTTTTCTCTGTGCCTGTTCAATTTTATTTATATAATATTCATTTTTGGTTTTTTTAAGAAGTGAGTTTGGATAATTTCTGTAGGGTTTATACTCTATTTAGAATTGAGGGATTTATATTGATTAAACCTCTCCTTCAGTGGATCTCTGAGAGTGAAGTAGACCCTGTGTCATCCTTGGTTTTAATTTTTCCTGGTATTTATTGTTTGCGCTTTTATTTATTTTGCAATATTTTTCAATAGTTTCAGATATTTTATTTATAAATTTGTTATATGCTAACTTTGGATTCTCGGCTTTCAACACATCTTTCCATTTTTCTTTTGAGATATATTTTTCGAATTTAGAGTAGTTGATGTAGGTGCTTTTCTCTGTTGATTTCTATATTCGGTTTTTTGACAGAGGAGCTCGATAAATAATAACAACATTTAATGATCAGTCAGGTTTATGGTGAATACAGAAGGGTTGAAACAAATTTTTTTTTTGGCACTTTCATTGGACATTTTCACAAAGATATGATCAATCAAAGTCGTGGAAGTTTCTGTCACACTGGTTGGTTTATCAATGTAAGAGAGAAAACTTTGAACTATTCCCAGTCATTTGTATGAACTGGTTTAACTTTCTTTATTAATTGTATAGAACCATTTTTGGAGTTATTTAATTGAAATTTGAAACATCCGCATGAGGTTCAAAGGATATCTTCCGTTCTCCCCATATTGTACCTGATTCCCATCTTCTTATTCGCATGTACGTACCACTGAGGAAAGCACTAAAGGAAGCAGAATACGGAGAACAAAAGGACTGGTAACTAAGGAGGTCACACAGCAGCCATACATCACACTCACGAGGGAGCTAATACAAGGTGTGGCAATCAATACGACAACCCCACTAAGATCCGATCGTCACCGCTGTGCTGAGATCATCACCGAATTAACCAGCCTTCTGCGTCCCGTTCACCGAAGATCATCTTCAGCCAATCCAAACCTAGCGAGTACCTCAGGTAGTACAATACCAACGCCCAACTTCTGCTGGAATGAGCGTTTTTGTGAATGTTCAAATGTTAATTATTCAATCATTCTTTTGGGATTATTTTCTCCATAAATACATTCCTTCACACAGAAATTCAGCCTATATTTCATTGATATTGTTCATTCAATGGTTCTCCATTTTGTCTAACAGAAATAAAATTTGTTAAGTTGAGTTCCCATATCTTCATTTTGCCTTCCCATACAAGCTAGGTAACATTTTATTATTTTATATATTTTCTTACTTTTGACTGTTGTCTTCTGCCAGTATGGCGCCCAAAGTCAAGTTAATTGATGAATAATTTTTCTAGTGGCCTAATCTGAAAAACTAGTGAAAGTCGTTGATTGCACCTTACTCACGACCTTACCGATTCAAACTGAGCAGCCTATCGGCACAGTGATTTTCACTTCTTACAATCTAAATCAGATTATTCAAATTTGCGATTTAAAGAAAAAAGAGTGTTGCAAGGTTTATTTAATTTAAAATGCCTCCTCCAAGACAGTTAGCATCAATTGAGAACGCAGAATTAGTTTTATTATGTGGAAATAACTATAAAACAATTATTGAATCGTTGAATTTCCACATGTCTTCCTGCCATTGCCAAACATTTTATTGTTCGTCCACAAAATGTTTAATATTTTTTTTCAAGATTTCGTTATTCTGGCACACTAATAATACATTTTAATTCATCGATATTCTGGAATGATCGAGCATACACAGTTCCCTTAAGGTATATATACAGGGTGTTTCTTAATAGCTACTATTTAGGGAGGTTATTTTTGGGTCCATTTTGAGAAAAAAACTCCAAATGAACATATGTCCTGAAGGTCTTAACTTTTAAACTACAGGGTACTGAAGTTTTGAGAAAAAATTCTTTTTCAATGATAACTTTGGTATGACCCTAGATATTTCTGTGAAACGTATCACGCATGATTCATGTATCAAGAGGCATTTCCTGTGGTTCAACATATTTTTTTATTTTTGCCAGTGGCATTCATGCGGGATTTGCACTTAATCATTTTGGAGTTAAAAGTGATACGCCACTGCTTTTTCTCAAAAAATTTTTTTTTTAAATTATTCGTATAAAAAAAATTTAACAATTCATTTACTCCTTGCTAGACCACTTACGATAAAAAACAATTTATGTAACTCTAAACAAAAATATATTTAAGACAATAATTTTTTGAATAAAAAAATTTATAAAATTGAAGTGAAGTGCGCTCGCGCCCCGTCGTGCACAAACCACAGTCGGTTTCTTACTGAAATGGTAACATCAAAGCTGGCAATTCGTTTTCGATAAACTGCCGTTAATAGGCGACATCATTGATTTCTGGAAAAATGCCACATTGTCCAGAACGATCAGAAAAGTGCCTATAGTTTTTGGAACGTAGTTCCTTATGGCGCGTTGCGAACGGGGGCTAGACGGAATAAATTAAGATCAAAAGTTGTAACGAGACTTTCGCTATCCGTGCGGCGTGCGCGTGTTTCTCTGTCTGTCTCTCTCTCTCTCTCTCATAGAAAGCAAGCCAGTTATTTTCGTTTCGTCTTTCTATTTCACATTGAACAGTGTGGTGTCGCGACGATTATTTTTGTTGAATGTATACAGGTTTTTTGTACATAATAAATAATAAAAAATAATAACAATAATGATTCCTGACACTGTTTCTGCACAAGTTCCGGATATTGCTGATGGAGTTAGGTAAGTAGAGATTTCATACAGACAATAATAAATGCTTATGTATTTTTAGCAAGTACGCATTATAACCTCTCTTTACTATTGTGCTAACCAAGTCATACGCGTTATAATCTCTCCATAATTGTGTGTTTAGCAAGTGTATATATATATATGTATATATATATACACTCTGTTGTGTTTACAAAGTCCCGCGCATCTATGACGTGTACAAAAGAATAGACAGACAGAGTGCATATATATATATATTTATATATATATATATATATATATATATATATATATATATATATATATATATATATATTATAACTTAAAAAAAAAAAAAATATTACAATTCCTTCACTAATTAATCGAAAGGAACTTTGTTCCATCCGGGTGTCCCTTGACACCTCTCAAGTTTTTTATATTTTTTTTTTCGAAGAAGTTTTAAAAAAATCCCAAAGAAATGTTCTTGTTTCAACACTGCGAAAACCGCGCCAGGATGTGAGGTAACAAGTTCAGATCTATCGCCGATTGCCGAGTTGCCAGGCGTTATTCATAATATTTCTTTACAATGTGAGCAGGCCGAAAAAATAATGACATAGCACTTGGTATACATACATATCATCCAAATAACCAAATTAGAGCAGCTATCGAATGGGGAGTCTTTTCTTCAATATAACACATGCTGACACAAGTTCTGTTTCATTCATAGATGAAACAGAATAACATTTCCTCAGAAGTTTAGCAAAATAGTGACACTGGCAACTCGCCGATCGCGTAGAGTTCCAGAAATTACATCGTTGCCAAGCGTTATTCATGACATTTCTTTACAATGAGAGCAGGCCGAAAAAATAATGAAATAACACTCGGTATGCATACACACTATTCAGAATAACTAAATCAAGGATAGCTATCAGATGAGGAGTCTTAATTTCAATATAACACATGCTGACATAAGTACTAATTAATTCATTGGATGAAAGAGAATGATGTTTCCTCAGAAGTTCCGCAAAATAGTGACACTGGTAATTCAGAAAAATGCAAAATCAATGGACTTATCACGTCAAAAGAAGCGGCAATAACGCTATGTTTGAATGTCTCACTAAATTTGAGGGTTTTAGAGCAGCGTTTATTCGAATATTACACAATATCTTCTAGGAAAAACTATGCATATATAATATTTTTTCACTATACTTCAACTTCAAGCACGGTGCTTCTCAAAAGTCCGCTCCCCACCTCTTATTTTTGGAACGATTATACATAAACAAGTGAAATTTGGAAACTGAATATTGAAGGTTGTAAACTTCCCTACTAGTGATGATAGATGACGAAATCTTCGAAAGATGACGTCACAAAGCCAATATGATCAATAATTTTAAATGGAACCCTACGGCAAGCGACACCTCTTCTAAAAAGTATCGAAAAAACCTATTCAATGATACTAATTTTATTTGTGTTTATGGCAGTTTTGGCAACTCGCTTTTGAAAAACGCAAAAACGAAATCTTCAAAGATGACGTCACAAAGCCAATATGATCAATAATTTTAAATGGAACCCGGAATTTTAAAATTAATTGTGTTTATGGCAGTTTTGGCAACTCGCTTTTAAAAAACGCAAAGCTGTGATGAATTAAATCAGTTAATACTAAAATTTCAAATTCAAGCTCCGCCTCTGGGTAATCGTCAAATAAGCTGACGTTTTTGTTAGTCTCCCTAATTCGACGTTTTTGTAATTGTCCAAGTTTTTGTACATTTAATAATTTGTGTAATGTTGATCGAACGTTCAACTGTTTTAGCAGCTTTCGGTACTTTTAATATTTTTGTACATTTTGATAATTTGTTGAACTGTTGTGAGCCGAACGTGTGAGTGCTTCAAGAAGCGAAATGGCACGTGCTTTAGGTGATAAAGTAGCAGCGATCCTAATTCTTGATGAAACTGGACAAAATATTCATGCATCAGAACGCATTTTCAATGAGAGGTTTCCTGATCGCCCCGTTTCGAGGACTTATTCAAGGAAGCTTCTTCATAAGTTTGGAACAACGGGTAGATTTAATGATGCGAAACGATCTGGCAGACCACAAATTTCTGATGAGAAAAATATTGATATACTGGCAGAAGTAATAGTTAATCCTACTTCTTCAACAACTCTCATTGCATCTACCTGTGAAGTCAGTCGAAGTACAGTACACAGGGTGTTGAAAAAAAACAAATTTCATCCATACAAATTAAAAATGGTTCATCAACTCTCAGACGAGGACCAAGACCGAAGACTAGAATTTTGTGAAAATATGGAAACCAAAATCAACCAACAGCCAGACTATGTCAGAACAATTTGTTTTAGTGACGAAAGTACTTTCTATCTAAATGGAAATGTAAATACACAGAATGTGAGGTAATGGAGTGACGCAAATCCTAACCTGTTTCGTGAAACACATACCCAATTTTCCCAGAAGGTGACTGTTTGGGCAGGTATCCTGGGAAACCACAGCGTTGGGCCTCTTTTTTCAAATACTAATTTAACTGGTGAGGTTTATCTGGAGCTGTTGCAAAACGCAATAGAACCGTTAATCCTTGAAATTTTGGAAGATAATCCAGATGAATTCGGCAATTTGGAAATAACATTCCAACAGGATGGTGCTCCTCCACACTATTACGGTGCAGTGAGACGGTATTTGGATGAGGAGTATCGTGGTAGATGGATTGGACGACGAGGTTCAACGGAATGGCCAGCTCGATCACCGGACCTCACAACTCTGGATTTTTTTCTGTGGGGGTACCTTGAATCGAAGGTTTACGCCACTGAACGTGACAATATTGACGTTTTAAAACAACGTATTGTTGCAGAATGTGAGGCTGTTTCCGCAGACATTTGCAAAAGTACGAGAAGTGTTTAAAAATAGGATTTTTCACTGTCAGGAAGTAAATGGAGGTCACTTCGAGCAATTTTTTTGAGTAGATACTGATTCTTAGATCTGTAATCAATATCATACTGAATGGAATTTAAATTTTAATGTTTACTAATGAGCCATTAAAACTGCCATAAACACAAACAAAATAAGTATCATTGAATAGGTTTTTTCGATACCTTTTAAAAGAGGTGTCGCTTGTTGTAGGGTTCCATTTAAAATTATTAGTCACAATGGCCTTGTAACGTCATCTTTGACGATTTCGTCATCTATCATAACTAGTAGGGAAGTTTACAACCTTTAATATCCAGTTAACAAATTTCACTTGTTTATGTATAAATAAGAGGGGGGAGGGGGACTTCTGAGAAGCACTGTATGAAGCAAATTTGTGAGTTTATGCCCATTCAAGCTCGCATGAAGGAAATAGGCTCCACATAAATAATCTAGCCCACACGTTAAAGGAAAACTGCTCCTGGTGACGGGATTCCAAAATTGCATGTGGGTTCCCTCCAGCCCAAAAATGATTATTGTGGAAGTTTTGGATAGTATTTCTGGAAAAATTGGCTTCATCGGTGAATAAAATTTCAGGATCAAATATTGTATTTTCATACACTTTCAGAAGAAACCATTGGCAAAAGTAGCGAGGAAATAGCGCCTGAATCCGTTGGATATGGTGTAGATGGAGAATTTTAGAAACGAAAATATGTGAGATATTCAAATTGTTCCTAATTTTTCGTGTATTTAAACCGGAACCTTCTTCAATTGAACGTTGTACAGCTTTCAGATGATTGTCTGGTTCAAAACTTCCCGTTTCGCAGAGTCTTCTATGAATGTTTGAAAATGTTCATGCATCCGGAATATTTCTATTCGAAAGCGGTCTTCATACAACCGCCTAGCTTCCAATTAAGATGTCTGAAAACCCTGGTGATTGAACTGATCCGATATTGTTTAGATTTTCGAGGGGACACCACCTGTTACTTCAACAGAGCTTCTCTCTCTGTGGTAGTAGATGGCGCCATTCAAAAATGTTTGTATATCCTCGCTTAGTGTCAGAACTAATTTCTGACATCTGCAGCATCTTATATAAAATTATTTTCAGTGTTTTGTCGGTATCTATACGTTTTCCTTCTCTTTGATTTGAAATCTTGCTTAGCTTATTCCTGAGTTTGTTCATTAAAAAATCACTCGTTCATCAGTTCATTAGTGCGTGAGAAATTGTTTATTCTCAGGTAGTGTAGTGTGTGAGGATACTTTTTGTAAAATGGGCCACATTTGTATTTTGTGTGGACAATATAAAGCCACAGATTCGAATTTTCGCCTGTATTCAGTACCAAAAGCACGTAGAAATGTTGACGAATTGACTAATAATGATATTTCCATAGTTCATCATATTGTATGCATTAAATTTTATATTTTCTGCAATTTAATGTCAATTTAATTTTCAATTCTCCGCCTGTCAAAATGCAGTTAACCTCAAATTCAAATGGTACAAAATACGGAAAACAACACGACAGTGCTTTGTGTAATGTTCTTGGGCTTCTAATTCTAGCTTTGCTATTGGTGAAGTTTGACAGATGTCTCTTTTCAACCAATAGCAAAGCTAGAATTATAACCCGCGAACAGTTCGCCTCAAAAAGAAATCTGACGAAATAAATATACCCTGACTGTATTGAAACTAAAACGAAATTGGCGTCATCTGATACGCTAGTAATCTCTATTATCAAGTGGGCCAAGTGTCGCCAAGTCGATCCCAAACTTTTACAGGTATAAGTGCAAGCACCAGGGTTCTTAGACATCTCACTTCCAATGCGTTACCATCAGCAAGCCCATAGATGTAATGCATATCTGCAAACCCAGAATTCGTAAAATGGACCATGTTTTTCAATAATATTCCTGATTTTATTGACTCAAATACGTGACAACTAGATTAGGGAGATAACTGTCGAAACTGTTTATGTTTACAAAACAAAATCTGGTTCTTACCTACTAGATACGTTTTTAATCCTTGATAATACCAAGTTCATAACAGCGTGCAAATGAATGACTTTTTTCATGCGAAAAAAGCACCAGATTTGCTCAGGAAAAAATAAGGGTTTCAAAAATAATTTTTAATTTGAGAAAAAGCAATGGCGTATTACTTTTCTATTTAAAATAAATTAATGTATATATATTTATATATTGATTGATCTATTGAAAATACTCCCCACTTCTTTTCCTTCACTTTGAATTCAACTATTTTCAGATGTTTCTGTGATTTTATCACTGCCCCAAGGTGATTTTATGCGTGTATTGATTCAGTGAGGACCATCCTCAATATATCATCAAAATAACCTGAAAGTAGACGAGCGCAAGAAAATTCAACTGGCGTGAACTTCCAGTTGAGTCATAATTCCCAGTGGATTACGGCTTGGATGAATTGATTGAATCTCTGACTGATAATATTCAATTTTGACACCGACAGGAATTCATATCCCGTGCGGATTCCAAATGAACCTCATTTTCTCGAAGTAACCTGCGATTCAGAAGAGTAAACAAATGAAGATAATTTCCATTTGGAGATGATCGATATCGCAAGTTCCAAGATATATCATCATATCAGTGGCGCAGCGGGAAAATGAATGTCTAGGGATTCCCAATCAGATGTTACCCTTCGGTTACCAGATATGAAGCGAAATTGAATTATTATCCTCTCACTTCATGAAATAATGAAAAATCAGCAATGAAATGTACATTGAAGTCGTACACTATCATGGTTGGTGATTGTGTCGTATTTTTTTTACAAAACCATAACTCATCCATAAACTCTGACTGATTTATTATAAAACGCAATACTAAAAATCATATCTTGAACAATTTATCGACGTTAAGAAATATATAATCTGCCTCTGACAGTTGATAGTTGGGTAACAGGATTAATCTTTAGAAAAAAATCAAAACTCCATAGCTGCTGGCTATTCAAAAACATTTTGAGTATTGAAACGATACCCAGTAGGAGTAATAACTATCCCAAACAATTAGCGTGGTATATCGTTAACAAGGTCTGCTGCAAAAATGTACATTTCTATTATGTTGGAACGTTTATTAAACTAATGCGAAGAAAACTATGTTTTCCAGAAAATCACTCTGGTTCCAGACAAAATAGGGACAGTCTCATTAACATATTTGTCCTGAATTCAATAACACAACTCCACCCCAGGTTTCGTATGCGGAAAAAATATGTGCAATAGAGTATCTATTCTGCCGAACACGCCTTTCCCTGGCATAAATCGAGTATCAAGTTGCTTCAATTCTTGTTTTTGAAAGGCAATGCGCCTACGCAAATCATAGACGAGTTCGACGCGAATTTGTCCACGTAATTTCATAGTTATGTTGAATTAGATTGATTTTTATCATTTTTATATTAGAATAAACTAATTGTCTCAAGTACTACTTGGATGGAAGCATCGCTGGGAGAAATGTGTAGACTTACAGGAGACTGTAGAAAAAAAAAACATTTGAAGAAAAATTATCTTGTATCTTTGTTGGATCGGAATTTTTTCAGTCCACCCTCATTGAGAAGCGTTCAGAGAGATTTGAATCCTTCTCCAACTAATGATCGGAAGTTTGAGGTTTATACAAAAAAGAAGTAGTTTTTTGACACATGATCCGTGAGCTCCATTGATGGCAATTCCAGAATCAATCAATAAATTCAGAAACCCACATATCCGACTAGCCGCGCCATTGGATTATTTTATTCTGAAGTCGAATTAGATAAAATTCTGAACTCAACAGGTTATGAAAATAACAATTTCATTCAACTCATGTATTGGTAAATATTACATTGGTCTCGAATAAAATTAGTCTTTCTATAACTGTTTAAGTCAATAACTATTATTCATTGATTAAACCCTTCAACTATGACTGGTGGAGATGCCACTGTTCTGTACCCACGATTTCCTCCGGATGACAAACTCATCACATCTCGACACTCAATATTAATTGCTGTATATATTCAAGTCGGCAACGAGGCAAAAACGGGAAATGTAAATTCTGGAATTGCTGGAATTGAAGCGATTACTGAAGACGATTGGAGGGATAAATCAAAACACATTGGGGACGAATTCTGGGTGGCGTAACTCGCAGAGGAATTGATTGGAGCAATAAGAGCCTGGGAAAAACTCGAGTGACGCGGGAATAGGGTCAGTTGTTCATCAGCGGTAGCAGAAAGAGTGAGTGAGTAGACACAAAAGATAAAATTGATAAACTGTCAGAAAGTGGCGTATATAAGTTAAACTGTGGAAATTGTGATGAAGTTCGTATGAATGAACATCTAAATTCTAAAAAGTATCGGCATTCGGTCATCACTATAGATTGAACGACAATAATTTCAGTCCAAATAGGAATTCACAACTTTTACAGGTCAGTTCCAAAAATTACAACAGACTAGATTTTCTTGAATTTCCACACATGAATGAATTGCTTAACAGTGACCTTTGTCTCAACACTTAAGTCAATTCAAACAGATCTTACATTCTTTTTCATAGACGCCTAAAATAAAAACATTTCATTTAACTAACTTTTTACTCACTTTTGTTCAGTTCAACAATTCAAATATTTCCATACCCATTCTCGATGATGATATTACTTGTTCAACACCTTTTACAGTTTGTGTTTCGTCATTTTCAACTTGCTCCACAATACTGAGAATAATAATCTCAGTTTTTCCCTGGGATTATTTCTCATTAGACTTCCACACACTCAATTATACCGCATTGATTCATTCTAGTAAGCTCAAGATGATTAATCAAAAGTAGAGGATGACTTCCTTCATATAAAGAGTCGGTTTGAACACAAGCATCTCACCCTAAACCATGAGAAAACCACGTATCTTCCATTTGCATCAATAAAAAACATCACAACATTCCAAAGCTTAGACTTTATAACCAAACCAAGTTTAATCAATCTCAGCTGAATTCGATGTAAGTATCTAGGCGTGTTGATTGATCGTTCTTGAAGTGGAATTCTCACAAAAATTTAAAAAAATCAGATTGAGAACCAAAGAAGGTCTTATTCATTAAACAATTGAAAATATTATATCACTCGCTAGTAGAAAGCCAATTCCGATACGAAATATCTGCCTGAGGATGCTCGTCCAAGGTACACATTTACTCACTTGAAGTGCTGCAAAAAATATTTCTGAAAACCATCTATTCAAAAACACGGACTTATTCTCCCGAACATTTTACGGAGAATCAGGTATTCTAGACGTCAGACAACTCTGCACATGATAATTTGTCACTATCATCAAAATAAAACAAAAAACCAGATTATTTCTCAAAGTACGAGACAAGATAAAAAGGCAACTATGTAGTACCTTTCATGGAAAAAGAGCTCGGACAGTAGTCCTATGAATTTGTGGCCCCAAAACTACATACCCAAAGAACTGATAGACATCATTGAAATTCACGTCTTCAAAAAAAGGTTGAAATATTACATAATCGAAAATCCACGTAAACTTTTCAATGACCTACTCGATAATAAATAGGTAATAGCTATACACTTAATTCATATTCAAGATAATTTAAGGTATATATATATTATATATATATTTAATTATATATATATTAATATATATATATATATATATATATGTGTTTGTGTATATGTGTAAGGGTGTATGTGTGTGTGTATATTTCATTTCACATTGTCCTGCCAATTTCATCAATAACAATAGTGTTATATCCCCACAGTTAACTTCATCTCACCCATTGATTAATATCTTTTTTTTTTTAAAAAAAGTCGTCTTTGTACTTGAAACAAGTGTTCAGTCACTTATAAAGGTCTCCTTATTCACAAATATTTCTTATTCTTATATTTCATTATTATTATGTTTTATTGTTATTATGGTATTGTTTCTGTCTGTGTGAATAAACAACAACAACTGTTACTTTACATCTCCTAGTTAAGGCTGAACGTAGTTGGTATTTTCTTATTAATCTGGATTTTTTGCTACCAAGTTTTCTTTTTGGTATTTTTGATGAAACTTTGGACTAGGACAGTCCTCATCAGACTTGCTTTGTACCTGAGTTGATTTTGATGCTCAAAATAACACAATAATCTTGATGAGTTTCCTGACAACTTTGACATGAATCTGACAAATGTAGGTTCTCATTAGACTGATCATTATCAGATCTATGTTCCGGTTGACACGGAAGTTTTTGTCAAGTTCTTTGGTTCCATGTCACAAAATGCACTTGTCCTGACAATCACCTTTCATTCTTGTCACATAATGCCAAGCTCCAAAGTCACTTCATCAATATACGGGGGAAATATTAGCTGAAAAATTCAATGCTCACTTTACAAAACCTCTGTCTGAAAATTTTTCATTAGATACTCGATTTCTTGAAAGTAACATCCCACTCAATGCCTCCACTTTTTTTATGTCTCCCATCACTGAAAAGGAGTTGGTACAGTTAATAAATAAACTGGAAAACACTAACTCATGCGGAACGGACCAAATATCAAACAAGTTGATTAAATGTTGCTCCTCTGAATTATGCACTGTACTTACCTTCCCAATCAATCTGTCAACAGAAAAGGGCATTTTTTCCAAATAATTTAAAATTAGCCAGTGTATCTCCTGTATATAAAAAAAGAGATAAAAATGATCAAAATAACTACAGAGCAATCAGTATTCTCTCTAGCATTTCGAAACTATATGAAATGAATTTGAAAGAGCAGTTAAATGCTTATTTTACTGCGATGGAACTATTATCACCATCACAACATGGTTTCACAACTAATAAAGGCACTAATACAGCTCTTTGCGATTTTCACAGTCGGATAATAACGGCCTTAGACCAAAAAAAGTGTGTGCTTGGATTGTTTATTGATTTTTCACGTGCGTTTGATTGCGTGAATCACAGTCTTTTGCTGGAAAAACTCTCGAGATATGGGGTTAGAGGATTGCCGCTCAATTTAATGACCTCCTACCTGAAAAATAGGAGACAAATAGTGAAAATTGGGGAGAATACAAGCTCCGAAAAACTTATTGCCGACGGTGTGCCTCAGGGATCCATTTTGGGGCCTCTATTATATTTAGTTTTTGCTAATGATTTATTAGTGTATCTGAATGGAAATTCTTCCACTCACTGTATATGTTATGCTGATGACACGAATATACTAGTTATTGAGGATGACCTAAACTCCCTGAAAAATACAGCTGAAAGCACTTTCAGTGAAGTTATCACTTGGTCTGAGAAAAATTACTTACTTACTCCTACCCAGTCAACATCGCACTGCACTCTACCAAAAAAGCTTTGAATATCAGGGATGCAAACTGTACAACAAACTTCCCGATGACATTAAAGCTTCAGGAAATGTACATATTTTCAAGAAAAAAGTTAAACAGCTCTTATTGTCAGAAAACTGCTACACTGTTGAGGAATTTCTGTCGTAACTTGTTTTGTAACGTGAACGTTTTCTTTATAGTTGATTATTGTCATATTTTTATATTTATATTTTATATTATTTCTTATTATTGTTTGTGACGTGTATGTGATGTTCCTATATACATCCAGAGATTTTAGATTGTCTCTTTTCGACTATGGCTTGATTTTATTGACGTTTTTCTATTTTTTATTTTCATTTTCTCGCTGTTGAGGAATTTCTGCCGTAACTTGTTTTGTAACGTGCACGTTTTCTTTATATACATCTAGAGTTATATAGTTATTGTCATATTTTTATATTTATATTTTAAATTATTTACTATTATTGTTTGTGACGTCTATGTGATGTTCCTTCTACGTCCGGAGGTTTTAGATTGTCTCTTTCCGACTATTTCTTGATTTTATTGTCTCTTTTCGAATATTTCTTGATTTTATTGACGTTTTTCTATTTTTTATTTGTTTTTCACATGTTGATGTACAAATTAATTTGTGAAAATAAAGAAATAATAATAATTATATTAATGGATATTGACTAGATATATCGATTTCCAATATTATAATGCTAATAATCCTGGACAGGAAAATTTAAATGTGGTCCTCTAAACTCCAATCAATCAATATATACTTTATTATCTGAAGATATTACATTTCATAGATGAAGTCATATGAATATATGAATAAGTTTATGAATCGTATGGTGCAAGTTATATAACATTGTCATAATTATAATAATAATTTTTCACGAAACGGAACAACAGTAACCAAAAGAAAAAAAATTATATACTTGGAGTTAGAATGAATAAAATATCTGAAAGGATCCAATAGAGTTTCACATCTAAATTAACCATTCTAATCTTTGTCTAGAAACTCTTGGACACTATAAAACATAAGTTGTTTATAGAATCTCCTGAAATGAGGTGGCGAAACAATGTTTTTGGAGGTGGGTGGGAGATGATTGTATAGTTTGACTGCACCAGAGAGTTTTTTGTTAAATCGAAGGCGGAATGGGAAGTCTCCAATTATTATGTTGGCGAGTGATACCAATATTGCCTCAATGGTGCTTTGTTACAAGCTTTTAATTTTATTTTCACCTGTCCGGTGTCTGTGTGTCTGTAATCAAATCCTGCAAGTTAAATTTGACCTACTTATAGTTGCCCGATAACCGTGAAATTTGGCAGGTGTTCATAGTTTCCGTGACAATGCATTATGAAATTTTTGTTGAAGGAAAAACAAAATGGCGGATTGTGAAATGGCGGACGAGATTAGGGTATATGGTCCAATTCGACTAAAAATTGGTATGTGATGGTTTTCGGGGTCAAAGATTATGAATTTTCAAAAAACCTTTTCGAAGACAAGCTTTTATTCAAATGCGCTAATAAAAATAATTGCTTTGGATGTGCGAGGTAGGTTATTCCGTGAGTTATAGATTCAAAAGCTTGTCGCTTTGTATTCGAACTGAAAACTGCGCGACAAGTTCTTGAATCTATAACTCACGGAATAACTTACGTCGCACATCCGAAGCAACAATTTTTTTATTTTATAAAATGTCTGTAAAAAGGTATTTTTATCAATATTTTATTTTTTTGTTACACTCAGTTTCGAGAATAAATAACGAAGGAAGGGTCAGGATTTTTTATTAGAGAACAGTGGCTTACAAGATACTCTGGGTCCAACTTTACGAAGATAACGAACTGCACGCTCTTGAAGAACAAATATACTAATGAAGAAGGAATTTGTGGCATAATGGACAGATACAAATCAGATTCAGATAATCTGTCCATTAAAAAAATTCTTTTTAAATTTTTTATATCTCTTGTAATTTCTTTTGAATTTTTTGATAATTTTTAATCAAAATAAAATTTTTCTTTACAAATTTTTAATGACTACTTACTCACTGGTTAGCACTGATTATGACTTGACAGTCAAAAGCGCTTTGCAACGATTTCACAAATGAATTTTCTGCACGAAATACAAATTTCGTTCTTCGAATATATCCTTACGGGCACTCAGATAGATCTTCCACTAGAAAAAACTTGAAAAAAAAAAACGAAAAAAAACTGAAAAGCAAGAAATAAAATAAACTTTTTTAGTCTCCATAACTGAGCTCCAAAACTAATGTATGTAACTGATTTTGAGTGGGCGCCAAACAAACGCACAAGCAAATTAATTACGTAAAGCCTAAAATAATGGTAGCGGTGTGTGTGAGAGCACATGTCTTTGCGAGTGGTCGTGCGGAGGGCACTTTTCTGGAATGTTATTGTTTATCGCTGGAGATTTCACGTTGCTTTTTATGTTATTTTGTTTTGATCATTTCATCAAAGTAATTTTAAGTCGTTGTTGTTGTTTGGCGCCGACTCAAAATCAGTAACATACATAAGTTCTGGAGCTTACTATTTAGGCTAAAAAGGTTCATTTTATTTTTGCTTTTCAGTTTTTTCTCGTCGGTTTTATTTTTTGTTAAAAAGTTTTTTATTTTTTAATTTTTAGTGGCTAAAATCTACTGATTGCTACCTACTTGATTTAGATTACCTTCGAAATACTCACTTATCCACCTTACCTTAACTATAATCTGTTATATACTATAAATAGCTGGTACCAGCGACTTCGTCCGCGTTGAACTTTTTTTTTGTGACGACTATTACAAATTCACTCACCCCTTTGGGGACAGAATTTCTAAAATACTGAAACACATATTTCTTTATTTGTAACAAAGAACTCAAATACCAATTTTTAAGACCAAACAAACGGAACCCCTACACAAACTTTCAACCCCCTAGGGGTTGTGTTTATGAAAACACTGAAACCTATATTTCTCCATCCCTTACAAGGACCTAAAATAATAATTTTTATTACCCTAATTTGGAAACTAACGGAACACCCATTACAAACTTTATATTTTATTTTTAAACTGAAATACATATTTCTTCTATTTGTATCAAAGACTTCAAATATCAAATCTTATGAGCCAACTTGAGAACTTACTAAAAAGATTGATTTGTTGAAAATATAAACAGGATGTTCATAAAATCAGATGTGGAATCATGTGCGACTGAAAGATAAACTTTAGTCACTATCTTCCATCGTCAAGATAACCTCTTGTGGGGTATTCATGTTGGAAAGGGAAACATTCTCAATTGAATATTGATAGAAAGATTTTTCTGTGAATTGGAAAATCCACGATTGAAATGAAGTTATTTTTGTGATTGTCCAACAGAGAACAACTACTTCCCCGGCTAAAGCCACGCTGGACATTGAACTACATCTGATAGATATTCTGAAAAAGCCCTAACTCAAAAGAAAAAATCTGAAATTGAAAATTTGCATTTTCATTCAGATAGTTATTCGATTTTCTATTCCAGTCTTAATTAAGAACTCATAAAGATAAATGAGGCAAAGAAGAATGTTTTCCAAAAGAGAGTACTCACCAGAAATCATTCGTAACATTGACGCAGGAGAGACATCGCATTCACTAGGTCTTCAATACATTTTTGTCGACGAAAATCTATTTCACGCTTCCACGATCATCAGGAAGACCGGAAGAAATGGGAAACACATTTTCAAGAAGCAATCTCACTTTGCGAAGATGGAAAAGTTAGAATCATTTCTTTTGAGAGACACTTTGAAATTAGTGTTTTCTGACATTAAAACCTGTCATGGGTATGATAGATTGATTTGTTGAAAATATAAACAGGATGTTCATAAAATCAGATGTGGAATCATCTGCGACTGAAAGATAAACTTTAGTCACTATCGTCCATCGTCAAGATAATCTCTGTGGGTATTCATGTTGAAAAGGAAACATTCTCAATTGAATATTGATGAAAGATTTTTCGGTGAATTGAAAATCCACGATTGAAATGAAGTTATTTTTTGTGATTGTCCAACAGAGAACAACTACTTCCCCGCTAAAGCCACGCTGACATTGAACTACATCTGATAGATATTCTGAAAAGCCCTAACTCAAAAAAAATCTGAAATTGAAAATTTGCATTTCATTCAGATAGTTATTCGATTTTCTATTCCAGTCTTGATTAAGAACTCATAAAGATAAATGAGGCAAAGAAGAATGTTTTCCAAAGAGAGTACTCACCAGAAATCATTCGTAACATTGACGCAGGAGAACATCGCATTCACTAGGTCTTCAATACATTTTGTCGACGAAAATCTATTTCACGCTTCCACGATCATCAGGAAGACCGGAAGAAATGGGAAACACATTTTCAAGAAGCAATCTCACTTTGCGAAGATGGAAAAGTTAGAATCATTTCTTTGGAGAGACACTTGAAATTAGTGTTTTCTGACATTAAACCTGTCATGGGTATGATAGATTGATTTGTTGAAAATATAAACAGGATGTTCATAAAATCAGATGTGGAATCATCTGCGACTGAAAGATAAACTTTAGTCACTATCGTCCATCGTCAAGATAATCTCTTGTGGGTATTTATGTTGAAAGGGAAACATTCTCAATTGAATATTGATAGAAAGATTTTCTGATTAAAAATCCACGATTAAAATGAAGTTATTTTTTGTGAATGTCCAACAGAGAACAACTACTTTCCCGGCTTAAGCCACGCTGGACATTGAACTACATCTGATAGATATTCTGAAAAAGCCCTAACTCAAAAGAAAAAATCTGAAATTGAAAATTTGCATTTTCATTTTGATAGTTATTTGATTTTCTATTCCAGCCTTGATTGAGAACTCATAAAGGTGAATGAGGCAAAGAAGAATGTTTTCCAAAAGAGAGTACTCAGCAGAAATCATTCGTAACAATGACGCAGGAGAGACATCGCATTCACTAGGTCTTCAATACATTTTTGTCGACGAAAATCTATTTCACGCTTCCACGATCATCAGGAAGACCGGAAGAAATGAGAAACACATTTTCAAGAAGCAATCTCACTTTGCAAAGATGGAAAAAGTTAGAATCATTTCTTTTGGAGAGACTTTTTGAAATGAGTGTTTTCTGACATTAAAACCTGTCATGGGGCATGATAGATTGATTTGTTGAAAATATAAACAGGATGTTAATAAAATCAGATATGGAATCATCTGCGACGGAAAAATAAACTTTAGTCACTATCTTCCATCGTCAAGATAACCTCGTGTGGGGTATTTTTGAAAATGTGTTTCCCATTTCTTCCGGTCTTTCTGATGATCGTGCAAGCGTGAAATAGATTTTCGTCGACAAAAATGTATTGAAGACCTAGTGAATGCGATGTCTCTCCTGCGTCAATGTTACGAATGATTTCTGGTGAGTACTCTCTTTGGAAAACATTCTTCTTTGCCTCATTCATCTTTATGAGTTCCTAATTAAGACTGGAATAGAAAATCAAATAACTATCTGAATAAAAATGCAAATTTTAAATTTCAGATTTTTTCTTTTGAGTTAGGGCTTCTTCAGAATATCTATCAGATGTAGTTCAATGTCCAGCGTGGCTTCAGCCGGGAAAGTAGTTGTTTTCTATTAGACATTCACAAAAAATAACTTCATTTTAATCGTGGATTTTTCAATTCACAAAAAAAAAATCTTTCTATCAATATTCAATTGAGAAAGTTTCCCTTTTCAACATGAATACCCCACAAGACGTTATCTTGACGATAGAAAATAGTGACTAAAGTTTATTTTTCAGTCGCAGATGATTCCACATCTAATTTTATGAACATCCTGTTTATATTTTCAACAAATCAATCTATCATACCCCATGACAGGTTTTAATGTCAGAAAACACCAATTTCAAAGTGTCTCTCCAAAAGAAATGATTCTAACTTTTTCCATCTTTGCAAAGTGAGATTGCTTCTTGAAAATGTGTTTCCCATTTCTTCCGGTCTTCCTGATGATCGTGGAAGCGTAAAATAGATTTTCGTCGACAAAATGTATTGAAGACCTAGTGAATGCGATGTCTCTCCTGCGTCAATGTTACGAATGATTTCTGGTGAGTACTCTCTTTTGGAAAACATTCTTCTTTGCCTCATCCATCTTTATGAGTTCATAATTAGGACTGGAATAGAAAATCAAATAACTATCTGAATGAAAATGCAAATTTTCAATTTCAGATTTTTTCTTTTGAGTTAGGGCTTTTTCAGAATGTATATCAGATGAAGTTCAATGTCCAGCGTGGCTTTAGCCGGGAAAGTAGTTGTTTTCTGTTAGACATTCACAAAAAATAACTTCATTTCAATCGTGGATTTTTCAATTCACAGAAAAATCTTTCTATCAATATTCAATTGAGAATGTTTTCCTTTTCAACTAAACAGACTCTCAACCTCCATTTTACCCCTCAGATTCAAATTTTCAGAAACCCTGAAACCCATTCATCTTCATTTTGTGAAGAAGAGCCCAAATACTAATCACCCCTTTTACTGATATAAAAGAAGCTTTCAGTGTTTTCTGGGAATACTTCCATTGGTGCTTCGAAGCAGCTTTTCCTGAATGTTCGAGGAATAAAATTCATCAACAACAAAATAACAAAATTGCCCTTTCTGTCCCACTAAAGAAAAAAAATGAAGATCCTAGGCACATGAATTATCTGAGAAAACATGAGAACTTTGAAAATAAAAACACTGCATATAAGATAGCAAAGAAAAGTGTAGAAAATGAAATACGCCATGGGAAGATTAATCACTTTAAGAAAAAAGTTAATGATTCCAGCAATGAAAGAGACTCTCTGGAATATAATAAAGCAGCCATCCAGAACAACTGAAAGTAAACTTATAGTCCTGAATCACAATCAGAAGTATATCAGTAATCAAGTAGAAGTGGCGAAAACATTTGTAGAATACTTCTAAACTATAATTGACAAAAAAATCAACACTCATTTCCCGGATAATTATTCAGGCAGTTGTACTACAATGGCAAACGTCAATACAACGATGTTTTTCAAACCCGTTACACAGACGAAATAAAAAAAGTTATAGTCTCATTACCAAATTAAAAAAGCACAGGACATGATGAGGTCTCCACAAAAATTGTTAAAGAATGAATAGATATATTATCAGACGTAATAGGGCATATAATGAATGTATGTATCTCTTTTGGAGAATATCCTGATCTTCTCAAAATTGCCATTCTAGTCCCCTTACTGAAAAATGGTGACAGCAAAAACATTGAGAATTATCGTTCTATATCTCTTATCAGTGTACTTTCAAACATTTTTGAAAAACTTACATCACTCAGAATAAATGACTACCCGAAAATATTCGATCTGACGACAGAATGCCAACATGGTTTCAGAAAAAATCATTCGACAGAAACTGCAGCGGTCAATTTTACACAACATATTCATGATTTGATAGACGAAATATTGTTGAAGGAATTTTCTTTGACTTCAGCAAGGCCTTCGACACTTTGAACACTGAATTTATAGCAGAAAAACTCTTTAACTTAGGAATTCGAGGTCATATAAACCATTTACTTTCCAGATTAAGCAGAAAAATGTCAGATAAATTTCTTGTAGCGTACTTGGACCAAGGGAGCGTACTTGGACCACTAATTTCATCATTATATGTGGATGATCTTCCTGATAACATAACTCATGGAAAAATATTCCTTCACGAAGATTCTTTCTAGTAAAACATCTGACGATATGATACAATTAGTGAATACAGTTTTGATTGAATTTAATGATTGGTGTAACAAGAACAGACTCATTGTGAACCTAAACAAAATAGTATGCATGCAATTTGCGAATTCATCTAGAAGTCTACATAACCTCAATCCCAGTTTCTAAAACTAATTTTCAGAATTGGCCAGTTCGTCAAAATTCTTGGGAACCATGATTGAATCACTTTTCACATGGCAAGAACATATCGATTCTACATTTAAGAAATTGAATCAATCATACTACTTGATAAAATTTCTCAAGTGTAAGTTAGATACAAAAACACTACTATCAGTTTATTATGCTGAATTTCACCCGATTTTATATCATAATATTGCTGTCTGGGGACTAGCTACTGGATCAGACAGGATTTTCATAAAGCAAAAAGCACTGCTGATATTGATATTCAATTTGGATTATAGAACTTCCTGTAGGGAGACATTCCAACAAAACAAACTTATGACAGTTACAAGTATGTTGATTCTGAAAACATCAACATATATACATGAAAAAAAAGGTATGCTACAAATGAGAGCAGAAATGTATAATTGTAAAATAAGGAGTAAAAATATGATCACAACTCGGAAATATCATCACACAAAATATGAAAAATCTCCTATATTTGTTGGTATTCGCATTTGTAACTGCCAAATGATATGAAGACCTTGTCACCTCATACCTTACAAAAAAATTTAAACTTTTTTTATCAGAAAAATGTTTTTACACGGTAGATGAATTTACACTTAAAGTGAGCACTTTGCAAATTCCATTCTTAAATGTTTTTGTCTCGGAACAGTGTTTTCAAATTCGTTTTTATATTTATATATTTTTTGTAAATGACAGTGTGTTGATTTAATTATTTTTATTGTGAAATGTCCTTCAATCACATTTTATCTAGACTTGGTGTATTTTATATTGTTTTTTTTTTCAATGACGATGAGTTAATTATTTTTATTGTGAAATGTCCTCTGATCACATTTTATCTAGACTTGGTGTATTTTATATTGTTTTTCATGACATAGTGTTGGTTTGATTATTTTTATTATGAACTTTTTTTCAATCACATTTTATCTAGATTCAGAGTATATTTTTATATATGTATGAACCTATGCAACTATGTCTACATACATAATACATACATAATATGTAGCAAAAAATATTAATGAAATATATCTATCTAATTTCCATGACTCTAATTTCGGAACATTCACTTCCACCTCCCTTCTCACCCACCTTTTCACCCCTCTAGAGATGGAATATCAAAAAATTATGCTGTAAAAATCTTAGCTCTTAGAACCAACGGTTTGATCAGGGCGTTGATCATATAGTAGTCAATCAGTGAGTCAGTTAGTCAGGACATGTAATAATATATGTACATATTACCCCCAACACGAGGTAGCTACTGTGAACCGTTGAGGAGATCCTTCGACTGTCTTCCGTCTCCATCATCAAATCAACTCTGGGCTTCCATATGTTGTAGTGTCATCAGAACTACATATATTTGAAAAGTTTCAACAAAATTGATTCACAGGTGTAAAATCAATAAGTCATCCATTATTTTCCTACCGTTAGGAGTGTTATTCAGAATAGGACCAACTTCGAAGGATACCCTATACAATAGGAAAAGAATCATCCAAATCGAATAACCCAGAAAATTATGCGTTGGCGCTAAGTGGGTGAACGAACACAATCATCCCCCATTTTCCTACCCTTAGGAGAGGATTTTTTCTTCAAATCCAAATGGGACCAACTTCGAGGTGAACTCTATCCATTGAAAAAAGTATCATCAAAATCGGACAACTCTATAAAAAGATATGCGTCGTAATTTATATGATGGAATTTCAATAGAAATATTCAACATTATTTCGAAAAAGGAAGAATTTTTAAAAAAATAAGAAATTAAAACAGTTCTTTGGAAACAAAGATTCAACTTTCAAGATAGGAATAATAATTGGAACTGAAATATATTCTGAGCAAAAGACTAGAATAAATTCAAAACTTGCTGTTTTATAAAAAAAAATCGTATTCAGAAAAAAACTTCATTTCAAAGTTAACAAACTATCAGATTACTTCCAAATCTGGAGACTCGAGAAGCATCTATCTGATTCATGGAAAAAAAGATCATGCCTAATAAAAAAACATTTCGAAGTTAACAAATGATTTTCTAAACGTAAAAATGTAACTCCGCATCTGCAGGTTGATGTTGTCCCCATATGATGATCGACATCATTCAACGGAATACTATTTAAAAAAACTTAGGAACAAACAATTGTTAATTTAAAATTTGAAATAATGCTGTATGGGGTCGGCTTTAGAATAGCCCCATGGTAAATCCTGCCTGTCGTAAGAGGCGACTAAAAGGATAACCGTAGGTGGAAGATGGTCTCATCGCCCGGTGAAATACCACCATATCGACTTTGTGTGCTGTGAAATGGATCATTCCATGTTTCAGTGTTCGGTCGATACTTTCCGGTCTCCCTCTTTTTTTTTCCCCAATTCCTCCTTTATTTTCAGGTACATCCAAATAGTAATAATGATGAAGTCTCCTAGAGTAAAACACTCCGGAAGCAAAATACCTCTCCATTCGGATTTCCGGGCGAGAGGTACTCGAGGGGACTCAACATTAATTTTTGCAACATCCGCGGACTCAACAAGAACATCAATGACGTCCACCATCACCTACAGACGAAAAAACCGGATATTCTGGCTTTAACAGAAACACAAGTAAACTCGTCCACCAACAAGGTCCATATGCTTTGTCCTGGTTACGAACTCCATTCTCGATTCAGGTTCAAAGGTGGAGTCTGCCTTTACGCTAAGGCTAACCTTTCATGCCAGCGTGAAGAGAGTTTGGAACCGAAAGACTTTGATGTGATGTGGTTCAAGCTATCTGATACCAAACTGACTTAGTTTCTCTGCTGCCTTTACCTATCACCAATGAACCTTCATATAACGACCTCTTTGAGTTCTTATCACTCAAACTGGACTACATTCAGGAGAACCATCCAACAGCTGAAACCATAATCATGGGAGACTTTAATGTACATAACGCTGCCTGGCTCAAATTCTCTAACAAAATAGATGATGCAGGTCGTCAAGCCGAGGCCTTCGCCATCACTCATGGTCTAGAACAACTGGTCGAGCTATCAACCCGCATCCCTGATATCAACAACCAGTCTGCCAATACACTAGATCCTTTCCTCACCACAAATCCTGACCCGTATAGAATAGAAGTTTGTGCCCCACTTGGGAACTCTGATCACACCCTCATCTCCACAACATGCTCTTTCCATTTACCATCGAGCTGCACAATACCACCCCGTCTTATGTGGCATTACAATTCGGCCGACTGGGAAGGTCTTCGTATGTTTTTCTAGCGTTTCCATGGAAGAGAGTTTGTTTCTCTTCAGTAGATCCAACACGATGTGCTGAGACAATTTCTGGAATCATCATGTTGGGGATGCAAACTAACATACCGAATACCGAAAGGAGGACATCATCCGATAAGACCTGGTTCAACAGAAACTGCTCTAGAGCTGTGGCTTCCAAACAGACAGCATACCATCGATGGCTAAAAAATCCGGGCCCTGAGACCAGAGCAGCATATGTCGAGGCTAGAGGCATATGCAAAGAGACAATAGAATGCTCAAAAGACGCCCACAATGCCAAAATAAAATCAAAACTTGTTGAATGTCCTAACGGATCCCGTTCATTTTGGTCTTTCGCCAAAGCTGTGGGAAGAAACTTCACTTCCAGCTCATTTCCTCCTCTAACCAAAGAAGATGGAACACTAGCAACGACTGCCCAGGAAAGAGCCAATATCTTTGCGCACCTATTTGCTGGAAATTTTACTCTGGATTCATCGGGAAAACAACCCCCGAACATTACACCTATTGACAGTCACATGCCCGAGATCACCTTCCGCCAACGTACTATCAGAAAGATTTTGCTGGGTCTCAACACCAACAAAGCCTGTGGATCTGACGGAATCCCGCCGATTGTTCTCAAGAAATGTGCCCCCGAACTAACACCTGTTCTTTGCAAGTTGTTCAACCACTCTTACAATTTGGGGGTATTTCCATCCAATTGGAAAATTGCAAGAGTACAGCCAGTCCCTGAAAAAGGCAAAATGGCCCTACCTAGCAACTACAGACCTATCGCACTGATATCTATTATTTCAAAGGTCTTGGAAAAAGCCATCAACATCGAGCTCATGAAATATCTGGAAGACTCAGGAATTGTCAACGATAGGCAATATGGCTTCCGCCATCAGAGATCAACTGGTGACCTGCTCGCTTACGTCTCACATATATGGCAGCTATCTATTGAAAAGTATGGAGAAACTTTAGCTGTGGCATTAGATATCTCCAAGGCGTTCGATCGAGTTTGGCACCAGGGATTCCTCGCCAAGCTTCCGTCTTATGGCTTGCCCCTCAGCTGTGTTCTCTGCTTGCTAGTTTTCTCTCGAACAGGTCTCTTCCATGTAGTGGTCGATGGAGTTTCATCTGACACTCTACTCATAAATGCTGGTGTTCCGCAAGGATCTATTCTCGCACCAACACTATTTCTACTTCACATCAACGACCTGTTGAAAGCAACTTCATGTCCAGTACACAGCTTTGCCGATGATAGTACCCTCCATACCGCTTTCTCTTCCAGGGCCCCTATATCAGCCCGTGAAACCAGAAATGAACGAGGAAGAAATGTTAATAATAAAAATATGGACTTAGCAACAATTCTCGAATGGGGATCTAATAACTTGGTAGAATTCAATGCAAACAAAACACAAGCATGTCTTTTCTCTAGAAAAGCCGATATCACTGTGCCTAACATAACTTTGTCAGGAGTAACCATACCACTGAAGTCATCCATATCGATGCTTGGTATCACTATCAGCAATAACCTTCCCTGGGAAAATCACGTGAGGTCCATTGCCAAAAGTGCATCCCAAAAACTTGGTTTTTTGTTTCGTGCCAAGAGCTATTTCACCCCCAGTCAGCTGCTTATGATCTATAAGGCACAGATCCGACCTGTCCTGGAATACTGTTCCCATATTTGGAGTGGGGCACCTAAACATATCCTGAGGCTATTGGATTCTGTCCAAAAAAGGGCAATTCGTCTCGTCGGTGATGCCTCGCTTACAAACTCGCTCACTTGTCTGGAACACCGTAGAAAAGTTGGTGATTTGTCTTTATTTTATAGATATTTTCATGGGCGATGCTCTTCTGAAATATCAACAATCGTTCCTGCTTTGGCAGTCTTTTCGAGACTAACTCGTCAAGTTCAGTCATCACACCCCTTCGTGGTCACTTTGGAGACCTGCAGAACATCACTTTCCAAAGACTCGTTCATCCAACGAACAGCGAGGCTTTGGAACTCATTGCCTAGGGAGGTGTTCCCCGAGGCATACAACCTTCAGAAATTTAAGAAGAACACCAACTCCTACCTTCTTTCCCTTGGTTCCCACGATGTTCTGGAACTCATTGCCAAACACCTTGAAGACATTTCTGAGCTCAGATTCATTCCTCTGAATGAAGCAAAAGAAAAAGGCCTTTTGGGAACCAAAAAAAAAAAAAAAAAATTTTTTTTGCACCAAACACCTTGAAGACATTTCTGAGCTCAGATTCATTCCTCTGAATGAAGCAAAAGAAAAAGTGCAAATCTCCAGTTTGTGAAAAAATAGGTAATATTACTCCGAAATGTGCAATTAAAACATTAATAATAAGATGAGAAACACAACTTTTGAGTTAACAAATATTACTTTAAAATAAACATTTTTTTGGTTGTAGAATGAACTTTAACAAAGAACAAAATTGGAGATATAGTTTTCGCGATATAGTTTGCTTGATAGCAACAGGTATATTCCTGGATTCAATACAATGTCTCAGAAAAATATATAAAATAACTGAGTAAGTTCCCGAAATATTACATGGATAGGAAATTATTGATATGTGAGCAATATATATATATATATATATATATATATATATAAATGAAAAAAGAATAGGATAAAAATATGGAATAGGAGATATATTTTAGCAAAATGTCATTCGAACAGAAATATTTTATGCAACCATGTTATTTATTATAGAAAAAAAAATCAACAAAAAAATATGTATTGTTCTCTATCTTAGGAAGATAAAAGTCACCTAGTAATTGAAAAACTGCATAAAAAGCTATATTTGAGAATATTGAAAACTCGGGTTATTATTGGCTTTGAGAAAGTGCGCCTAAATAATAAGAAAGTTGTAAATTACTTCTCAGAATAAAAATGAATTTCAGGTAAAAAACAAAATAACATAAACAAGATTTTCGGTAATTCTGAAATTCTTGTATCAAATTAATGAAAGAAAAACCATCGGAAACGAGAACCTCCTCCTTTTTGATTTAGTCGGTTTAAAAGATAAAAAAAACCTTGTGCGGTCTACAACGGAGTTCCTTTATTAATTATCAAGCCCACTTCCGAAAACCAAAAACATAAGAAATTGTGTCCAAAAAAGGATATAAAAGCAATAAAAATATCTTCCACGTATTACCACTCAACGATAATATCATTTTGAGTTTCCTGCAAGCAGAACAGCAGTTCGGATGGCTTCGTACACCTTCGGAAATGTATGAGCTAGAGCTGGATGCTTGTCACACAGACTCGTATATAATAGAAAGAGACACAGATATAGAAAGTCGCAAGGAGGGGGCATAACTCTTTTTTGTACGTGACGATTTCTACCAGTCAACACCTACCGCAAGCCGCGTGAAGGAACTTCGTTCCAATTGTCTAATTCACATATCCAAGATTTGGTGGAGTCACTGGTAAAAATGCCTAAGTTATGATCTTAGTACTTTCACCAAAAGTTATGTACAAAAGACCTTTGCTCACGAGTTTGGAACATTACATGTAGAGAATGAAAAATATGAACTAGACGATTTGGGAAGTTAGAAAATCAATAAATGCAAAAAAATTCAATATTTTCTCATTGATCAAATTCAATCAAATGATTCATTCGATGTATTTATTCCTTTGAAGATTAAAGTAATGGATGTAGTCCCTCTTTTATTCAATTCCCGTTCCATTCAACCACCTACTGGAATACCTTTAATTGAATTGTATACCTACTACTACCTGGTCTGCTCATTCAATTCGGAACATCGTTATTGTTGAGTAATACTTACTGTTTAGCAAAAACCTGTCAAGGTTTTGTGAATTCATGCACTGAAATGCATTTGATAAAGTGTCTTTGTTATTTTTGTGTTTTTTTTTAACAACTCATACAAATAGGTTTCTATAAGATATAATTCCATCGGTTATCATTTCTATGAGACTTCATTTGAGAAACGAGTTTTCATCATTAGGGTTTGTTCTCTTGTGCTCTCGACAAGGAGTTTTTTCTTGAGTCACCAAGTACTACTGACCCAGTTTAGAATTGAAACTTTATTGGGAGGTTTTGGGACTCCTTATTCATCATAAATATTTCCGTCGAAGTTATATAGTCGCTCATAAGTTGCTGCTAAGTTTCTTATTTCTTAGGGTGCACATACTTTTCCATAATTTACTTGAAGAATGATTATTTTATGGATGATATCAGTTGTTGTTTTATCGAGAAGTAATAAGTAAAGCAGCGAATATAGGCTACACCAAATACTTTCATTTAGTTTCATCCCTCAATTCCGCCTTCTAGAGTTAGGATTCATTTTGTTCCGATTGCGATATAACTAGTTTTTCAGTAAACTTACATGGCATTTTTGTAGGGGATGTTGGAAGCTAATGAAAAGTTGAAGAATGCGGATTTACAAATAACTGATGTTTATTTGTCAATCTGTCAATATTTTATCGTGGAATGTATCATTATCATTGATATTATCCTTTTTGTACATTATTTTCAGTACATTACTTCCATAATAACTACATAAAGCTACAATACAATAGAAAATTTTTCAAATGAACGATTTGGTGCCCTCTTCTGGTGATATCGATGAAGTGACAATTGGCATTTCGAAGTAACAATTGTCTAATCCTTCAAGAGGAAAGTCAATGGTGACATTTAATTTTTCCCTGAATCTATTCATCGCCGAAACTCGTTTCAAGTTCATAACTAATGTTTTGGGAAATATAGTAAGTGAGTAAATGAGTTGTTATTCGTTCAGAATTACATATTGGTTTACAAGAAGTAATTTGAAATATATCTATTCATATTACAATCTGACTCATTGAGTGACTGAAAGTAAATGTTAAAACAGAGAGAACAGGTTGAATGATTACTTGAAAACTATCCAGTTTGTGACCACCTAAGCAATGCTTGTGTTGTAGCCAGCAGAAAAAAATAGTATCCCTGACCTCACATAACAAGAGGTAATTATATAATGAAGAGAGATAGAGAGACAGAAGCAAGAAGGAGAGAGAGAGAGAGAGAGGAGGGAGAAATATCAGAGATTGAGATGAGCTCTGAAAGATGGATATATCATCTTTTTAGTATCGCTTCTAGGATTCCATAATCATTTTTGAAATAATTTCTCAACTCTATTTTGAATTTGGATTCATTTTTATATCTCTCAGCTAGGTAGGTAAAGCATTGTGAAGTTTGGGTCCAAGGAACGTGATGAACTTTCGGTTGTGCTTAAGCCTGCATCTAGGAAAATTTACTGCCTGATTTACGCATATGCGAGTGTTATATGTATGTTGTACAGTGATTGAGGAGCCAGCAGTCCATAGCAAACATTAATAGGCATATAGTTGCCTCACACTTAATTATCCAGTTTCCTGATATAACGTAAAAATAGAATACCGCCGTTTTTTTTCTTTAAATTATTATCAAAGTGTTCTGGATTACTCTAAATTGAATAATGAAGACTTGAAATTATCAACCCACACTATTATGCAATAACGTTTTATTGACTCAGCCAAGGCACTATACACTGTCATTATCATTTTCTTATCAAGTAATTTTAATTTAAATTCGGTATATTCAATATGTTAATTCCAACGTAGGCATTGGTCAACCATCACCCCTAAGTACTTTATTGTATCTGTTATATCCATAGTAGGACAGCTGCAGTTATGATAGTTAGTACAAGATGATTCATGAATTTCAATAAAAAAATTATTTGGTCTGTCTCTATTGGTTGAAGTGAATGCAATGTATTTGTTTTTTCTCACATTGATACTCAACAGGTTATCACTATGCCAATTGAAAATGATTTTGATGTTTGTTTCAGCCTGGGCATAAACCTCCTCCCACGTTTTTCCAACGAAAGTTATAGCAGTATCATCCGCGAATGATGTTATTTTGCCACTGAAATCTGATATCTTGAATATATTGTTGATGTATACTAGGAATAGAATAGATCCTCAAACAGTGCCCTGTGGTATCCCCAAGTTACTGGTAGTGGGTTACTGATTGAGTTGTTCACTTTGACAGTCTGTGCTCTTTTTGTCAAGTAATCCTCAAAAATTTCCAAGGCAACACCCCTTATACCTATGTCAGACAAACGTTGGAGGAGTATATTGTGATCCACTGTATCATAGGCCTTGGCCAGATCAAAAAATACTGTTACACATTTTTCCTGATTCTGTAAACAATCATTGATTTTGTTGATACTTCAGAGACTGCTTTTTCGGTAGACCTTTTTTCTAAAAACCGTATTGTGACCCGGAGAAATATTATTAGTATTACAGAAAATAACTAATGTATTTTGATACATTTCTCGAAAATTTTTGAAAAGTTATTAATGATAGTTATGGGTCTATAGTTCGTTACTAGTTTTTTATCACCAGATATGAAAATCGGTGACGTGATAGATTCTTTGAATGATTTTGGTATCTTTCCACTTGTAAATTTCAAATTTAGAATATGTCAAATGGGTTCTAAAAACAAAATGTGTGATTTTTTCATTAGGGTAACAGATATCTTATCAGGGCCAGGTGAAGAACTATTTTTAAGACTAGATATAATACCGATTACTTCATTTGCTGTTACTGGGTGGGGGTATATCGAGTTGGTTATATTTTCGTAGCTTCCTAACAGGGGATATGGGTTTTTCTATTTTACTTGCCATATCTTCGCCAATCTCAAAAAAAACTTATTGAAGTGATTAGCCTTTTTTTCGTCTGTTGATATTTTGTTGCCATTTTCTCCTTTTTGTATTCTTCTTTTGTCTATTTTTTTTATCAATTTTTTTCATGTCATTTTTGCCTCAGATATTTTGTTGGTATAAAAGTTATGTTTGGTGTCTCGGATTAGTTTGGTCGAAAAATTTCCATAAGATTTATATTCATTTTCTTTTTCTACGGAGTACTTATTCATTAGAATTCATTTTAGTTTATCCCTATGATGTATAGAAATGAGAAGGCCCTTTGTCATCCATGCCTTTAGTTTTGTATTTTTATTGTGTTTCTTTTTTACCACTGTGCAAGTGTCAATATAATTTATTAGTTTGCCTATGAAGTTATTGTGAGCAACTTCTGGAACAGTGTATACAGGGCCGGATTAAAAGGTGTGGAGGCCCTGAGGCAACAAAGGAGTGGAGGCCCCTAATTATGTTTCAAACAATTTTTTTTTTATTTATTGCGGAAAAAATCAAATTATTTCGACACGAGCATATGTAGGTATAATGAAATACAAGAAATAAATTAAATTACAGCGTAAACGAATGGATTTTTGCGAGCTTTTTTCGACGGAAAATCATTGATGATTTCGGTCAAATCCAGCATCCGGAGAAAATCATTCTTAATGCTAAGAAGCGATAACTTTGATAGGCGGCTTTGTCTCATCGTAATTCGCCTATTGTTTTCATTTTGGAAAATTAGCGCTTCCCAGTGCAATTTGACATCATCACATTCTCAGTTGTAATATCACAAGAGAGTGGAAATGATTCGACAGATTTTCGAAAATTTGTTGCCAGGCAATAGACCAGAGATACCAACTGGTTCGAGTGGCTATTGCCAACAAGTTTGAGAAAGAAATCTAGATAATTATTGTCTACTATATCGAACTCTCGTGTGGTATTCTTTAGATAATTTTTTGATGTTACGTTCATAAACACATTTCCTTGCAAAATTATATAATGTACTAAGCTGGTTTTGATTCATTTCACACTTTTCGTGCGAATTGATGACAGACGTCAAATTGAAAATAAAGGTTGTCAGACAATAAAAACAAAATACCTCAAGTTATTCCCGCGATAATTTTCTAGGTAGAATATTCCCACTATTGATTGGCCAAAACGTATATGAATTATTTGAATTGAACGTTTCCATTGGTTTCTAGCAATGTCAAAAAATAATCACTGTAATTTCAATGTTTAAGAATGTAGCTCTGAAATTTTGGTTTTCAAGAATTTGATAGTAGAACATCTCAGATTGGTCTGTTCAATAGTCCTTCTTCAGAAGGATTTACATTTGTTGCGGAATGTCATCCTTCTCTTAGACTCACACTTTCATATTTACGGGATTTCTCTGTTACAAGCGCGCCACTCAGCCACCCAGGTGTTCATAGTTCCCGTGACAATACATTATGCATTCGTTAGAGAAAAAACCCAGAATGGCGGCTCCAAGATGGCGGACGAGATTTGTGTTTATGATCCGATTCGATTCAAAATTGGTATGTGGGGGTTTCCAGGGTCGAAGATTATACAAAAATTCATTTAGTTTCACCTGTCCCGATGTTTGTCATCAAATCTTGCAAGTTAAATTTGGCCCACTTCTAGTTGTTCGACTGACGTGAAATTTGGCAAGTGTTCGAAGTTCCCGTGACAACGCATTATGCATTTGTTAGAGAAAAAAACCAGAATGGCGGTTCCAAGATGGCGGACGAGATTTGTGTTTATGGTCCGATTCGATTCAAAATTGGTATGTGGAGTTTTTCAGGGTCGAAGATTATTAATTTTCACAACATTCATAATATCAAAATGGCGGCTACAAGATGTCCGACAATTTTTGTGATTATGGTCCGATTCTATTCAAAATTGGTATGTGGGGGTTTTCGGAGTCGGAGATTATGAATTTTTTCAAAATTCACAAATTGAAGAAGGCGGCTCCAAAATGGCGAACGAGTTTTGTAATTATCGTCCGATTCGATTCAAAATTGGTATGTGGGTGTTAGGAGTACTTACTAAAAAGCACAAAATAACATAATTAATAAAAAAAACTTTTTTAAAAACAAGCTTTCATTCAAATACCCTAAAAAGTGAAAAATAATTTCTTTGGATGTGTAACGTAGGTTATTTCGTGAGTTATAGATTCAAAAGCTTGTCGCATCTGTATTCGAAATGAAAACTTTGCGCGACAAGCTCTTGAATCTAGAACTCACGGAATAACCTACGTCACACATCCAAAGCAATTATTTTGTACTTTTTAGGGTATTTGAATAAAGGCTTGTTTTTAAAAAGGTTTTTTCTATTAATTATTTTATTTGAGTTGTCCATTCTTATATATTTTGACCAAGACTCCTGTGCCTTTTCATGATCGCTCAATTTCTCATCAATTTCCGTCAGAATAGGTTTGGGCTTGCCTATCAGTCTGTTTGCATCTTTATGAAGACCTTCCAATGATTATCTGAGAAATTCTAGGGCGTCCCCATGAAACGAGGTGCGAATCTTTGTATCTGGCTTTTCAACGAAACAGTATTCACCACTTTATCAGTCGAATCTCCCGACCAAAGTTCTTTTATCACTACCGCCAATGCTTTTATTGAAGCACCCTTCATACTCGATGTGCTTGTGTTGGTATCCCTCATATGCTCGTTTTTCTAAGATACTCGAGCAACCATCTGGTATTCGATGAATATTGTATTACGCTATTCAAGAAGCAGGTGTTGCCAATGTTTTTCAACCCATTGAGTCCGAGAATTCGGGCGTTTTCATGCACATGTGGACTGATGGTGTTGTTTCAGTTATAATTGCATAATGCTGACATCATAGGAATAATCTCTACCAAACAGTCTCCTATCGCGTCGTTCCATCAGATTGGTATTTTTGTTTGATTTATCAAGGCATTCGCGTCTTTGAATAGAAGGTTTTGAGAAGGCTGTGAGAAAATTTCATCCAGTTTTTGGGATGAGGAAAGTGAACCCATAACTGATGCGGCGTTTTCGCTTTGAATTGCCATACTGATGCGCTGAATCAGAGGAGCATATGATCTAGAATCATTAGAACACTGTATTACTTGAATAGAAAAATCGAATTCAAACGGTTTTCTTCACATAAAGGATTCAATATAAAATTGAACCAGAGAATGGTAGATCTCAGGTGAAAAACAACTACTTTCCTGGCAAATACCACGCAGAACGTTGAATGATATTCACCTGAAAATCCATGCATACTTCCATATGATATCAATGGACATTGAATGCAAATGTTTCTTTCTGATAAGCTCGATTATGTTCAATTTATGTCGTGTTCACCTTACAATCCGCATACCGGTTTCAGGCTTCTTGGCCCTTATCAGTACGGAGTAGTCAACCAGCCAAAGGTCCAAAGAACTCTGGCTGAAGTGAGACACAACGTAAACAAACCATCATCGAGCTTGTAACACCTATAGGTACGCCGGACAAGATAAACTTTAACTGGCGGTACCTAGTGACAGAAAGAAACACTCCGAAAATCTCCCACCTCGATAGGTATCTAAATAAAAGATTCCTTCTCAGTAGAAGTGGCAAGCCCGTCTATCATATAGTGAAAAATAAGTGCCATGGGAAGTGGAATGAATAGAAAAATCGAATTTAAACGGTTTTCTTCACATAAAGGATTCAATATAAAATTGAACCAGAGAATGGTAGATCTCAGGTGAAAACAACTACTTTCCTGACAAATACCACGCAGAACGTTGAATGATATTCACCTGAAAATCCATGAATACTTCCATATAATATCAATGGACATTGAATGCAAATGTTTCTTTCTGATAAGCTCGATTATGTTCAATTTATGTCGTGTCCCAATCCGCATACCGGTTTCAGGCTTCTTGGCCCTCATCAGTGAATTTCAGGTGAATATCATTCAACGTTCCGCGTGGTATTTGCCAGGAAAGTAGTTGTTTTTCACCTGAGATCTACCATTCTCTGGTTCAATTTTATATTGAATCCTTTATGTGAAGAAAACCGTTTAATTCGATTTTTCTATTCATTCCACTTCAAATGGCACTTATCTTTCACTATATGCTAGACGGGTTGCTACTCCTACTGAGAACGAATCTTTATTTAGAAACCTATCGAGGTGGAGATTTTGGGAGTGTTTCTTTCTGTCACTAGGTACCGCCAGTTAAAGTTTATCTTTCCGGCGTACCTATAGGTTACAAGCTCGATGATGGTTTGTTTACGTTGTGTCTCACTTCAACCAGAGTTCTTTGGACCTTTGGCTGGTTGACTACCGTACTGATGAGGGCCAAGAAGCCTGAAACCGGTATGCGGATTGTTAGGTGAACACGACATAAATTGAACATAATCGAGCTTATCAGAAAGAAACATTTGCATTCAATGTCCATTGATATTATATGGAAGTATGCATGGATTTTTAGGTAATATCATTCAACGTTCTGCGTGGTATTTGCCAGGAAAGTAGTTGTTTTTCAACTGAGATCTACCATTCTCTGGTTCAATTTTATATTGAATCCTTTATGTGAAGAAAACCGTTTGAATTCGATTTTTCTATTCATTCCACTTCACATGGCACTTATCTTTCACTTTATTACTTGTTTTCCAATTCATTCTAGAAGTTCCTAGGCGTGAGATCCAAATACCCCATATGTTTCAATTACCACTGGATAAAATTAGTAAAATTCTTCTATATTTGAGTATTCTCGAATTTTCAATTTCTCAGCAGTAGGGGAGGCTGCAACAGTATCCACACAGGTGAAATCCCAAACCAAAGGTTTTCCAAATTTTCAGGGAATAAGTGTCATTCCGTCTGGACATTTTCTATCGTCTCTACTTATTCTAACAGGTTCTAATATTGAGGGAATTTCCGCAGTTGTAAGAGCTCGTTTCAACAGATCATTCACAGCATGGTGACTCGCAAAACGACCCGAACTGAACTTGTAGCTCCTACCATGTGTGTCATTTTCTTCAACAATAGATCCACATCTACATATATGGCTAACACAAAGCGATGTGCTCAAACGAAGGCCAACTGCAATCCTGAACGATTGGTCGTCCAATAGAGTACTCAAAAAAGGTGCTAGGAGAGCATTAAGCCAAGCTCCTGATTCTTCAGAACTCACAGCATTGAGACGAGCCCTTTTGAATTCAGATTCTGCAGCTGACTCGAGGAGTTGTTGAATCGATCATTGGGATATCCCAGGCTTTTTGAGATTCTTTATTCTCAGGAAGAGCTTCTGTTGTAGAGATCCATTTCTGTTCACATTCCAAATAATATTCATCTTGTATTTTCAGGAAACATGTTGGTAGAACTGTTGATACCATAGATTCACAACTATTATAGGAAGCGAGGAAAGCTGGCAGAGAAAGAGAAGTGGCTAAACATATGCCTGAGCCTCCCAATTTCACGGGAAGAGTTACTTGATTCCAGGTATTTCCATCGAATTTATTATTAGTAATTTGTTCCAAAGAATTACGCAATATCGAGTCAAAATCGTGAAGATCTTTCTGGTATTGCCAAGTTAGACTGCATCTGAGTATATATAATAATTTGGGTATCGATGAACAATTTCTGAGAAGGAAATACGCTATATGGGATGGAAGTTCATTGAGGCGGGAAGACATCAAATTGAGAGACTTTGTTTTCTGTATAAGGCAGCCTGATATAGATTCTGAAGTGAGGGGTGCTCCTAGTAAAGTCCAATCTTTGTTTTTCATCATTTTGATACCTGGAGCGATAGACTCTGAATATTCGAAGGACATATTGTCAGAAGTGAGAGTTCTCATTGGTTGAAATTCAATTCCAAGCCCAAATTTTTTGACTCACAAATGATTTTACGAAATTCTTCGTGGACAACATCTCTATCTCCACCAATACATCCGTTATCGAGGTACCAACAGTTGAAAGCAGACTTTATCGATTTGATTGATTCGTCTATGGTTTGGCAAAAAGGAGCTGGGCCAAGGGGATCTCCTTGTTGTACACCACTTTCTGACATTATTACCTTCACACCAAAGTTGAGATATGTCGGTATTTGATAACATTGCTTGATGAAAGGACAAATATCAGGAATCACTTTTTCAGCTTTCTGTAAAATTATATTTCTTTTTAGTGTATTTGAAGCGTTTTTAAAATCCAATTCGAGAGAACTTGGAAAGATGAATCTGGATGTTGGAGTTCCAAAGCAGAACTGAGTTTGTCGAAATGAATCACCCAATTTTGCATACACGATAATTTTTCCGCAAGTCGGCGATAAATTGAGCCTACGGCGATTGGACGGATTCCGCCACATTTTTCCTTCAGAGCAAATGAACCGTATAGAATTGGGAATATTTCTTGGTTTACCTTACCCGATAGCATCAAATTACATAAATTTGTTAATGAAGATATAAGGTTCTCACTTTCACAACCAAAACTCCTTGAAATGAGATATTGGAGGTCTCAGAGAATCCAATCCTCCCGCGGAGCTGGTTAGGAAATATTTTATTGCTTTTATAACTCTTGCTCTTTTTCTGTGATTTTCAGTATTGCGAAATTTTCACATCCTATATTAGAATTATCATTCTGAAAGATGTCATGTGGGTGTTTTGACTGAAGTTCCATTGAGGTAGAGTCATCAAAATCTGCGATACTGTCAGATGAAGTTGATAGTTTGATTGCGGAAGAAAGATCACCATCAGACACTTCATTTATAATGGTTTCAATGGGATGTATTCTTTTCTTGTATAGAGGCTTCGATTCCGAAACACACGAAGGAGTAAAATTGGTGTTATTGATATTCCTTTTGCTATATGTGGAAAGAGAGTCCTTACGGTTGCCATTCGATGGTGGAAGAATGAAATAAGTGTAAGCGACGGATAGCAAAAACTCCCAGCTTTCCAGAAAATTATTCAGGATGCACTCATTTATTGCTTTGCTCAACGCTCTTGCAGCACAAGTTCTTGCAATTTTCGAAATTCTATTCATTATGAAGGGTCGTTGCTTCAGATTAGCGGTGAATATTAAGTTAGTGTACTCATGCTCCCTGAATATAGGTAAAATACTTAAATACGTTAAACCTGCAGCAAAATAAAATGTCACCGATTTTGACGATATTTTCACAGATGCTTTAGAACACGATAATAAAAGTAGATCCATCGAAATTTTTTCGCGGAAACGGTTATTTTCGGAATTATGGCCCTTGAAAAATTAAAAAAGGTCTATTTTCAATCATAATTTTCACTCACTTCGGACGTCTTAATTCCTTCATTCCTTCAGCAACACACAGTATGAAACCCTCTATTCATATTCGATATCTAATTCAATGCAATTCATAACAATATTTTTTTTTGAGTTTAGGATAATAGTTAGTTTACTTTCAGAAATTTAAAAATCGTTTGACATTTCACGTTATACGTTATACATCTCATCTGTCAAAGAGAGAATATATACTACTACAATCTAAACTATAATCTTCGCAACTGTTCTCTACATTGTTGCCAATTATTCAAATAAATCTTCATATATCCGGTAAGAGCAGTCTTGCTCTCCGAAAATAGCTGAAAGACTTTTCTTCCGTGTTTTTGTCCTCATAACACGAATTCGGGAAAAAAACGCGGTGCTCTCTTACCCTTTCTGAATTAGAAACCTTTTTTTCAAGCATGTTTTCTCGCGCAAAAATCACTTACAATGCCTTTTTCTTTTTACAATGTAAAAACATCCTCGATTTTGGTGTTAGTGAAATGTCTCTGAATTCCATTTTCAACATTACTTACACATTTGCTGAAATGTCTGCTCCTATTGAAACCTGATTCAATGTACTTGCATATCGCGACTGACTGTCACTATTGTGCCCACATAATTATTCGTAAAAAACGAGAAAAATCACCGCCACCGAAGTGCCCGCGAGCGAAGCAAAGCATGTTCTGACAAAATTGATTGACTGGCCATCAACTTGGATAGCAAGGTTAGCCAAGTTAGGTTATGTTGTGTTCCCTACTTTTACGTAAGGCATTTACTGGATTCCAAGAGCGGAGCGATACACGCCGAAGAATGTCTCTGAACTCAAGTTATACCATTACGTATTACACATTTGCTGAAATGTCTGCTCCCATTGATACCTAATTCAGAGTACTTGCATTTCGCCACTGACTGTCACTATTGTGCCCAAATAATTCGTTAAAAACGACCTAAATTACCGTTACCAAAGGGCCCGCGAGCGAAGTGAAGCATGTTTTGAAAAAGTTGATTGGCTGGTCATCAACTTGGATAGCAAGGTTAGCCAAGTGAGGTTAGGTTGTGTTCCCTTCTTCTACGTAAGACATTGACAGGATTTGGTTATATTTTATGTCAAATTGTACCAAACATGAGGGACTTGGTGATTCTTGTTTATGCTGGTAAGAAAAAAGGAGGCATTATAAGTGATATTTGCGCGAGAAAACGGAGCTTGGAAAACACATGTTTTGGATAAAAAAAAATCCATCTCACTCGGAAAGAGAAGAGAGCGCCGCGTTCTCTCGAATTCTTGTTGGGGGGGCAAAAACAAGTATTTTCAGAGAGAAGGAGTGCTTTTACCGGATATTTACCCAAAATATTTCCGCGCAAACGGTAATTTCGGATTTATGGCCCCAGAAGGGTTGAAAAAAAGTGAATTTTTAACTTCGACTTGTTTGAGACGGCTTGATCCCTTATTTTTCCAGCAATACAGTGAATAAAATATTTAATTCACATAGTTTTGATTATCACAATAAATAATTTAATTGAATGGTAACTCTTCATATCTATCGGACATTTTTACATTTGGTAACATTGCATTTTCAACATTACTCATTGATGACAATTGATATAATTGACAGTCATCTCAAATCTTATTGCTTGTCTACTCAAATGGAAAGACTTTCAAATAGGAAAACTACGTTTTTATCCAAACTTTCTGCAAGACATTTAAAACATATATTCTAGTATCGCATTATAAAATCTAGTTCCTACTGTTTAAAGTGCTTGTTTCGTGAATAATTGTAAAATAATCTTTTTCAATTACAACTGTTCATTGATTTTGATATGCAATGGAATTGGAAATTTTCTAACAAAAGAAAAATATTTCCGATTCTTTCCGCGGAAATTTTCGTTGCACAACGAAATCTAGCGCATTCTGAAGCATCTGTGAAAATTTCATCAAAATCGGTGACATTTCACTTTGCTGCAGGTTTTCCTAGAACACTTTTAATTTTTTATAACTTCATTTTCAAGAACCGTATTGTAGCACAAAAATAATTTAAAATGCCCCCTTTTTTCAAAAAGCATAAGGTAAATCACTCATCCACGGCACAATTTGATACAAAATACAGCCCATTCTATCGAAAAAGTCCTCCTTCAACACGTGAACATCTGACTCCGAATGAGGTTAGGTTAGGTTGTAGTTGATGATGCGAGGAGACGCTAGGATATACGTGTTGAAGCAGGGGGATTTTTTCGGTAGAGCCCACTGTATTCTGTGCCAAATTGTGTCGAGAATATCATGTTCGTAGTTTACGCCGTTTGGAAGAAGGAGGCACTTTGAGTCATTTTTGTGCGAGAAAACGGTGCTTGAAAATAAAAAGTGTTCTAATTCGGAAACGAAACGAGACCGCCGCGCATTTTTCTCCGGATTCGTTTTCAGTAGGCAAAAATACGTAAGAAAAGTCTTTTACCTATATTCAGAGAGCATGAGTACACTTACTTAATATTTACCAAATATTTGTAGATGTTTAAGGAAGTAATGATGAATGGTGAATGATCTGTAAATTTTCAAACCTCTGGAAGTTTGGAATTTTCTGTCACAAATATCACAAATTGTTGATTCATTTTTTTTCAATGAGATATCTTCGAAATCTGTATTGGTTTTCAATAATTTATCGCCTTCAAATCGATTCACATAATTTTGACGTTTTCTTCCATTGAAATCCAAACATTTCTCCCACAGTAAGACAGCTTGGACGTTATCACTGATTCTTATAAAGAAAGCTTCAAATCTGTTAGGAAAGAGTTGTCTAAGAATGTTGAAGGATGCCTGGCAAAGATGGCTCACATGTTTGGTGAATCTCAACTCAGAGTCGAGCTACAATCGTAGATTTTTACATTATGATATTTTGTCAAAAGATGACATTATGATATTTTGTCCAAGATGGCGACGTGTTTTGTTTTTTTGACCCGATTCCATTCAAAATTGGACTGTGGATTTTTTTGGAGTCGGAGACAGAATTCAATAAAACGACGGATTTCATGGATGGGAGAATTGAACAAAAAAAAATTCAAGACAAGCTTTCATACGAATGCGCCCGAAAGAAAAAAAAATATTTTTCATTTGTTTAACCTAGGTTATTCCTACGCGGCAAGATTTTAAATCTGCTACTCACAGAATTACCTAGGTCAAACAATTGAAGAAATAATGTTTTTCTTTTCAGGTATTTGTATAAAAGCTTATCCTTAATTTTTTTTGTCATTTTAATTCACTTGTTTTCGCCTGTCATTCTCGAATCTTATTTTCCCAAGTTAGCGTTATGGCTCCGCGGCTCCTCATTTGAGGTGTTATACAGTATTGAAGCAATAGCTGAATTTTACAGACTTTGTGAAAAACGTAATTCACGATGTGTTTCGAAGTCCAATCTTTCGACTCGAATCTTTTGGGCTAAAATTCGTTTTTCTACGTTTTCCCTTTTTTTTTCAAAAGCATAGGGAATGCACTTGGTTTTTTTCTAGAATATAACCGAAACTCACAAATATACGAATCAAACACGTTCGTTGTGAAACGTCGATTGAAATGTTTCACCGAAGTAGTTTAGTTGTAGGTGTATTTTTCATGCTACTAAAACCCAGAATTTTGAATTGAAAGTCTTTTTTGGACGATTTTATGAACAGGAATCTCCAAACTCCATCTAACTACCTCAACAACACTATTTGAGTTTCAATTCTATATATCACACTACAGAATAGACGAGATCACAAACTCACAAATTTGCTTCATATGTGCTTGAAGTTGAAACATGGTGATAAAATATTATGAATGCATAGTTTTTCCTAGGAGATATTGTGTAATATTCGAATAAACGCTGCTCTAAGACCCTCAAATTCAGTGAGACATTCAAACACAGCGTTATTGCCGCTACCTTTGACGTCATAAGTCAACTGATTTGGCATTTTTCCGAGTGGCCAGTGTCACTTTTTTGCAGAACTTCTGAGGCAATGTTATTCTGTTTCATTCTATGAATGAAACAGAACTTGTGTCAGCATGTGAAATGAAGACTTCGTATTTGATAGCGGTTCCTGATTTAGTTATCCTCGAATAATATGTATGTATACGGAGTGCTATGCCATTATTTTTCCACCGGCTCACATTGTAAAGAGATATTATGAATAACGCTCGGCAACGCTGTAATTCCTGGCACTATCCGCGATCGTCGAGTTCCAGTATCACTATTTTGAGGAACTTCGGAGGAAATGTTATTCTGTTTCATCCTATGAATGAAACAGAACTTTTGTCAGCATGTGTTATATTGAAATGAAGACTTCTCATTTACCAAGTGCTATGTCATTATTTTGTTGGCCTGTTCACATTGTGAAAGAATATTATAATTAACGCGTGGCAACTCTGTAATTATCTTACGTTCTTGGAGATCGGCGATATCTGAAATTGTTCATCACATCCTGGCGCGGTTCCCGCAGTATTCAAACAGGAACATTTCTTTGGGAATTTTTTTTGGCAATTCAACCCAAGTATAAAAAATCGCATATGCCACGGTGCGATTGTCAGTTTGACAGCGGCAAAAGTTAGCTGCAACTTTCACAGCGACAAATGCACTAGTGGTTTTCTTACTCATTCATTTGTTTATCAATTATCGCGGTGTTGGTTGCCAAAATAAATGAAGTTTGCATTGATATGTTTCTAAATTTTTTATTCATTAAATTGTCCTGCCGAATTACACTCGATGTTTGTATTGATATCGGGTAAATTTATGTTGTTCAAATTCTAAACTGTTTTCTTCAGCAATTTTACTCGAAAAACTGTCAACCTAAGAACGCGACACCGAAGGTGGAGCGTTGACAGGCAACAGTTCCTCACTGAACAACCCAAATTTACTCGATAAAAAATTGAAAAATAAAAACTTCTCAACAGAAAATTGAACCGACGAAATACGGAACTGAAAAGTGCAAAATGAAATAAACCTTCTTAGTCTCAGTAACTGAGCTCCTAAACTGATGTAAGTAACTAATTTTGAGTCGGTGCCAAACAATCAAGCAAATTAATTAGGTAAGGCGTAAATTTATGGCATCGAGTTGGGCGGTGACATTCTGTAATTTAATGATCTTCGTTGATTGTTTGTTTGGCGCCGACTCAAAATTAGTTACTTACATTAGTTTAGGAGCTCAGTTACTGAGACTAGGAATGTTTATTTTAGTTTTTACTTTTCAGTTCCGTATTTCGTCGGTTTAATTTTTTGGTAAAAAGTTTTTATTTTTAAATTTTTTGTGGCTAAAATCTTCCAATTACTACCTACTTGTTTTTTGATTACCTCCAAAATACTTACTTACCCACCTTACTTCAACTATTACCAGTTAAATAATATGATTATCTACTTTCACTATTTGTTGTAATATGAATTATTGTTGTTGTTCTGGTTAGTTTATTCCATAACCTTGTATATCATTCCACCTCTTATAAAAATAATGATTTTGACGGATGTGGAACAAATATAATGTCAGTAGCGATCTGTCATTGTCAACTACGTATGTGTGATAATGTTCACAAGTCAAAAATCAATTATCTCCTATTTTTCCACCCGTTAGGGTCGATAATTTCATTCGAAATCCAAATTCAGGTATACCCTATCTAATAAAGGATGAATCATCCAAATCGAAGAACCCAGTACAAAGTTATGCCTGATCGGTTAACGGACCAGAATTCAAAGGGTGAGTGATCAATATCCTTCATTTTGCTACCCTTAGGGGTGGATTTCATTTCTCAAATTCAAATGGGACCACCTTCGAAGTACACCCTATCCACTGAAAAAACTTATCGGAATCGGACGCCTCAGTGAAAAGTTATGCGTGATCATACATAAAAAAAAATGATGATAAAAAAATATACGCGTCGACTAGAGAACCTCCTCCTTTTTGGTTTCGTCGGTTAAAAATACAAACCTCTCCTGCAATCATAAGTGAAAAAACGACTTCGGGAAGAAATTTAGTAAAATCCATCCTTTTTTCTCATCGTTCTGGACATTGTGGTATTTTTTCCAGAAATTAGTGATCGCGCCTTTTAGCTAACTGCATTATATCAAAATCGTATAATATATATCACACAATTACGCAAACTCTATATGACTTTTTTATTATCGAAACAAAGGAATATTTCACCCTGCGCAAGCAATATCAGACCGCGGAGGTCGAGAATGATATATATATTGGAAAATCTTGGGCAGAGTCTACAAAGGCGCTTTTTGCCTTTCTCCTGCATTGTCCTTTGATCGACGTTCCGAACAAAATGTCTATGAGATAGAAATATTAATGCAGAACTGGATACATTGACCGGTCGCAAAGAATAGAAAACTTTTCCAGTGGGAATTTTTTGTTCATAAATATCTTTATATAAGAGAGGAATAGCGCTGACAAACACTGGGCCTTCAAACATTCGACAATAGTTCAGAAGTAATGTGTTTTTCCCCACAGAATAAATATTTAATCTTTTCATTTTCTACTCGTTTCGAAGGATATGAAATCATAACCTGTCCTGTGATACTATAGTCTATTTACGTTGGAAAGATAATGATCAAAGATTATAGTTCTACGAACAAGATCGCGCACAGAACTGTTGGCGCGAAAATGACATTAAATCCTTGAATTTTACAATGTTTACATCTGTCTGTCAAAAATCAGATGACTGCTCGATTTCTCTTGGAGTCTACCTGGCAATTTTTCCAAAGTGATTTCTTCTCAATTGGGATCATGGAAACTTCTACGAAGGAAGGACAAGAGGTGGGAGAGTGGACTGATGTCTCTAGACGATGAATTGACTTGAAAATTGAGGGGATTGGATTGGTCCCCGATGACATTGTTCCATTAAACTTTCCGATTCAAAACTATAACCAAACCATTCACTACCCATATCTGCCGGACTATGACCCCTCTGACCTGAACAAAATCAGAGAGTTAATTGTAAATATAATAAAATATGTTCATGAAATTGGGAAATCGATGAATCCTGATCTGCGACAGTCTAGGCTGCTTCCAGCTATCTCAGAATGTTTTATCCGGAAAAGGTGAGCCATACTAACAAAGGTGAGGAAAGAAAACAATAATCTGAATCAGCTTCTCTTTTATTTTTCAGTAACACCCGCATGAGATAATCGGAGAAGGAGGGCGATCTAAGCCAAGTAGTTGGTCGGAAGAACAAGGCCCACTTCCAAGTGCGATGAGGTTAATGACTATCATTAGTATAATCATCACTTTTTCCAAACCGTCTCAGAGAGTCACATGGCTCTTTGCGAAAAAAAAAATATTCAAATAGTGATAGTTTAAATTATACATTTTGTAGCCGGGCTGAAGATGTCCTTCGACGATTCGATGTTGCGTTCAAATCAACAGTGCTGCTCCTAGGTGGTGTATGGAGTTAGTATCGAAGCCTACCCAGAACACTGTGTCAATGATATATTATATGTTGTTGTGATTGTCCCGCCGTCTTAGACGTGCCCCTCAAGGATTTTGGGTGCAAGACACTCTGCATCCCCCCGAAAACATTCTCGTGTCTACACCGGTTAGAGGACGAATGGGAACGGATGTCCTGAATGCGATGACAGGAAAGCAATATGGGACGATAATGTAGAGAGAAAGAGAGATAGAGAGACAACTTTGCTATTTCATTCATGAATAGGGCAAGTGATTTCTCTTGTTCTCTACTCTTTGGAAAATCGATTAAACTAGCAAAATTTTATCTTAAACCTGTTTAAATGTTGCCGAACTCAAAGCTCAAAAAAATATTCGTGTCATTCATCTAACAGCTTTGACTTTTATGATTCAGTGTGTGTATTACTTTGTTTGATTCTTAAGTGTTTTCTGTTTGTTTTTCAACAAGAGTTTTTTTCAGAAATGATCAGTTCTTTCGATAAGACCTGTGTATAATGAACATCAATATGTCTGAAGCATTATAAAAAATGTATCAACGCTTTTAGTAGACTACTTTGAAAGAGAACGTGAAAATGGAGGACCTTTACTTCCACTTACTGCTGTTAGAGACGTAAGTTATACTTATTACATATAACTATAAGAAATCAAGTACAATTATACAGTGAATATATATATATATATATGTTAGGTTTATACAAGTATCCTGAGCTGGACCATTGGAGTTGTAACGAATTTTTCGTTACTTCCTCATACATAACCAATTTCTCATAATTTTCCGGTTATCTTCACGGTGGTACGGATCAGTAGTCACTGCCAGATCGTGAACTTCGGAAATGCGCGCTTTATTATCGACCGTCATATTCGTGTCAAGTTGATCGCCTTGTTTTCGACTTGGGCATATGTTTTTTCATAAGTGTTTTAGATAGAGAAAAACCCGAGAAAAGTTTGTGAAAAAGCCCAGGTAGATTTGGTGATTTGTTCGAACCCAAAGAATGATCGATCTCTTTCTTGATTTGAACCTCGAGATAGGCAGGTGTGGTGAGTGAATTGATTTCGAACATTACGATTTGTAAATTGAATAGCGATCATTGTTGAATTTGGTGGAGTATAATTATTTTCTATATCTTGCAATTGATGTTGTAGTGATCAACATTATTTTCCGCTTTTTCTATGCTTGTAATTTTCGAATTTTTGGATGGTAATTTTTGAAGGTTACATATTAATTCTATACTATCAGATTTTCGTCACTTTTGGAATTATCAGTAAATTTCCGATTAAATAATCTACTTATCGTTTATGATACTCCCTTTGGCAAATTTTATCAAGGTTGATTTGTGTTTTGGATTCAAGTAAAGAAAAAACCACAAAAAATATATTTCAGCCATTTTGTCAAGCATTTCACTGCACATATCTATGTGGCTGACCATTTGGGACTAAATTTTTTTTGGAAATCAGTTCTACGCTTTTCCTTTTTTTAGGTACCAGATAATTGGTAGACTAGTGCTTACTTCACCGTACCAGGGGATTATTCCAAGGATTTTGATTGCAAAGGGTGTATTCGACTATTCTAGGACAGTTCTGCAGTACCTTATAGGACAGCTCTCTGGTAAGCAATTTTTTATTTAATTTCATAACTATACGTTTATAAGATTATTTTGGTTTTCTCTTGAGAAAGAATTGCTTCTGGAGAGGGTTGTACCTCTGGCTTAACTAGTCTCAGAACACTCGATTTAATATATTCCTCAAGCATAAAATTTGATTCACATTTAATAAGTTCCTTTTATCGATTTACTTCATTCAATTCATTTCAGTAACTACCTTATCGCCAAGAGCAGGGAGATTCATTCAATTTTTTTAGAGTTACCTGGCTTATCGATTCGAAAGGGGAATTGCCACCCCATTTCGGAATTATCTTTATCTAAGAGAGTTGTGCCCACTGAAAGACGTGCGGTCTCCCTCTTCTGTTTATCTCTGGAAATCCTTCCATAAAAAGAATTATTTAAGAGAGTTGTGCCCACTGAAAGACGTCTCTCTCTTCTTATCTCAACTGTATAGTATACTTTTGCTCTGACTAATATCTTGGTTCATGAACTTACTTACTGGAGTATTTTGGTTCATAACGCTATATTTTCCTTTGGCACTTGCTTTAAAATGGTATATTTCTGCACTGGCAACATGTTAATATATTGCTTTGAAATACTATATTTCTTCTCTGGCAACTTTGGGGTATTCTGCTTCAAAATACTATATTCTTTCTTCTTTTCCTGGTAAAGTCTCAAGGAAATTTTTATATTTCTTCATGAAAACCTTTCCTCATTCAATTTTTTTTGACCTTTCTGGTACATAGAATCACCTTATCAAAGCTTACTTGTTTCGAAATTCAACTGAATTTTAACATAAGTTTTGGGTGAGGTTTTTTTTTTGTTTTGAATTTTGCTCATTATTAATATTTTTTTTTAATTATTGAAATTAACTAGGAAATTTCAATCCAGAATAGCAGATTTGATTGCTATCATCTTTGTTCTTCCACTGTAATCTTTCAGTCTTCTATCTAGACCGAGGTTTTTTTGTATGCTATCATTTGCATCTATCTTTTGACTCCAGATTGAAATTTGAATCATAAAACGTGAGGTTCAAAGGATATCCTTCGTTCTCTCCCATTTTGTATGAATTTTGATTCCTATCATCTTCTTCGCATGATATATACAACGGAGTGAAGCCACCTACTGACACAGAGGGACTGCTGCCCTAGGAGGTCATACAGCACATTCAATTCAGCCTGGTCCGTGAAGATCAAACCAATTCACGCCAATAAGGGGGTCTCAAACCAAATAGATAACCACCCACGACCAGATTCGTCGTCGTACCGCTGAAACTAGTTTCGTCGTCACACCGCTGAGACCATCTTCGTAGAAACCAGCCTTCTACATCTCCCTCCATTGAAGACCTCCGCAGGTATATACCGTATCACCAAAATCTAGAGGAATCTTGGCTATTTTGTAAATGTTCAGATTTTATCGAAGTCCGAAATTTTTTAATCTACATGTAATTTTTTTAAATTTTTTCGTTGTATTCTTTTTATACTCTTCAGGTAACATTGTTAACGTTTTTATATCTGTTCTATCCGGTTACTCTCCTTATTGTCTGGAATAAATTTGTTGAGTTGATTTCCTGCATATTTATTTGCCTTCCCATACAAGCTAGGTGACATTTATTTAATTTTATTTGTCTTTGGCTTTTGTCTTTAGCAAGCCTGGCGCCCAACTCTTGAACTAGTCAAGTAAATTAATGTAGAATTTTTTTAGTGGCCCAATTTGATGAATTAGGAAAAGTCATTAATTGAACCTTACTCACGACCTAACCGTATCCATCTAAGCAGCCTATCGGCAAAGTGATTTCACCTTCTTAAATTTGAATCATATAATTTCAAATCTGGGGTTCAAATAAAGGGTGTTGCAAAGTACTTAGTATATGTGGCAGTGTTGTTACCTGCATATAGAGCTTGGAAAGGAAAAATGTTTTGTAATAATATATTCATTCAGAAAGATCACATTAATGGAAAAATTCAGTATTTATATATAAATTCATATTACGTGAAAGTTATTCTAGTCAAACGAGTATTGAACTCAATGCACCGAGAAATTATAAAAATAACACCATATAATTATATAATTATATAATTATACTATACGTGGGAAGCCATAAATTTAAAAACAAAAAAATTTAAAAAAAAATCGTACCTCATTATGAACTCCAGTAAATTATGATTCATGAGAAAATAGATTACCTATTCATAACCCCCGACACAGCTGCATCATAGTAGGAGAGACAGTGTAATTACATTTAAAAATAAAACAAAGCCAACTCAACAATGAGAGTCATTCCATTCGGGTATTCTTTTCAATTCAGTATGCAACTTATGATGCGTATCGGCATCTTGAATTGAGTTAATTTGATCAGATAATGTTTTAGTTAGATATATGAAAACTTTTGATTGTACTTCAAGTTATATTCAGATACAAACAAGTTTAAAATGTACCAGTTATTAGAACTCACACTGATGAGTTTATTTACCAGTTAATAAGAAGCCAATCAACTTCAACATCGTAGCTACAAAGAAAACTAGTCGAACTACATACACTGATATGTCTTCGAAATTCATCATTTGCTCCAGAAGTAAATAATAATTAAATACTCGACGGGATTTTCAAAGATTAAACTGAAAATCACTTAAATAAAAATATTTGCAAGATAACATACCGGAAATGATTTGAGTGAAGTGATCTTCGTACTAAGTGTATATATACGCGGTGAGACTACATATTTTTTCTCTTTGACTGTATTGTGTACCTGGCTTTATAATGAACATTTTTCCACATTCATACTCTACATTCCTCAAAGTTTAATTCAACTACCCTGATAAATATTTCTGCATTTTATTAGATTATGGGTAGTTTGAATGTTCTGAAAATTTATTATACTATGATAAATACTATTCCATGCTTATAACTGAAAAATTTGTTATTATGCTATTAGTCCAGTAGAAAATTAAAGTTTGTTGTTTAAAGAAGAAAAACACAATTACAATGATAATTGTTTCAACCCAGATATTCGACCTGGTGTTTAAGATTTGTGTACATTGATAAATGCAAAATTTTTGAATTTATTGATGAAACACAAAAAGAAGTTATTGGAATATATTGCTACATTTGACTTTGCTACAATTAGTTGATTGATTGAAAACACATTGTTTAGTGCCTCAAAATTATAGAACATTGTACTCGATATGATATTAATTTCTGCTATGGTTTCATTGCTGTTTTTATACTCATATTTTCTGGTGAGTTTATATGAAATGGTTTTATAAGAAATCATTGATTTATGGATTTGTGTCATGGTTTGTTTGAAGATTGATGTTAATTATATCTTTTAAATTCACAACTATATTATTATTCGATTTTTTTTCATAACTTGAGATATGACCGAGTACATAGGTTAAAACGCACCTCAATCATATACTGATTGAATTACTTGGATAGGCCGTTCTCCGAGTACATTCCTGTAGTCATTTTTTTTTAGTTGCATAACCCTCAGTATGGAAACTTCCACGACTTTTTCAAGACACGCTTTTGTACTGTCAATTATGTGAACAAGATTAAGTATTGAGTAGAGTGAATCCAAATAATACAAGTATTAGAGAGGAAAAGTACTTTTTCGGCAACCGTCCGGGATGTACCCACTTCTCGGACGCTTTTTCTTTGAGAAAGTAACATTTTCCGGCCTAGTCCAGAAAGTACGTACTTCTCGGAGTAGGCCGGGAAGAATCAAGTCGTTGTTGTCATTGTAAATATAAAAATCTTGGTGGGTATGGTTTTTATAAATGCAGTTTATCATTACCATAGCAACGAAATAACTGCTGACAGTTCATATGAAATTAGTTGTCAAAAGTCTGCATGTTTTTCGATCGCAATTTGCAATAAAATATGGAAAGCAGCAGCGATAGTGACTTTGAAAATGTGCCTTGGGAATAAAGAATAAGAATTAGAATGTTTCTGTTAATATGTAGTATTTTCTGTTCTGTTTAATTCAAATAAGAATCAAAATGTATAATAAAGAAATAAAGGAATATGTCGTCCATTGATTTGTTATTCTACACGGTTGCCGAAAAAATATTGTACGCAACACGCCCGAAAATAGTTTTTTTGGACTCACAGACTTCCAGGACTCGCCTACGGCCCGTCCTAGAATTTTGTCTATTCGTCCAAAAAAAAACCTATTTTCCGGACTAGGGAGGAGAAGTGAAAGTGACGTCATGGCACGTCATCAATAAAATAACTTATACGGCATTGACGACCTAAACTATATTCTATTATATAAGTATAAATTTTACGTTTATTTATAGAACACCCTGTATTTTGCAAAATGGTAGAAATCAGTAAATTGTTATTCCAATTTAACGATTTTTACAATAATGATTTGACTTCAATTCATAGATTCATCCGGTTTTCGAATTTAGGACAGAAAGATTATAGCATGCTATGGTCGATTGACAGATTAACAGTTTCAAAGTGTGTTACGCCATAATATATTTACAAAATATAAAATTATATTTAAAAAATGAGTGACTCAAGCTAATTTGGAGGAATAAATAATACACCACCGGATATTTTGGAACAAGTTAATGTAACAGTACAATTTTATTACCCCAAAAATCTAAAGAAAAATACCAAAAACAGTATTTACATTTCAAGCAATGGGCCGAAGAAAAGCATATTAGTACTTACTCATGAACTGTTATTTTGGGGTACTTCTCGCTAGAGAACCTAGTTAGGAACTCAAATAGCTTCATATCACTTCAATTTACAAGCAACTTGGTAGCACATAGCTTAAGCTCTGGACTTTCAATCCAGTGATCGTGAGTTCGAATCACGCCGTCGCCGGTGGGTTTTTTTTTCTTTCCCAACCACTGATTCAACAATTATCAAACTGTTTGAAATTGAATAAGATAACGAAAATGATAAATATTTTTATGTATCTTTTTTTTAGCTTGCACTGATCATGGGAATCATGGGAGCCTGTCGTGCGAATGAAATGCACTCTATGAAAATAGGGGACTTGGAAGATCTTGGATCGGCTATATTAGTCACCATACCAAACACCAAAACGAAAATTGTTCGGAAGCTGAAGCCTTTTCGTCATATTTGTATCAAATATATCACGCTACGACCGAGTAATATATTAACAGATTAATTTTTTTTTAATTTTCAGGAAGGTAAATGCACCATCAGAGAATTGGAATAAATAAATTCGCAGCCATGGGAAAACAAATCGCAACATTTTGGAAACTTCCAAATCCACAACTATATAGATAGATAGATAGATAGATAGACAGAAGATAGATAGATAGATAGATAGATAGATAGATAGATAGATAAATAATGGAATAGATAATAGAAATAGGAGCCGGCCAGCCCATGACATGGCACTAGCAAATGCACAAGAACTAGGTGTAGGAATACTAATAATATCAGAACCCAACCGGAATGCCATCAAGAATCAAAGGACTGGGTATTCGACGGGGAAATAGATTCCGCAATCAAAGTAATGGATGGCAATGAAAATAAAGGGACAAGGAAGGCCCGGTTTACGCCAATTCACAGTCTACAGTTGCTACTGCTCCGGGAACCATGATATTCAGGACCTGGAAACGACGTTAGAGATAATCGGGGACCTGGTGAGAACTAGAAAGGAGAAAGCTATCATCGCGGGCGATTCCAATGCGAAATCTCCTCAATGGGGCATGCATTTCACAGATAGACGAGGGCAAGTGGTAACCGAATGGATAGCAAAGAACGATCTGGCAATTGTCAACCAAGGAAATAAACCTACCTTCGTAAGACGTGAACAAGCATCAATACTGGACCTGACAATCTCGACGAATGATATCAAGACCAACATCACCGACTGGCATGTGAGTGAAAAGAATCGCTGAGCGACCACAACTACATAATTTTCGACATAACGGAAGGAAAACAGGCACCCATTAGAGACCAAAAACCCAAAGGATGGCAAGTAAGGAAACTAGATCGGGAAAGACTACGAAATGCAATCCAAGAAATGGAAGGAATGAGTGATGCAAGCAACCTCACTGAAAACCTAGTCAATATCTGTGATAAATCAATGCCAAAGAGAAAATCAGTTAGGAGAGGAAAACCGGTATATTGGTGGAACGAGGAAGTAGCAGAACTCCGCAAGGAATGCGTACTGAAAAGGAGGCTCTATACAAGGAATGCGAAGAGAAACCATCCACAAGAAAACCTCCAACTATGGGAAGACTACAAAGTGAGTCAGAAGATGTTGAGAAACTCTATTAAAAACTCAAAAAGAGCCAGCTGGAAATCACTCTGCCAAAAAATCGATGATGATATCTGAGGGGACGGATACAAAATAGTCATGAAGGGTATGATTGGATACCCTACCAGACCTAATCTAACAATGCCAAAGATGGAGGAAGTAGCACATTCCCCATTTCCGACGCACGAAACTGTGATATTTGACTGTGATATCAACGCTAAGTTTTTAAATTTTACACTCGAAGAATTACTAGCTGCAAGTAATAAGCTGAAGGATAACAAGGCACCGGGACCTGGGAATATACCACCGGAGGTAATAAAACAAGTTGTTATAGACCGGCCAGAAGATGTACTGAGAGTCTACAATGATCTCGCAGATGGAGCAAACTTTCCAGCAGAGTGGAAGAAAGCGAAATTAGTCCTTTTAAGAAAGGGAGACAAGCCGGTGAACAACCCGTCGTCGTACAGACCGATATGCCTTTTAGATATAGAGGGCAAACTATACGAACACCTGATACTGGCAAGGCTTAAAAGAGAACTAACACGCACAGGGGAACTATCCGATAACCAATACGGCTTCAGGGAAGGCAGGCAGACAGTAGACGCAATCCTCCAGGTGATGAAAATCGCTAGAGGTGCTGCAGAATACTCGCACCCCCACCGAAGACTATGTGCAATGATCACCCTGGATGTTAAGAATGCATTCAACAGCGCAGCATGGCAAATTATCCTGGAAGAACTCAGGAAGAAGGGAGTTGATGAGAGTCTGGTGAATATTATGAATTCATACCTATCAGAGAGGCGAGTAATACTCGAGGCCGAGGGGATCAGTATGACCATGGACATAAACAGCGGAGTTCCACAGGGATCTGTGCTGGGACCAACACTGTGGAACATTATGTACGACGATCTACTGAAAATAAAATTACCAGATGGTACCACACTTATTGGCTTCGCAGACGATATAGCAATGGTAGTAACTGCCAGAGAGGAATGTACACTGATGAATACGGCAAACACCGCACTCATCAGAATCACCGAATGGATGGAAGGCAGAAATCTGCAGCTAGCGCCCGAAAAGACAGAGGTTGTTCTTCTGACCACAAAAAGGAAGATTGCACCGATAGAATTCAGAGTTCAGGACACCACGGTGGAACCAAGTAAGGCAATAAAGTATCTGGGAGTATGGATCGACACGAAGCTAACATTTGCCGAACACGTTAACAAGGTTATCGAAAAGGCAGAAAAAACCCTTGTGGCCGTGACCAACCTGATGCCCAACATTGGAGGGCCGAGGGCATCCAAAAGGAGAACCCTGTCGAGTGTGATACACTCCCAGTTGCTCTACGCAGCCCCAGTATGGCACACAGTTACTGAAAACAAGAAATTGGAAAAAAAACTGCAGAGAATCCAAAGACTCATGTGTATTAGGATATGCAGCGCCTACAGAAGCATATCGGCAGAAGGAGTGGGAGTTATAGCAGGGGTACCACCGATAAAATTCCTCATAGAAGAACGGAAAGAGACGGGGAAGCAAGGAGCACAGCCATAACATCGCGTACGACCAAATGGCAGGAAAAATGGAGATCTGGCACCTACGGCCGGTGGACCTACCAGCTGATACCGGATATTGCAGTCTGGTTGAGTAGACCACACGGAGAAGTGGACTATTATCTAACGCAAGCGCTCTCAGGACACGGATGCTTTAGAAAATATCTCTACGACAGAAAGAGATCGGAGACAGATAGGTGTACTTACTGCGGGGTAGTGGATGACGTAGAACACATGCTTTTCGAGTGCACTAGATGGCACCGGGAGAGAGATGAGTATATGAGGGAAGTGGAAAGGACATTTAACGCGGAAAATATGATGGGTAGCCTGGTGATATCGAAAGAAGGCTGGAAAATAGCGTATAAAACCATCCGACAAATTATAGAAACCAAGGAGAAAGAAGAGAGAAATAGAAGAGATTGATAAAACAGAAACAGCCCACCACACTGAAGAAATGCGAAAGCGGATTCCGGTGTGGTGATGCTCCAAACTACTGAAGGGGAAATTTTTTCAGTCGGTAGGCGGTTCCTTAGGGACCGAATCCGACACTGGCCAGCCGATAGAACAACAGGCTGGTGCGTCTTCAGAAGATTTTTTACCCCTTCAAATTAAAAAAAAAAAAAAAGATAGATAGATAGATAAATAAGTTTATTGTGTTAAAAAAAATACATTTATTTTTATTCACAAGGGCTCGGCTAATAAGCGAGCGTAATTCCACATGGATCCTAAGTATAATAAAGAGTTGTACAAATTTCTACGTTGTAGCTAATAGCCACATTTACACAGTCATTCATTCATAATGAACGAACGTAGCTTCATTATATTCATCAGGGACTTCGCTAGGTTTGCTAACAGTTACATGTTTTGTGTATTGAATACAAGTACTAGACCATCAATATTGCCGATTTCCGACAGAATCGCATTTTGCCTTATGCCCAAGTAGATAGGGCATCCAAACAGGATGTGTTGCAATGACTCGGTCACTTGTAAGTTACAAATTGAACACAACTCAGTAGTGTCGATCCGGTAATACGAGCCGTGAAACGAAAACATCAAACACTCCTTGCTAGAGGTTCTGATTTGAGCAATAATACGTGTTATATAAATTTGTGAGGGAATACTCAAGTAGGATTTTGAAGAATCGGAGGCTGTTAAGCCATTGTATATGAGCGGGTAGGAAGAACTTGCAAGTCTCTCTGAGTCAAGCGAAATTAGCTTTTGCTTGAATTCAACCAGAATGTCGTCCGTGAGCTTTTTTGAGTTATAATTGAGAGAACGCTGCCATAAGTTTTCACAGTCAGCAAATATGAAGTATTCTTCCACCTGCGAAAGCCAATTGAATCTGGTGTCATTTCCCTCTAACTAAAGTAGACGTGAATAGCAAATTTTGGACAGTCTGGTGTTTTCCATAGTTATCAACTTGTTAAGCCAAGTTAACGAAGATTTGGAAATTATGTATGATAATTTAATACAGTTAGTTTCTATGCGCACAATATAGTCTGGGGGATTTTTAGGTAAGCAAAGTAAACGTTTGAAAAAACGAACTTGAATACGCTCTATTATATCAGCATAACGAAGGCCCCATATAGCAACACCAAATGATAGCGAAGACAGCACAACAGATTCGTATAATTTGATTCTCGATGACCACGAATTGATTTTTGAACGGTACATTAGGTTCATGATAGATCCAATTGCCTGGTTGGATTTCATGACCGTCTTTTTGGCCATTTCAAAAAAACAAGGATAATGAAGAAAATTCTGTCCCTAAGTAAGTGAAGTTTCTTATAACTTCCAAGGCTTGATCATTACAAGTGAATCTAAGGTTATAGTTACTGGTATATCCTCCTCTGCAAAAAACCATAACTTTAGTTTTGCTCGAATTTATAACGAGTTTATTATCAGATGCATAATTTTCCAGAAATTTCAGTTTGCGTGATAGATCTATTGGGGAATCACTGAGAATAACTATATCATCCGCATACGATAGATATCATTTTTACCATCAATGTTGATCCTGTTAAGCCGCGTGTTCGAAAGTAGTCTTCAATGTCAGCTGTAAATAGTGAAAATAAAAGGGGACTTAACGACTCACCCTGTAAGACTCCTTCAGAAATATCATACTTTGCTAACATGTTATCTTGTTTTATTGGAAAGAAAGCTTCGTCATAGAGATTTTTGATATTCTAATAATTTTTGAACTTATGCCTACTTTATACAATGTCAGCCATAATAGTTTGTGGTTAATGCTATCGAATATTCGACGAAAATCAACAAAAACTGCATATACTTTTCTCCCATGGAGCCGAAGGTGAATTTGCAAGACAGAGTTTAATACAAAAATATTATCCACACAACCCCTGTCCTTTCTAAAACCGAACTGAGACTCTGGAAGAATATAATTAGCTTCGCACCAATTTGACAGACGGTTCAAAAGTATTAACGTAAATAGCTTTACTATGCAATTGATCAATTCTATCCCACGATAATTATTTGGATCATCTACGGGGCCTTTTTTATGCATTTTTTTTTTTTTTATTTAATTAAATCGCATCAACCTAAAGGTTATTAGCGACGTAACTTGATATATTACAAGTCATTAAAATTGGTTCAGGTTTTTGGCAATTCTATAGTGTTTATAAAAAGTATGATTCATAAATACAATTTGGGAGGGCATTCTACGAGAAGGTGTTTGATGGTGGTCTTCACGTTGCAAGTTTCACATATTGGTTCAGGACTTTTATCGAGTAGATATTCATGAGTGAGGCGTGTGTGGCCGAGGCGCAGGCGAGTAAGATGAACTTGGTCTTTTCTGTTTCTGGGAAGAGATTTCCACGGTTTCACTGAACTTTTCACTTCGCGTAGTTTCGCGGTAGTGGCATGCCATTTTCCTTGCCATGCTGTTTCTAACGAGTTCTTGATTGTATTTCGAATGTCACTTATCACTGTTTTTGTCACTGTTTCGGAGTTTTCGCTGTTTATGGCTTCTTTTGCTCTCTTGTCTGCTTCTTCGTTTCCGGGTATTCCTACGTGTGATGGTATCCAGACGAATTCAATTTCTTTGGTTTTCATTTTTTGCTTCATGGGTTCTTCTTTTTTATTTTGAGTGTTAGTGGGTTGGTGGGGTACAACTGTTGAATTGATTCGAGTGAACTGAGGGAATCAGTGAGAATGAGAAATTTCATGTCATCAGAAGTGTTGATGAACATGATGGCGCGGTAAATGGCATATAGTTCACCATTGAATACAGAGCATGAGTTGGGGAGTTTAAACTGTAATGACATGTTGGGTCCTATGAATGCTGCTCCTGTGCCTTCGCTCGTTTTCGAAGCGTCTGTATATAGGTTCACAAAGTCTTCATGATTCTCCAATATTAGACTGAGTTCGTTTTTGATTAGTGTTGGATTGGTTGAGTATTTATTGGCTAGGCTGAGGTGTTTGTGACATTTTGGTTTAGGTAGTGTCCATGGAGGGGGAGGGTTGAATTTGATGGGATAACATTGTGGTAGTGTTATTTTTGTTTGGTTGATGTAGGTTCTTGTCCTCTCGTAAAAAGGTTTGGTTGTTCTTGGTTTGTTCTCAAAGAGCTGACTACATTTGCCGGGTATGGTGTTCTCCCGAGTGGGGTGTGTTAGGTATCCTCTCAGCTTGGCAGCATAGGTTAGGCTCAGTAATATCCTTCTATCTTGCAGAGGTGGTTCTCCAGCTTCACAATGAAGACTCTCGGTTGGTGTTGTGCAGAAGGCCCTAAAGATATACGTAGTGCAGAGTTCTGTATAGTGTCAAGTTGCTTCAGTAGTGATTTGTTTGCTGACGAGTATGCTATTGAGCCATAGCCCAGTTTAGAGCGTATCAGTGTTTTGTAGAGCGTTAGAAGTGTTTGCCGATCAGCTCCCCAGTCCTTGTTAGCTAGAGTTTTTAAAAGATTGAATCTTTGGTGACATGATGATATGAGATTCTTTAAATGTTATTTTCCAGTTCAATTTCTGGTCGAAGGTCATGCCCAGGAAATGAATATATGGTTCGGATTTAATGTTCTGGTTGTGGAGCATGAGAGGTGGGAAGGTCTGGATGTTTTTCTTAGAGAATAGTATGCTGCGTGTCTTAGTAGTGGAGAATTTGACCATTGTTCTAAGTCTGTGATAGCTCTTTGAGTCATAAGAAATAAAGTGTCCAAATTTTTGCTTTTTCCATATATCACAAGATCGTCGGCATATAAACGTCCTTTCAATGGAGATTTGAGGTTTGTCAATATGTCATTTATAGCAATGATGAAGAGGGTAGGGCTTATGACAGAACCTTGTGGAATTCCATTTCGAAAGCCATTCTACTAGATAATACTCCGTTCGTTTTTACTTCAAAGCTTCGGTTGGAAAGGAAATTCTTTATAAAAGATAGACAGTGTCCTTGTATTTTCCAGGTTGGAGTATGCGGGTAATACGATTCTGGAAACCGTGTCAAAGCTCTTTCGATGTCGAAAATACTGCTAGACTTTTTTTGTTTCATAGCGAATGCCTCATGGACTTCGCTTTCTAGGTCGATGACGTTGTCGATTGTGGATCGGTATTGTCTGAAACCACTTTGTTCTGGAGTAATTGAATTGAATCGTTCCAGGGTCCATAGTAATCTTTTATTTATGTTTTTTTCCATCAGTTTACATGGCACGGTGAGTGATATGGTCTGTAAGACTCTGGGTCCATTTTCGATTTTTTCATCTTCAGGATGGGTATTATTATTGATTGGGACCAAATCGTGGGAAACTCGTGATTAGTCCAAATCATGTTGAATAGTCAAAGGAGGTGTACATGAGCGCTGCGTGGAAGGTTTTTGAGGAAAATCACTGGGATTTTGTCTGGTCCTGGGTTCGTTTCACGAAAAGTCAGTAATGCTTCCTCATATTCATTCATAGTGAGAGGTAGGTTCAGCATGTTGTCTTCATCGATTCTAGTTATTTTGCCTTCCGGGTTTCTAGTTCTATCGATCAGAGTGTGATTAGGGTCATTGTATTCTGTGTGTGATCTATCTCTGTATGTTCTAGCCAGTTCTTCTGCAATTCCATGGTCGTCAGAGATTGTGCCTTCGGTTGTCTGTAGAACTTTGATTTTGTCGAGATTGCTCAAGCCAGAAATTCTCCTAACTTTTCGCCAAATCTCTGTCATTGGAGTCGTAGTGTTTATGGTTGATACGTACTTCCTCCATGACTGGCGCTTTGACTGTTTCACTTTTAGTCTTGATTTCTTTTGATCGAGTTCTCACATTCATGGTTCCACCATGGAACTGTTTTGTGGCGGTTTACATACGATGTTTTCCCAATTGATGCTTCGGCGGCTCGTGTAATGATAGTGATAAAGTTATCTAGCGACTCGTCGATATTTGGAGATATTATACATGAGTCTATGTTCGAGTCTATGAGTTCAGAAAATTGGTTCCAGTTTGCTGTTTTGAGATTCCATTTGGGGCTATGGATATAGGCGTTAGTGTTTGTTTCATAGTTGGATATTATGAGGGGATAATGATCACTGTTATAAGTATATTCCATTCTGTCCCAGGATAGTTTAGTAATCAGACTGGGGTCGCAATGTTAAAATCAAGTGGTGTAGATTCCCCAGTTTGAACGTTGAATCTTGTAGGTCTGCCATCGTTCATGACGGATAAATCCAAATGTTCCAAGATTTCTTCAATAATGCGACCTCTAGAATCTGTGTAACGTGAGCCCCATAAGAAGTTGTATGCATTGAAGTCACCGCCAATGATCCGGGGTTTAGGGATTTGTTCTATCAAGTGTATAAGGGCTTGTTTTTCTATTGTTTCTCCAGGTGGAAGGTATATACTGCATATGTGTATGACTTCTTTATTATGAATTGTTACAGCAACTGCTTCGATGTTACTATTGATTGGAATTTGTTTTGCTTCTAGTGATTTTTTTACCATAATTGCCACACCTCCACTCGCTCTTCGTCGATTGTTTCGATTTTTATAGAAGGGTTGGAAATTTCTCAAGATGTCTTCCTTTTCTTGTTTGAAATTTGTTTCTTGTAAACATATTATTTCTGGGTTTTGTTTAGACATGATTGTTTGGAGCATTGGGAGGTTGTTATAAAAGCCGTTGATGTTCCATTGTAGTATCGATGAGATCGAGCTCGTGAAAGTCGCCATTTTATTGGAGTGAGGTGGAGTACTAATATATTGTTTTTGGTTAGAATAGGTCTTGTGAAGAGTCACTCTCCAAGTCAGATGGAATATTGCCCTATGTTTCAAGTTGTAGGTGGTTCAGTAGTTTCTTTTTTAGCTTGGTACATCTAGTTTTGATTGATCTTTCTTTGAGGTAGGGATATATTTTTGTAAGCATATCAACTAAGGCAGTTAAATCTGTAGTATAGTTCCTGATTATGCTGATAGGTTCTGCTGATCCATAGGTATTGTCGAGAAGATCAGTAATTTGTGTAAAGTCTTGTATGAACGGGGGTAATTGTTCGTCTATAAAACGCTTTGCTGACTCTGCTAGTTTGTTGGATGGGGTGTTACCTTTATTATTTTTGTATTTTTTGTTGTTATGCATTTTGTCTGCTGGTTTGGCGAAAGGATTCTGAAATTCTTCAGGTACTGTTGTAATAGGAGGGGTGAGAATTTCGTCGCGGCATCTTTTGTTATTTCCAGCCTGTGTTGGTGATTCTTCTGTGGAGGGTTCGTGTTGGTCTTCAGGCTTTCTAGGAGTTTCTTGCATATCTTGTGAGCTAGCAAGTGCAGATGGGATTTCGTTTGGGTTGTTGGGTTGTGGGGCGGTTATAGATATAGGTGATTTACAGTTGGATGCAGTATGACCTTGCTTTTTGCATGTGAAGCATATCAGATTGTCTCGTGAAAGGAATATTCGGTAGGAAGTATCATCGTGAGTGATTAATATAGAGTCTGGTACTGAGCATTGCTCAGGGCTTATGAAGATTTGTCGTCTGAAGCTTAGTACGTGACTAAATTCTGGGAGGGAGGAACTGATTCGGAGAGAGTTCATTGGGGACATGATTTTCAGGCCTAATTTTTCTAGTGCCTGCACAAGTATTTCATGAGGAATTGAAGGGCATACATTAGATAGGACCAGTCTTTCGGATGGAGTTAAATATCTACGGGCCCGTAGTAGTTCTTTATTAACTTCTATAGTTCCACCATGGTCAGCCATGAACTTATCTACTATTTCTTTAGTTGCCAGGTACATACATATTCGGTTGTTTGAGAGTCTTGACGAGAATAAAATGTTTCTTGGTTGTACTATTTCTCCTAGGGGTATAAGATAGTCTTGTAGTCGTGAACCATCTATCGATGGAAATATTATTGCTTGGTCTTTGGATGGGTATTGATGTTGTGCAAGAGCAGCTGAATAGGTTTTGTTAGTGGTGGGTTCGTTTTGGGAGCTCCTGTAGTCAGAAGTCCCTGCTAGGTTGTTTGCCATACAGAGTATGTTAAATTAACGTAGAGCGGCTGAGTGCGGACCTGTCCTCCCAGAGATCATATCGTTGCTCAGCCCGATACGGTAGAATATTACTTCTTTTTGTAGGTTATCGTAATCGGATATGTTTCTTAATACGTTTAAACTTTGTAGTTACAACACTGTGTGTTAGAGTTGCTTTCACTGTAGGATAGATGCACTGTTTTATGATTTTATTGAAAGATCAAACGTTTTATTCGAGAACGGAAATACGTTGTTCTGTTCACGGTATCAGATACAGTCCCGGACCTTTATGCATTATTGTTATGCTTATTTCGTGCCATGCCCTGGGGATTATTTCGGAGTCGAAAACTTGATTATAGAGTCGACAGATATAAAGTCGCCAATTCTGCAGCAGGTTTTTCAAATATTCGTAAATAACCCCATCCTTGCCAGGGAATTTGCCATTTTTACACATGTTTAGAGATGTATTGAGTTCTTCAACAGATATAGTTTGGTCCGGAGCACTATTTCGTGCATCCGAGGCGATTTTAGGACTATATATTTCATCATAAAAACGCTCCCATTCCGAAATGGAAATTGGGCATTGTTTTCTTGTACTTCTGAAGTAATTTAAAGTTTTCCAAAATTCCGTTTGGTTTTTTGCTTCACTAAGTTTTGCTATAATTTGTTTGTCATATTCCGACTTTTTGTTATGAATAAGTTTTTTATACTCTCTTTTTTCATTCAAGTAGTCAGACTTATAAGGCTCGACAAAGTTATTCTGTTTACTATTCAATAAACATTCCTTAAGTAGTTTTTTCAATGTCTAACAACTGAAGTCAAACCAAGGTTTATTATTTATTTTTGTATGCGACGTACTGCCATAATGTTTTTTTTGGACAGATCCGATAATTACCGCTGTATCCCAAATCGCCGAGCACAAATTTGTGTATGAATCCACAGCGTTCCCCAGAAGCCCCACATCAACCGAGTTTTGCATGAACATCATGTATGAATGCGCTTTCTCGTGTTCCCAGATTAATCGGGTATACGTGCAATTATGTTGATCATTGATTCTGTTGACATTTGTTTGTAGGTTGAAACGAAGATGTACAGGAAAGTGATCGGATAAATATTGATCGTCTAGCACTCTGAGAATGTTGATAATGTCAAGTTTATTTGAATTACAATAACACAGATCAATTACACTTTGCCCTGAGGCACTGCAAAAGGTGAAATTTGCCGGTCTATCACTTGAAATATGACCATTTAGTAACGAAAAATTATATTCCGCCATGAAGTCCAATAGGCAGTGGTCTCTAAAGTTAGATACTTCATGCTTGCTGACCATGTTAGAAAAAAAAACAGTATTTTCTAAAATTTGTTTAGGAATATGACTCAACTCGCCAACATGACAATTTAAATCACCAAGTAGAAATATTATATGACTGCTATATGTATCCAAAATGCACTTTAGTGAAATCCACAACTATATACTGGGCATACCTTTCGTAGATCATCTGCCACCCCAGTGGATACGGGTGGAGACATCACTTCTTTGAAGAGGCATGGAGGGTGGAAGTCAACATCTGTGGCGCAAGGATACATAGAGGATTCGATGAAGAATAAAATGAATACTGCAGAAAAAATCTTGGGTTCAATGAAACCGTCTACCAGTACCAGCAACATCTCACAGACATTTATTGCACAGAACACTTCGGAAATGAAAAATGGAAATGTGAATTTGGATATCGAATCCTTGATACCTCCAGTTATGATTTCCAACTGTTTCAATTTCACTAATAATTTCATTAACAAAAATATATTTTGTTATGTTATGAAATTTCCCGAAATATACTTATAGATTTTTTCATTCAATAAAAACTTCCTATTATGCAATTAAATGAATAACACTTTTTCAGGATTTCCTTCACGAATGAATCTATTTTTCAAATAGTCCTGATATAAGTCATAGAAAGAGTATAGTATTCTGATCGCGAGAAATAGCCATTACTCGCTCGAATGATTCACGACAAACTTCATTCTCACGAGTGGTGGCCACATTTCTCGCTCGTTGAATAATATACTATAACAGCCGAATGATATACGAACCAGTAATTGTGGACCTTCATAACTTCATCAGATGAAACCTAAAACAGGAATTCAAAACAAATATTGACTCCTCCAGTGACACGCTCCACGGTATTTGCGTTCCATCCTTTATACCCTCCATCCTATGCAAACGGTCTCGCCTAAGTGGCACTTTAATTTCTTGTAGTGCATCGGAATAACCCAATTCTACGACCCCTTTTCGTACTTCCACTTTCCTCATACCCAGACTTATTAACTCGTCCTAGTCAGAAGACCACAATCGATGCTGGAAGAATATAATTCCCAATAATTTCATGAAGGTTTCAGTAAGGTTGTGAAATTACAGTGTGTCCCAGAAGTATGCGTGTTTTATCTGTGAACTGAACGCACGAATTTCATGATACCTTCCTACGTTTTGTTTAAATTTAGGTTTAACAGGGTGATCCGGGGGTGCCTGCAAAATATCGACTCGATTTTTTTACGATAGGTCCGACAATGAGGCACATTCAAAGAAATATTTCTATTTATATACAGGATGTCCCAAAACAAGATACACGACTAAGTTCTCTTTTTTTCAATGACAACCCCCCATTTCTGTAACATTTTTGGACTTGCAACTGACTTGTCGATATAATGCACCCAGGTTTCTTAGACTTACCTGCAATTGCTTTTGACTTATGTCAATTTATGTGTCAGAATGGCGTCGTGCAAACTTCAGAACCATTCAAGATAACCCAACTAACATTTCTCTAGTCGATTCCTCAGGCTTTAGCGCATATTTTGAGATGCAGGTGAACTCATTGCTTAGTACGATTTTTTTTAAATGACAATTCAACTCATGTATGAAAAATCGCTTATACCACAGTGCAATTGTCAGTTCGACAGCGGCAAAAGTTAGCTGCAACTTTTAAAGCGATAAATCAACTCCTATATAAAATGTGTCATTTAAAGATGACTGTTTTGTCATTTTGACAGCGATAAAAAAGGTGCATCGTTTTTTATCACCGATAAAAACGCCTGTTCCTCTCAAGCGTCTACATCTAGTATGCTTACGTCACTTTAATGTCTGCCCTGTCAGTTATTTAAGTATTGTTGATAATTGATACTGAAACATTACAACATGAGTCGTTTTGGGGAAGTTTAGACTCAAATAACAAAAAATATAGAAAAAGCAACCCCGCTATCCACAAAAAATACTAAAGCGTCAATATGGAGACAATTTATGGAGTACGAAATTACGAACTGTCGAAAATAACTCCGTTACAAAAAGTAGCAGATATATTGAAGGATTGGGCCTATAATATGAAAAAGAGGAATGGGAAGATTATAAAGAATATGCAGTTGAATCAATTTGGAATTCAACTGCAAAGATGATACAAGAAAAATATTTCAATGAATACAATATTAAATTTGATCCTTTTGCCGACATTACTTTCAAATGAGCTCGCGATGAAAGAAATAGTAAACGGAAAAAATTACAAGTTATTCCAGAGAAAAGAAAAGTAAGTTCTGTAGCATTGAACAAGAAAGATATAGTAAAAATGGCAAAATGGTGGAATATAGACAACCCAGAGGGATTACAAAAAAGATTATTTCATAAAGCTTCTTATGAATCAGCTTGGAGGGAGCGAGAAGCTGCAAACTGTGAAATTTACCATTTTAAAGAAGAAAAAAATCAAGATGGAACTACAACAAGAAGATTTGAATAAAATACAACATTTTTAAAGACGACACAGGGTGGGTTGAATAAATTGGCAGACAGCGAATGGTAACAAAAAATGAAATGGATGAAGTATTTGTCACGTTGCATTGTCAAAATTACTGTTACAAAAAAAAAAGGAAAACATAACATCTGAACGACTTTTTTTAACTCCAAATCCTTTTGGAAAATTAAAAATTCTAAAAGTTGGCACAAAAATGTTCCACTGGGTATTAATACGATTTCTACTTGGACCAAATATTCTGCAACTACAATTGGACTCGACATTACAAATGATAAAATTACCAATCATTCGAACCGTGCTAGTACAGTTTTCCAGTTAGCCAAAGCAGGAGTAAGTGACCAACAACTTATAAAGATAACGGGACACTCATCATCATCTTCTATTAAACCCTACCTCCAAATTGATCCTGAACACCACGAAAATCTTATTAGTTCCTTACGAGCCTCGAGTGAGACAAATCAAGATGAATATTCTACATGTGTGAATACCAGAGAAGAAAATTTTGAAATCAGTACACCAAACCAAACAATTTATAACAATTGTGTATTTAAGAACTGTTCATTTAAATAATTTAATTGTATCAATAAAGATGATTTTTGTTGTTGTTCGTTCATATATTCGGTCGTTAATTTATCTTGTCAAAAAAACACTCGAGCTTTTTTGTTAAGGATAAATTTTTTTTAACTCAAAATTTCTCCATCAGTAATTTTGCTCGAAAAACTGACATTTGACAAAATCACTCGACCTTCGGTCTCGCGATTTTGTCATGTCAGTTTTTCTTGTAAAATTACTGATTGGCAAAATTATTTCGTTACAAAAAGAAATTTATCCGATAAAAAAAAAGCTCTTGTGTTTCTACTGTTGACAAATGCACTAGTGGTTTTTTCACTTATTCATTTGTTTATCAATTATCGCGTCTTGGTTGCAAAATAAATAAAGTTTGCATTGATATGATTCTAAGTTCTTATTCATTAAATTGTCCTGCCGAATTACACTCGATGTTTGTATTGATATCGGGTAAATTTGTGTTGTGCAAATTCTAAACTGTTTCCTTCAGCAATTTGACTCGAAAAACTGTCAACATAAAAACGCTCCACTTTCGGTGTCGCGTTTTTAATAGTTGACAGTTTTTCTCGTCCAATTGCTGGGCAACAGTTTCTCATTAAACAACCCAAATTTACCCGATAAAATATAAACCTCTCGTGCAATTATAAGTGATAAATTACAAATGGCAATAACTCGACTTTTACGATATTGCATCATTGCATGGCATTTTTCAAGAGCTTTTTGTCAATGGGGGTCTGTTAAGTTTGCGAGATTTGTTGAAAAATGGGAAACTTAGTTTTTGCGAAAAAAAAAAAGGAATCGACCAAGCCGCCGCTGCACAACCATCTAGCAGGAATTAATTGATTTTTACAGCCTTCTTATATTTCCAGAATAACATAAAATGCGGTCCATAGGTATGGAGTAAATTAATTGTTAGCGTTATAATGTATTTGTTTAAAAAAACCTGAAACAAGTCGATTTCTATTGTCAATTTGACGATTTACAATATGAAAATATAACACCCTTCTTACACCCCCTCTGAGTTATGAGCACGCCCTCAAAAAATGTGAATGATGGGGGGGCGGGGTCGTGTGGCACTTCATTAGGAAGGGATTTTCATTATCTGTTCAGCAATATTAAGTTTTTCAAATTTGGTGCAATCATAACTGAGAAAATTTATTTTGAAAATGTAAAATTTTTATACTTTACGTAGAATGAAGGAAATAATGTCACATAATGTTTAGGAAGTATTTTTCAATTCATTTTACACTTGGATTGAATTTCAAAATGACCACCTTTCATGTTGAAAAGGGAAACATTCTCAATTGAATATTGATAGAAAGATTTTTCTGTGAATTGAAAAATCCACGATTGAAATGAAGTTATTTTTTGTGAATGTCTAACAGAAAACAACTACTTCCCCGGCTTAAGCCACGCTGGACATTGAACTACATCTGATAGATATTCTGAAAAGGCTCTAACTCAAAAAAAAAAAAACTGAAATTGAAAATTTGCATTTTTATTCAGATAGTTATTTGATTTCCTATTCCAGTCTTGATTAGTTTATCTTTCAGTCGCAGATGATTCCACATCTGATTTTATGAACATCCTGTTTATATTTTCAACAAATCAGACCACCTTCCACTTCTTGACAATGAGCAAGTCGATTTCGAAATTATCGTACATTTTGTAGGACTTCAGAGGTTATATTGTTAATTTCTTCCGTTAGCCTAACTTTTAAATCTGCAATATTGTCTGGTCTATTGAAATATGCTTTTGTTTCAAATAACCCCATGAGAAATAATCAGGTATTTCCTTATCTGTTTTGCTAAACGTCAGGAAAAAGACGTTCAAGACACAAAAAGTTGCTGATACACGTCAGTGTATTGAAAAATATTTGTGTGGGTATTTGATTCAACCATGGCTCATTCATCCGAAAATCAAAGAATATAAATTTTAATCATGATTGGATGCGGTGATCAAGAACTCAGAAGGAAGTTTGTGAAATGTTTAATAATAAGTACCCTGGTCAACACGTCTCAGTCTACAGTTGGCAAAATAGAAAAAAAAAATCGTGAAACGACATGTAAAAACTATTCAAAAATCAGGTCGAAATGTTAAATTGGATGAAGAAAAAAAGTTAGATGTACTGTTAGCGATTGAGGAAAATCCGCATATGACAAGTAGACAATTTGCCGCCGATGTAGGTATGGATGTTAGTAAATCATCGATATTGAGAGCTTTACATAAACAAAAATATCATCTTTATAGAGTTCAGTTGGTTCAGGAGTTGAATGAGGATGATCCTGATGATGGACAGAATGAAAGCAGATTTGCAGTTCATAAACAAAATTATTTTTTGTGATGAATATACTTCCAAATGGAACGGTTAATAGACAAAACTGTAGATATTGGAGCAGAGAAAATATTCATTGGATGGCTCACACATAATATCCTGGATAAGTGAACGTTTGGGCTGGTATCACTAACAGCAAAATGATTGGCCCTTATTTTTTTGAAGGCACAGTTAATGGTGAGGTTCATCTAGATGTTAATGATCCAAATGCAATGGATAGATCAATTCGGTACCAACAAGACGGACCTCCACCGCATTACAAACGTATTGTTAGAGATTATTAGAACGAAGTTTTTCCCAATTGGTGGATTGGAAGACGTGGAACGATTGAATGGCCACCTAGATCCCCCGATTTGACTCCTCTCGATTATTCCTATGGGATTATTGAAATATAAAGTATAATTCAATATACCAGACAATACTACAGATTTAAAAGTTAGGATAACGGAAGGAATTAACAACATAACCCCTGAGGTCCTACAGAATTCCAATATCGACTTGCTTATTGTCAAGAAGTGAATGGTGGTCATTTTGAACATTCAATTTGATTGTAAAATAAATTGAAAAATACTTCCTAAACATTATGTAAAGAATACAAATTTTACATTTTCAAAATAAATTTTCTCAGTTATGATTACACCAAATCTAAAAAACTTGATATTGCTGAATAGAGAATGGAAATCCCTTTCGAATGAAGTGCCACACGACCGCCCTTCTCGTTTAAAATTTCAGAAGGGGTGCAAGAAGGGGGTAATATTTTCATATTGTAAATTGTCAAATTGACAATCGAAATCAACGTGTTTCAGGTTTTTTCAAACAAATACATAATAACGCTCAAAATGAATTTATTGCATACCTCTAGACCACATTGAATAACCTGATTAATATAATGTCTTCTTTATAAAAAAAAACATGATTTATGTGTGTTGAAATCGCCGATGATATTCAGTTAATGCTCAGTATGCCATGCCTGTCAAAATGAAAATGAACATATTTAGTTTGTCATACGATTCGTTCAAGTTCAGTAGGCTAGTGTCGTTCCAGGATCTGTAGTTTACTTTTTCGAGTTGTAGGAGATTTTAAGGCTGTGCCCCAAGATAAGAGTACACATTCATATTAATCTTTTCCATAACTGAGTTGTGGAGAAAAATGCATTCACTGATAGGTATGTTTTCATACCAAAAATAGCTAGACTCAAATTTCAGTTCATTTTGAAAAAAAAAACTAACTCCTGTAAACTGACCTTGGAACATTATTGGCCCAATTATTCTGTTTCCAACGATACCAGCCCAGACATTCACGCCAAATCTTTCATGAAAATGGCCCTCTCTCATTGCATGCTGATTTTGTTGGGTCCAATACCGAGAATTTTGCTTATTGGAGAATCGAAAGAATTTGATAAAATTTGAATTTACTCTATGATTCTGAAGCAACCAATCACAATACACTACCCGTCTAGCGCCATCGTCAGCATACGAATTTTGATGTAACTGATATTTGAGTGCTAGATTTCCGTGCTTTTTCAGCATTTTTTTTGCTGATTTGTGACTCATCTGAATTTCTTGACTAATTTCTATCAAAGAAACCATTTTATCAACCTCAACTATAGCAAAAACGTTATTCTGAGTCTCTCCATTAATGATAAACCTCTGTTTTGCCTCTAGATTTCCTTCTTACCTAAAACGATTCGCAACATATGGAAAATACTGATGGGCTGGATGTTGCCGATTGGGATATCTCTGAGCATACAACTCAGCAGCATTCCTTGAATTTCCATGACATTCTCCAAATAATAATAACATATTAACTTTTTCACTTCGAGTATACATTATTTTGGAGGAATATTCAACTGAAATTCAATGAGAATTAAAAAACATCTACTGTCTGCAGTTTTAGAAAATTATACCTTCGTATATCAAATTACCAATGGTTTCTTATTGAAAGCTGGTTCATGAAGTATTCAATACGGAAAAAAAAACTTGCTGATATTTGCTAATTTTGAATATTTTTTTGGAACGGAGTTCCTTTAGGCGGCTTGCAGTAGACTGGTAGAAAATTTATCGCAAGAAAAAAGCGTTATGCCCCCTCCACGTGACTTTCTCTCTCTCTCCCTCTGTCTCTTTCTATTAGACCGGGTGACAATGGGACTAGGGCAACGCCTATATATCCTCCACTTAGCCACCGATTTGAATGAAATTTTGTACATTGATATGAGACATAATTTCGGATTGACAGAGGTATGGAAACAAAATGGCCGACTCCGGTTTCGCCAGAATAGCCACCAACTTCGATTTTTCAAATGGAACACCCTGTATGTTTGATGTTCCTTTGATTCTACGGCTCAAATTACATACGACAGTGTTGCCAAATCTATACTTATTTACATCAGTAACTCATAGTTATAGTCATTTCATCGATAAGATCCATAACAAATCCTACAGCAGGAAATAAAATTTTCTGAACGCATTTTCAACGAAAAAATGGTTTATTTCAAATGGTACCCCCCGAGGGCCATTTTGCCATTCGATAGAGAATTCAATTACTAATTCAACGATATACATTATGTATCAGTTTCTTTTTGTTCAAAACTAAAAACGATCAATTATTGAATTTGTACAATATTTCATACAATGCCTACAAATTCCAAAGAGTTCCCAATCAGTTTAGGTTTGATGAAATGAAAGGTAGCCGTGGAATCATGGAAAACAGTAGGTGATTGATGTCATGTCAAAAGTGAAATACCAATTTTACTTGTCATTTCGTTTCGTTTGTAAAAAGTTTTTTTGAAATAGAAAATATAATCGTTATTTCGAAACGATTGGATCGATATGATATTGATATACGGAGAATGTCAGAAGAACGCTGTCAATGCTAATATGCTAGACGCTGTTCGTTATCCGTTGAGACGGCACCCATCGAGGACCTATTTCAGGAAATTGGAAATAATGCTAAGGAAAAAATCAGCTGATCAAAACCACATCCATTCCATCGTCAGTGAAGGAGCGAAAACTAATGTTTTAGCATATGTTCATTTTTCTCCATCTGCCTCAGTGCGAGAATTGGAAATTGAATGTGGGATCAGCAGGGAAAGTGCCAGAAAAGAATCGAAAAAACATAAATATCGCTCCTATAAATACAGTTTGCATTAGCATCTATATGAAACTGACCCAGAACGGAGACTAACTTATTGTAATTGGCTTTTGCGTCATCATTATTTGAATAATGGTTTTGGCTCGAATAATGAATTAGTGAATATGGTCCACTGTATTGCCGAAGCTGACAGAAATACTTCATGAGAAGCAGAATCTACCATAAAAAATATCCAGAAGCACGAACTCCACGAGTGTCATCATTCCAAAAATAAGGATATTGGTTATACCCAGAAAAAAAATTTTATGGTCGGATCAATGAGAAAACTGAGTAAAGCACTAGGGAAATAGTAGCTGAAACAATATTTCACTAAGTAGTGTGGAAAAAATAATATTGAACTTTAAGTTCCACCCTCAGCATCTGAACTTACATCAAGAATAGTATAGAGAGGATTTTGCAAAGAGAGTTGCGTTTTGTATTCAAATGAATGGAATGATTGACGGGGACAACATACATTATTTCGTTGGTGGTATAGTCAACAACGTTTATCAAGTGCTCCAAGTATTCTAAGCGAACAAGACGCAAATTACATCTATCCACGGAATGCTGATGAATAAGCTCCGATAAAATTTGAATTTTTATCTTATTTGAAAAAAAAGGAAAATTTTCGAAAACATTCATAAGCTGAAGGGAACCAAAATTACTATTGTCAATGATATGTGTTTTGAAGACCGTATTAACTTCAAAATACTACAGCAACATATGAAAGACGCCAGATCCAAATATCTTTCAGCAAAAATCAAGGGACTCCGGCTAGTTATCAATGGCGAATCATGTACAGCTCAACAATTGAGAGAGAGGTCACCCGAACCCCAAGATATTCCTATGAGGGAGGGGTCAAAAGGTGGTCCATCCACTCCAATTCTCACACGCGACCTTCACTTAGGAGACGAGAAAGTAGGAAATATATTGAGCTCTCCACTGGCTAGTCGAAGCGGAAACAAACCAAAAGAGGACAGAAACCAGAAAAAAACTATATACAAAACACGCCCACGGGTTAATAGCATCGCATCGTCGAAAAGGAAAAACTAGGACTTTACCCATCTTCCGTTTATTCCATTAGGGACCGCTACAAAAAGAAAACGCTTGGAAATAATAAATAGGTTTTTCTCTTAGATATTTTTTTTTCGCCGTTTTATCATTAATTTGTACCAGCTTCCATATTGATAATATGTCTCTTTAATCAACATCAGTATCATTGTGACTTGTGAATATGTCCAAAACACTAAGCCTAGCCCATATTAATACTAGATCCTGTATGGCCCATTACAATGATGAAAAAAATTAACCCACAAAAACTTTGATATAATAGCTGTCAGTGAAACTTGGTTATAAGAGAACATACCTAACGATAACATATCCTTTGATGGATATGATCTCCTCAGAAACGATAGGGCGTTGGTTAGAGGAGGGGCGGGGTGGCGTTATACGTACGACAAAGTTTTCAAGCAAAAAATATAACTGAATCATCATCACAGAACCGAAGAACTTTGGGTGTCATTGAAGTGGAATGAAATGTTCGTCGCTCTGGGTATTTTCTACAAACCACCTAATATGCCCAACGATTCATTTTTGAGTGAATTCCAAACGTCAATCAGTACTTTGACACCCAAGTTCGATGCTCTTATCTCCACAGGCGACTTCAATATTGATTTATCTGATCATAGCAATAGCACAACTAAGGGCCTTATAGTTATCACGTCATATATGCTCGAACAAATTATTCAAGAACCGACGAGATATGGAAAAACAAGTGCTAAAACCCTAGATCTTATATTTGTTACCGATAATTTACCGGTTAAATGAACTAAGGTGGTGTCCGTACCAGATATATCAGATCACTGTATGGTCACTTGTCACTTGTTCTATTGATACTGAAACCGATCAATTTAAGGAACCCCTTTATCATACCTTTCGTGACTTCAGAAAATTCAATGATAACGATTTCAGCTATGACCTCGAACACACTGATTTTTCTGTACTATATCAGTCGTACGATATCGATGAAAAAATAATTATATTCAATGATACCCTCACCTCTTCGATACGCATGCGCCTATAAAAACTGTTGAAATAACTAGAACCAAAGCACCCTGGATCACTTCCACTATTCGAGTAATAATGTCCCTGTGGGACAAAGCTCTTCTCAAATTCAAAAAAAGTAAACTTGAGAAACACTGGACTTTTTACAAAGACCTGAGAAACCAAACCAAATATGCTATAGAAAGGGAAAAGATAGCTCATCTGAGTTTTGAAATAAGAACTGATAAAAACAAAAAACATTTTTGGAAAGAGTTGCGGAATATGACGACCCTTGCTAGCTCAGCGCATCGTCAGATACCAGAAGAGCTGAAAAATCCCTCACAAATCAATGATTACTTCATCAACGCCTCAAAGTGTCCCAATCCTCCAGATGAAGACAAAGTCAATTTTTTTGCAAATAACATCACTTGCGGGTAACTTCAGTTTCCTTCCAACTGATGATGATGAAATATATAGAACAATCCTATCCATCAAATCGAAAGCACTTGGTGTTGATAAAATCAGCCTTGGAATGATTATCCGCTCATGTCCAATCATTTTGCCAATAATATGCCATATTTACAATTTTTGCTTACAAAATAGTGTCTATCCCATCACTTGGAAAAAATCATTCATCTTACCTGTCCCAAAAGTGTCTTATCCTACGGGCTACAAAGATCTCAGACCAATTAGTATTCTTTGTGCTTTATCGAAGCCATTCGAAAAAATAATCTTGTCACGTATGAAATATTATTCAGAAAGTCAAAACTTGATACCACCTCATCAGTCTAGCTTCAGAGCAAATCATAGCTGCATCACGGCGCTATTGAAAGTAACTGACGACATCATGCTAGATTCTGATAAGAAAGATCTCGCAGCTCTAGTTTTACTGGAATATTCCAAGGCGTTTGGCAGAATTAATCATATATAACTGTTGGCTATTGGGTTTACTTTTGAGGCAATTGAACTCCTAGAGAGTTATCTTTTGAATTGCCTTCAGTCAGTTCTTATTGATGACTGTCACTCGAACTCTCTTTTAGTGGAAAACGGTATCACACAAGGCTATATTAGGACCAACGTGATTCATTGTGTATACACATGGATTTGGAAAACAAATTGAATTTCGTAAAAGTATCTACTATGCGGACGACACCCAACTCTATTCCTCCTCCCCTGAATCAGATATGGTAATGGCGAACTCTTAAATAAATTCCGATTTAGAAGAAATCTTGGACGGATCTAACAAGTTTTGCCTGAGTATAAATCCATCCAAGTTACTCGTAATGCTATTCGGTAAGAAGGAAGCGAGAACTCGGAATTTAGATCTCCTACATATCAATATAAATGATGAAGCGATCCCAAAAACGGAATGCACAAAGAATCTGGGACTCTATATAGACTCATCGCTCAAATATGACCAACACGTCAATATTGTCATAAAAAGGGCTTTTTGTAATCTGAAGTTATCTATTCAAATAGGAACATACTTGATGAAAATAGTAAATAATTTTATGCGAGACACTTGTTCTCAGTCATCTTAATTATGCCGACGTAATCTGTGGTCATGCCATATCGAAGTCGAACTTGCATCGGCTACAATTCGTTGAGAATTCATATGTTCAAAGTATCTGTGGTTTAAGTAGAAGACATCACATAAGCCAACATCTGAACGACATTGGGTGGCTGAATATGGAAAATCGAATAATTCTTCATTCTTGCAGTTTATATCACAAATTGATCATAACTGAGACACCAGCATATCTTTTCGATAAAATTTCCTTTAGAACAGACGTTCATCATCTGAACATTCGTTTCAAATCACGTTTAACCCCTCCTCGCCACTCCACAGCCTCATTTCAGTCGTCCTTCAGTTATATGATAACCAGGCTTTACAATAGGATTCCCGACGAAATGAAACAAACCAAACCACCAGAGTTAAAAAAAAAACTGAAACAAAAACTATTTGATGGCTTTATACATTTTTGAATTGTCTTTCCACTCGATTTGTTAATTTTCCCTAAATCTTATTTAGCTTACTTACCATTCACCATAGTTGATAATTTGTTTTTGTATAAGTATATGTTTACGTTTTTTTTTCCATTTTCACTTCGAGGTTGAGTGTAAGAGAATGATTGTTCATACTCTCATGTACGAGCAAGTGTTAACTCTGCCTTTTGGCTGTAGGATTACTGAAATGTAACCTCTCTGAAGCCAATAAAATCATTTATTATTATTATTATTATACTTTAAACAAAACTCGTTCGATAACAACGGATCGGTCACCAGACATAATATGCATAACATTATGCAATCGAAAATCTTCCCTGGTTGAGGACTGTTGATCACCAAGAGCGATGGTCGCTTGATGTTTGGGGCGGAATTATTGGAAATCACATCATTAGACCCCATTTTCCGACAATGTACTGAATGGTGAGAGGTATTTACATTTTCCTCATGAACGTCTTCCCAGAACGTTGGAAGAAATGAATTTGAAAACCAGAAGGACCATGTAGTTGCAACACAATGGTGCTGCATTGTACATGAGTACATAATGTTTGGATCAATCCTATCCTAATCGTTGGATAGGCAGAGGAGATACTATTCCTTGGCTCGCGCGATCCCCAGACCTTACTTCCATAGATTTCTTCCTTTAGGGGTACGTGAAAGAAGGGGTTTTCAGATATCGTCCAACTACTGCAGATGATATGAAAAACGGGTTCACAGAAGCCTTCCGTTCAACTGATGGAGCAGTGCTTGATAGAGCTCATTTACTAGAAGACCAGCAGCTTGTATGGAATATAATGGTGACCTATTCTTATATGGTTTCCTGTTCACCATCCTTCACTGTTCCCTTGTGATGTATTCCTGTTTCTATTGAAACCCTTTCTGTCACAACTTTTTATTTTTGAGTAAAACATTTTTTGATCAGTTTTATTAAATGAACGATTTTTTTGATGATTTTTAGAAAAATCCAGAACCTTGTGATGTCACTAGGTTTAGAAGAAAAAAAGTTTTTCATAATGAACATTATGACTCAATAAAACTCAATATGACCGTCAAGTAAAAAAAATATAAAAAAAATACTGAAAAAAACAAAAAGTCATTGTTTATCTGATAAAGATGCAATAAATACTTATGAGGAAATCTAGTTTATCCACCCCAGCCACTCGTTCCAACTGTTTAACTTCTGGACGTGGTATTTGTAAATTGTCTTCAGTGGTCTTACTCCATCATCAACAGATATCAGTTTGTTCTACATTAACGAAATTAGAAGCCATAGTAACGGTTTTGTTGTCATGTCTAGTCAGGCTGAGCCTTGCCCAGACCACTCCATTCCCACTCCACTCGAGCTATGCAGAGTACAGTCAGGCGGAGCCATACCAATTTCAGCTGGTCAGAGTCATGCCAAGCCAAATCGGACCAAGTCTAACCAGACCCAGCATCATTGAGTCCACCTTATAGGCCAAACTATGCAAAGTCGGTCACCGACAAGCCAGTTGGGCCCAGTTGCTACACCGAACTGTTACGGACCAAACAGTCCCATATCTATCCATGCCGGGAAAAACCAAGCCAATTCCAGAAGATGAATGAAGATGCAGCGGAGGATAGAAGAATCCAGGAGGAGATGGTGCAAGCGGACGTCTTCTACATATTTTCATCCATATATTTGTATTATATAGTGATTTGTATTTTTGTATTGTATTGTAATAGGTATATTTATTTTTTATTGGAGAAAAGTCATTTTTATGGTTTCTGTAAACCTGTATCGAATCATCAGTTTTTCTGGAATATTATCGCTCGGGGCGCGCGATATTGTCAAAAATGTATCGAACACCCCGTAGAGTGAAACAATCAGCATGATTCTCAAGTGGGTCACAATGTTGGTATTCTGCAAAACAGAAACAAGATGTTTTGAAAGTGACGACTGATGGTTTGATCGGGGAGTCGACGTTGAGCTTATGCCGTGCCCAAAAGGGCAATGGGGGCAGTTAGAGAGTTGAAATGATAAGAAGCCCTATTATCCATTTGAAGATTATGGTTTTTGGAATCAGTCCACATTTATTTCTGTAAGTAAAAAATATCTGCTCCATACATTTTAAATTCATAACAAGGTACTAGAAGGGATTCATTGTTCCATTTTTCATTTATAATCCATTTATTTCTTGTAATCCTTTCAATAAATATCTTTCTATATTTTTCACAAAGTGTTTTCGATCATTAAAGGGTCAGAATCTACCTAGTTAGTCTTGAACAAACCCCAATTCACGATAGTATCATTGGATTATGATGACTTTGCCGTCATTGCTTAGTACTTCTTGGACCAAACCCCTGTTTTGTTTTTTTCAGCCATGGAAGGAAGTTTCTGGAATCGGTTTATTCGTGCTGTATCAGCGGCATAAATCTGTTACTACCGTAGCCATTGTAGTGAATTATAATTTGGAAAATGATTCACATAGAATAGTCGAATATTAGTTTCAGTTAAAGTTCGGACAATTTCATTATTACAGCAGCACCGTGTCTCATAAACTCTACATGTTCCCTAAGAAGCTCAGTTGTGACCCCTTGATAAAGTATGGAATCGGATAATAAACCACTTTTTCCGCATAAAGCAAAGAGTTTCATGCCTCAAGGACAGTATTCACCTTCGATATATTGTTTGACGTTTAGTTGACCTTTGAACGGTATGATTTTTCTGTCGATACAAAGATCTGGTTCCAGAGTCAACTCTCTAGATTTTGACCTGATGGAGTCATATAATGACCTTATTTTCCAGAAGCTGTCCTCATTTTCAGCCTTTTTTTTGTATTATCAACAAAATGCAAACTCTGGCGCAATGTGTAGAATCAGTTCACATTCATATTTTCGAATATTATTGAGATACTTGATTTACTATTTGAATAAAGTTTAACTCTTGGGTAATGTAAATTTCCCATCATAATATGAATGCCAATCAGCCTCTTCATTTTATTCTCATTAGTAGCAGCGAAGTTAGGGACATTGTTTTGAACTGCAAACAAATTCGTCATTCCGACAATTGTCTCTATTAGAGGCTCTGTGAAATATGAGAAATAATTTATGGGACTTGAAACCTCTGGATCACTGGGATATTTTGTTTCATGCCATTTCATAGGTGGACTCACATATTGTAAATTTGCTTCCCAACCAATGTCTTTTGTGTACGTCAAATTATGCCTCGTGCAATAGCCTTCCGAACGTTCTGCTTTGTTCTTCGTAGTGGATTTTACCTACGACATTTGCTTGATCTCTGGAGCTTTTCTTTTTTCGATCTCTTCCCTTTTTCGTCGACTGTGTTCTCTACATCTTGGCATCATAATCAACATCTTCATTCTAATTTTTCTATACGTTCTTTCTCATTTTCTACGAATCCATATTCATATCATCGCCAATTTCGGCTATAGATTATTATCAAATTATTTTCGACTAACTATTACCTTGTGAAGTTGATTCTCCTGAGAAATCCAGGTCATCATCGCTGAGCACCTCAATATCTGACAAGTTTTCCATTATTTCTAATAATTCTGCCTCTGTTAGACCTCCGTTCAGCCATGATGTCACCTTAGCTATTGATTCACAGACATACACACACCTGTTGTGCTCCGTATAGATCTCGGAATTAAAGTAGTTGCAAGTGAAATAAAATTGTGAAACTTTGATCACATATCAAGTGATAAAAAAGTGTAAATTGAAAAAAAACAATAATTAGTAGTGATATCGGTATCTGTACCCGCAGAACCAAAAAAACAAAGAAAAAAAAATTCGTCGACAAACGAGTGGAGAATAAACTGCTCTAGACAAGCAGATTAAAATTTTAACACATTTCTGAAATGTCGCAGGTGATTGATGGAAATAATATAACAAACAAGGACCTTTTTAATATGATAGAAAATGTTGAAGAAACAAAACGACGAAATTGAAATCGAACTCGTAATACAAAACAAGAACTCAGTAGCCAAATTGAGGAGCTGAAAGAACAAAACACTTACCTGAAAGAAGAAGTGGAGAAACTCGAGGCGAGGGTATTAACAAGTGAGAGGAAACAAAAAAAATACAATTTGATTTTTTAGGCCTGACAGAAGAGGAAAACCAGCTAGCCGACATACAAAATATTATTAAAATGATAAACAAGAAGTGTGAAGTGTCTTGCAAATATCACGATTTCCGAACTTGCTACAGAATAGGACAGAAACCAGAAGGGGAAAAAAACTCGACCAGTCTCAATCGAATTCATCTAGCACCATCAAATAGATGCCATATTTGAAAAAGTTTCCAACCTCAGAGGAAGCGGAATATATATATATATATATATATTCAAAGACTTCGTCAACGAAGACTACCAACAAAGAAAAGTACCACATTTTCATTTGAAAACAGCCAGACAACACAAGTTAGAAGCAAAAATCGAAAAAAATGCATTCTTAGTAGAGGGGGTTGAGTATAGAGCTGAGCAACTAGAACACGCTGAATACCCACCATATTTTCCACACCAGAGGCAGTAAATACAGGATCGAAAAAAACAGAAACCAATCAGAGACAGAAAAATCTAAACCTGGGTCTACTTCAAGAAGAGTAACACTAGCAAAAAAAATCCCTTAGGTACCTATTCTATCATATTTTTGAGTATTTTTATAATTGTGTATCTGAAAAAAAAAATATTAACTCATATATAAGAGATTTTAGGAAACGTAAAATAACTACCATATATATAACACCAGATATGAAATAAATTCTTCATGCGTCCCAAAACTTGAGAAAAATACCTTACAACGAAGCTATTACTACTTAGGACCTGAGTTTTATAATATTATCACCCTGGAACCAAGGCAACTGAACTCACTGAACATGTTAAAAAAAAATAAATAAAGAAATGGATACTTACCATGCCTCGCCCGGTGATCAGTCAGTATGTTGATATTAAGAATATTCATTATGTAAAAAAAAAGAGTGTGCCTGTGTATATCTCATTATGTAACAGAGAAACTCATGTTTATAATTATATTTCATATGCTATTATCGGAAACCCATGTCCCATGTTTTTTTTCAAGTATTATTAACTAAATTAGGAATATCCGAAAAATCCACATTCAACGATCTCCTTTTGTGGTCAACCCTATATTTATTCGCTGTCTATGAATATGTATATTCATGTTATTGTTAAACATTTCATTTTGGTGAATAAATAAATTATCATTATTATTATTGTAACGAATTCTGCAAAAAAGTGTTACCTCAAGTCACAGTGTTCGTTACAACGCACATGTAATCGAACCAACAAACCATAGGTAAAATGAGAAAAAAATGTATTTTATTTGAAAAAAAGCGTGGGGTGCATGGTATCGCCTCGGCCAACATTTACCTGTGATCTGAGACATTTCTTACTTTACTGCCCTAGTGTGTAATGTACTATATAATTATTGATACCATGCACCCCACGCTTTTTTTTAAATAAAATATTTTTTTTCCTTATTTTCTATTTTTTTAGTCTGGTTTTCTATAGAAGCGTGTTTTTTAGTTTTTTTGAACTATTATTTATTTCCTACTTCTCAATGTGGTTCATTTATAAAAGCGTGTTTTTTTAGTTTTTTTTAAACTATTATTCTCATTATATTTTTGCAATTTGAAAAATGGAATAATCTCATCAAATTGAGTAATCATAATCTCCGACCCCAAAAACCCCCACATACCAATTTTGAATAGAATCAGACCATAATCACAAAACTCGGCCGCCATTTCAAAGCCGCCATCTTGAATTTCGCAATTTTCACAAAGAATCATAATTTTCGACACCACAAACTCCCACATACCAATTTTGAATAGAATCAGAGCATAATCACAAAACTCGGCCGCCATTTTGAAGCCGCCATCTTGAATTTCACAATTTTTACAAAATAATCATAATATTCGACACCGAAAATCCCCACATACCAATTTTGATTAGAATCAGACCATAATCACAAAACTCGGCCGTCATTTTGAAGTCACCATCTTGAATTTTTTCAATTTAAAATAATCATAATTTCCGACCACGAAAACCTTCAGATATCAAATTTGAAGCAAATCGGACCATAATCACAGCACTCGTACGCCATATTGGAGCCACCATTCTGTTTTTTTCTCACACAAAAATCTCTTAATGCATTGTCACCGGAATGATGTACACCTGCCAAATTTCAAATCATTCGGAAGTCTGGAAGTGGGTCAAAATCGCGCCCAAAGGAGTCGGTTACAAACAAACAAACATACAAGTGAAGCTAATATAAAGCGTGTAAAAAGGGGAATGTGTGAAATTCACGTAATAAATATGAAGTCAGAACCATAATCTACCTAACGGCATCCTTATATTTCAAAAACTTACCTGATTTATCACGAAATTCCCAACAAAAAGTTTGCCTATACCATAACCTTCAAAACAGCCCAGCACAAGAAACAATTTCTACATGAAACATTCGAACCGTCGCTGACAGATGACGGTAAAGTTGATTGAAATGCACAGACATGTTCTTCCAACGGAACAATGAAATTAAATGTCATTGGATGCCCTGCAAATGACTGCAGTGACCGAAAGGGTTTTACAATTTCATTTTATTGGAATATATTCTTTAAAAAAAAGTCGATAGCTTGGATGGAAAAAAGTTATGGCACGCACCCCTGGGTCACCCTGCATATGAGAAAACATTCACAGATGAATATATTCATTTCTGTGGCGATTCGAACGATACAACTTTTCTCGAATTGTGGTAGGTTTCCAATTTGTATCTCAATTCATTGATTTTATTGAAAATTGTATGTATATAGCCTATATGTTAGCTATCCACGTCTTGTCTCTGGTTGAGGAATTATTTTCTTGTCCTAGATCCGGACGAGAATTGGTCGACAAGAAACGTCTTTTGTCTTAACGTCAAAAGAAATACCGAAAAACTCGAAGGGTGAAAAATCCTTCCATATTTTTTTCACAAGATTTTATATTATTTTGCAAGTTAAACGAAGAAGTAGGACACCAGCGTTTAGTACTTGGATGGGGGTCCACCTGACAAGGAAGGTGCGCGTTGAAATGCCCTCACAACTGTAAGAAACATATTCGCAGCTGCAGCCGTCTTATCAATGAGCACGAGATAATAGTATATATGCCGTCCTCCAACGGGGACGTTAGGATGGCGGGCTCGAGTCCATAGATGTTGAGCTCATTGAAGAACCCTACCTCTGAAACAATAGAGGATTCGGCAAAATTTCCATTTGGGGAGAATTGTGCTCACCGGCATCGGTGTTTAGCCCTGGTCGCAGAAATAGGCCGACGTAAAATAAAGCAATAAAAAAAGAAGTAGGAAACCAATATTTGCAGCATTGGAGTTTCTTCTTTGAACAGTGAAAGTTGATAATATATTTCTACCACTTTCTCATTGAAAACCAGAAAAATATATTCTTGCCAGGGCCCCTGCCTCCTCACTCTCCCGCCGACACGTCGAGTTACAATCAGATTAAACGAATCCTCTAATTGATTCAATGAATCCGGGAATGAATCGACCTCCAAAAACCAATAAACGTTTCTCGTCTAGACGTCAACACTAACTTATAAAGGTACCGAAATAATTCCAGCTGTGAAAATCGAAGGGTGAACAATCTTTCCATAATTTTTTCATATAATTTTATATTTTTTTGCAAGTTAGGCGGAGAAGTAGGAAACCAATATTTGCAGCATCGGAGAATTTCGGTTCTTTCTCGAACAGTGAAGGTTGATATTATATTTCTACCGTTTTCTCATTGAAAACCAGAAAAATATATTCTTGCCAGGGCACCTGCCTCACGCATCCGCCGAAACGTCGAGTTACAGTGGGACTAAACGAATCCTCTGATTGATTCAGTGAAGCAGGGAATGAATCGACCATCGACAACCAGTAAACGTCTCTCGTCTAGACGTCAGCACTAAATTATAGAGATACCGAAAACGTTCCAGATGTGGGAATCGAAGGGTGAATAATCCTTCCATAAGTCTGTTATAATATTTTGCAAGTTCGACAGAGGTATCCAATATTTGCAGAATCAACGAATTTTGGTTCTTTTTTATTACAAGCTTTTATTTAAGTTGCTTCGTTCGTATGTCATTCTTTCCGGTTCCAAATTCTAATCCATTTTTGGAGCACTTGGCGACATCCAATTGGGCTGAAATTCGGCAGGTGTTCATAATTCCGGTGACAATGCATTATTGGAGAAAAAAACGGAATGGCAGCTCCAGGATGGCGGACGAGTTTTGTGATTATGGTACGATTCGATTCAAAATTGGTATATGAGGGTTTTCGGTGTCGGAGATTATGAATTTTTTTTCAAAATATATGAAATAGAAATGGCGGCTCATATAATTTTTTTGGAGAAAAATCAAAATGGCACTCCAAGATGGCGGACGATATTTCGGTTTATGGTCCGATACGATTCAAAATTGGTATGTGGGGGTTTTCAGAATCGACTATTATGAATTTTTCTTCAAAATTCATAAAATCAGAATGGCGGCTCCAAGATGGCCAATGATATCTGTGTTTATGGTCCAATTCTATTCAAAATTGGTATTAGGGGATTTTCGAGGTCGAAGATTATAAATTTTAAATAAAAAATTCGCGAATTCAAGATGGCGGACGAGTTTTGTAATAATGGCCTGATTCGATTCTAAATTGGTATGTCGGGTTTTTTGGGGTCGGAGATTATGAATTTATTCGAAGATCATTGATGTTTAGTTAAAATTAATATATTGAAGATGGCAACTCTGAAATGGCGGATGAGTTATTCTTTAGATGGTCTTTTCATTGAAGGACTAGATAGCTCAGAACTTACATGAAGAAAAAGGCCTCGTAATAACAAAAACGCTTAGAATAAGGCGTACTTAAAAATCACAAAATAAAGTGATGGATAAAACACCTTTTTAAAGAAGAGCTTTCACTCAAATGCACTGAAAAGTAAAAAATTATTGATTTGGATGTGTGACGTATGTTATTCCGTGAGTTATAGATTCAAAAGCTTGTCACTTTTGTATTCGAACTGAAAACTTTTGAATCTATAACTCACGGAATAACTTACGTCACACATCCAAAGCAATCATTTTTTACTTTCTAGTGCATTTGAATAAAAGATTGATTTGAAAAGGTTTTTTATTAATTATTGAACAGTCAAATCAAATCAAATATACTCTATTATCCGAAGATTCACATCTCATTGATGAAGTCATGCTGAATATGAAAGTTAATATATATATATATATATATATATATATATATATATATATATATTTATATATATATATATATATATATATACATAGTTTTTATTTTCTTGAACCACTATATATGTTGGTTCCTTTCCTTTCTTGGACATAAGGTTCATTTAAATAGCAAATTGTTGTTTCATGTTATTTATTAATTAAATCCAAAAGTTTCAGACAGGGTTTTGGCCTTTCCCAATAGGTCAGACATCAGCATGAACAATATGTTAGAATACAAATTATGAAAAAAATTACATAGGGGCACACACAGATTTAAAAATGAGTGGAAGACTACCACATATCAGCACTGTTTTGATTGCTTTGATCATCAAAACATGGCGTTTTTCCGTTATCCTGTTATTCCCGTTATCCCGTTATCCCGTTTTCCTGTTATCCCGTCTTTTATTTATCCCGTTATTCCGTTTTCCCGTTATTCCCTTATCCTGTCATCCTGTTATCCCGTTTTCTCGTTATCCCGTTATTTCCGTTATCCCGTTATCATGTTTTCCTGTTATCCCGTTTTTTCTGTATCCCGTTATCCCGTTCTCAATTTATCGTACTACAATTATTATATTCGATTGCCATCTTGCAACCCTATTGCGGATCTGTGGATAAAACAAAATAAAATAAAAATCGCGATGGTAAAATAGGGGTTGATCGTAGGAGGGTGAAAATTTAGGGTGGTATGTATTTTTGAATGCTGTATCATAAAAAAAAAACAACAAATTTTATCTGAAAAAAAAAATTAAGGGGTGGACCACCCTTAACATTCAGGGGGATGAAAAATAGATGTTGTCCGATTCGCAGACCTAACCGATATGCACACAAAATTTCATGAGAATCGGTCGAGCCATTTCGGAGGAGTTTAATTACAAACACCGTTTCACGAGAATTTTATATATTATATATATATATATATATATATATTTATATATATATATATATATATATATATATATATATATATTATGAACAGTGGGGAATAACGGGGATCTTCAGTCAGCACAAGTGTTGAACTATGAAAAACTCTTTAATACGATGGACCGAGCTTTCGTTTCAATTTTGAAACTTCTTCAGGGTCCTAAAATATGTAAATGACATTATTGTGAAAAAAATATGTGAAATGAAGGAAGTACTTACAGTAATCTGAGTGGATGTTAAATGAACATTAACTTCAAAGAAAAAACGTAAAATATGTAAAAATTTGTCGGAATGGTGTTATATCTTTCACGCTTCGAGTGACATTGGAGGATTTGAAATGACAACCTATGATTAATCGTCAGAAAAATATAAAATATGTAGTGGGTGTATTAATGTTTATATTATATTCTTTGAGAATCATCAGTTTTAATCCATTTGTAGAAGATAACTGTAGATTTTGCTAAGATTTTCGATATCTGTTTTTTTGTTCATATTTTGATTGGATTTATTAATTTCAATCATTTCAAGAAATAATCTTTTAGAGAAATTTTTATCTGAATGTAAAACTTGTGCTTTTTCGAATTATATTTTATGGCCTGTTTCAATAGCATGTTGAGCTAATGCACATGACTTCTTGTTGAGTCTTATATCACTTCTGTGAGAGATAATCCGGTATATATATATATATATATATATATATATATATATATATATATATATATATATATACCGGATATCAACGAATCTGGTAGACAAGTCATAACTTCTAGAATATTAGGTGTATCAAAATGAGATTTGGTATAGGTAAATGGTATGTGAAGAGGAGAGTTTTTGCATATTTTTCACTTTCCATTCACTTTCGGTTTTACCGGAAATGGCTTCGGTTTCGAATTCTTGGATCGAACACCCTGTATATTGTAACATTTTTGGATTTCTGAGACTATTCTGGATCAGAATGTGACATTTTAAAATGTTTTCACGCCTACTTCATTTTTCTAGAGTCACTTTTAATATTGCATCTAGGTGGCCATGATCGGACGTAAACTAATCTGAGGACCTCAGGTGATGTCATAAAATTAAAATAGCAAAGTTCCATTGACTAGTATGATAGATGAGAATAAGACAAGTTGGCAAAATTACATTTTCGTGTCTAACTATAATTTTTCAAATGGCGACCATTTTTTGTCAAGCACTTTCCGAGAAAAGGATTTTTTAACGAATTGGATCAAAAATAAGAACATAGATTAAATATTACTAAGGAAATACTGGATAATAATTTATTCACTTTTGTCAAGTGTGTCATGGATAGCCATGATGCATAATATTTTGCAGTTATTTTTACCAAGTCTCCTTTGGAAAACAAAACACTCACTCAGGTGATGACAGTGACATAAGCTTTATGAGCAGACAGTAAAAGTTTCTTAATTTTCCTTAATTTCAGTTCGATTTTTTTTTCAAAATAATATATACTTTGAGTCGCAGATGATTCCACATCTGATCTTATGAACATCCTGTTTATATTTTCAACAAATCAATATATACTCAAAGTGAAAAAGTGGATATGTTATTAATATTTGAAGAATGTCATAGAAATTCAAGAAATGCTGCTGAGTTGTATGCTCAGAGACATCCCAATCGGCAACATCCAGCCCATCAGTATTTTCCGTATGCTGAGATTAGTTTTAGGCAAGAAAGAAATCGAGAGGCGGAACAGAGGTTAGCCAAGTAATACAGATAAGTCACAAATCAGCAAGAGAAATACAGAAAAATCACGAATATCGAGCATTTAAATATCAGTTAAATCAACATTAGTATTGGCAGCTTCAAAATCATAGAGTTAACCCAAATTTTATCAACTCCATCCTATTTTCCGACGAATCACGATTAATGGTATGTTCAATAAGCAAAATACTCGGTACTGGACCTAACAAAATCAACATGCAATGGAAACAGAATAATTGGGCCAATATTGTTTCAAGGTCAGTTAACAGGGGTAAGGTACTTAGGTTTTCTTCAAAATGAAATCGAGGATCATTTCAATTATCTACCTTCAGCAGTTCTATGGCGAGTTTACTCCCAACAAGTTGGAACACCCCTTCATACTACCAGAGAAGTTCTTAATTACTCAATAGAGCATTCTAATAATCAAGTTATTGCAACCAATGGCCCAGACGGTGGCCTGCCCGCTCCCCGGATCTCACTGTGCTCGATATGTTAAAGAAAAGGTTTACTATGCGACAGCCTAGCCATTCTTGAAATCTTAGAAGGAAGAATTATACGGGCATTTAGGAGTATAACGCCTCAAATGTTACTAAACGTGTTGAGAGATACAATTGAACGAGCTTAAATGTCTTTTGAATAAGGAGGAATGCATTATTATCCGTGGCACACTTGACAAAAGTAAATAAATTATTATCCAGTATTTTCCTTGGTAATAAATGTATGTGCTTATTTTTAAACCAATTGCAAATGAATAAGTATCGTTAGATTCGTCAAAAAATCCTTTTTTCGGAAAGTGCTTGTCAAAAAATGGTCGCCATTTGAAAAATAATAGTTAGACACGAAAATATAATTTTGCCAACTTGTCCTATCCCTATCTATCATAGAAGTCACTAAAACTTTGCGATTGTAATTTTCTGACATCACCTGAAGTCCCCAGATTAGTTTACGTTCGATCATGGCCACCTAGATGCAATATTAAAAGTAACTCTTAAAAAATGAAGTAGGCGTAAAAACTTTTTGAAATGTCACATTCCGATTCAGAATTCTCTCAGAAATAAAAATAAATTTACAATATACACTGTGTTCCATTTAAAAATTCAAGCCATTTCCGGTGAAACCGAAAGTGACATACCATTTGCCTATACCAAATCTCATTTTGATACAACTAGTATTCTTGAAGTTATGACTTGTCTAATAGATCCATCGACACCCAGTATATATAAATAAAGTCATGATAAATATAAAAGTAAATAAATAAATGAAGATATTAATATAAAACGTGTGAAGGTTGATATTATATTTCTAGAGTTTTCTCATTGGAAACCGGAGGAGTTGTATCAAAATATTCATGCCAGGCCACCAAGCCAATATGCTAGATGCTAAAGTAGGCCCTGCCTCACTCATCCGTCGACTTAACTGGGATGTATGAAAACCCTGGATCTTGCACCGATTCGATATCGTTTAGAATTTCCGAGCGACACCACCTGTTGTTTGTACCAGAGCTTCAATCTCTGTGGTAGATGACGCCGTTCAGAAATGTTTGTATCCTCGCTCAATGTCAGAACATCTTTATTTCATTTGGAAATATTTCCTTGTTTTGTCGGTGTCTACGTGTTTTCCTTCTCTTTGAATCGAAATCTTGCTCAGTTTATTTTTCAGTTCGTCCTTTCAACAATCACGTCGTTATCAATACATTTAGGCGTATGGAAGTGTTGATTTTTTAAAAAGCGCTGTGTAAGGATTACTTTTTGAAAAATTGGCCCTATTTGTATTTTGTGTAGAAAGTCTGAAGCCGCAGATTTGAATATTCACCAAGCAAGTACAAATCTTGATGATTCAGCTGATAATGATATTTCCATAGTACATCATATCGTATACTTTGAATTTAATATTTTCCAACCTGTGGTAGAAGTCCATTGTATCTCAAAGTGGAGTAGTATGATTTTACGAAGTAGAAAAACTCCAAGTCATCTCCACAATTTAATATCGCAATCGATTAGTTATGTGAAGGTTTTAGCTCCTTCCTCTTCTTTTATTGTAGAATTTTACATTCAGCTGATGATGAACCTATAGAGGTTCGAAACATGTACTAATCGATGGTTTTTTACCTATCCACCATCACATAACTTATCGATTGCGATATTAAATTGTGGAGATGGCTTTGAGTTTTTCTACTTCGTAAAATTAATATTTTCTGCAATTCAATTAGAATAATTTCTTTTTCAATATCCGGCCTGTCGAAATTTTCGAAAAGAAAATTCCCTTCTCCTTGGAGTCAAATGGTACGAAATACTAAAAACAACAAGGTATTTTGCTTGTGCATTGTTCGGAAACTTCTAATTCCAGCTTTGCTATTGGTGATATTAGGCATACACCTATTAGCCAATAGCAAAGCTGAAATTGAAACCCGCGAACAGTTCACATCAAAAAGAAAGCTGAGGAAATAAATACACCCTGTGTGGTCTGTCGCTATAGTTTACTGAATTGAAACTAGAAACGACATTGGCGCCTTCTGAAATGCCAGTAGTCTCTATTATCAAATGGGCCAAGTATCGCCAAGTTGATATAAAACTTTTACAGGTATAAGTAGTAATGGAACGGATCTATGGGGTCAGTCAAACTCAATATGTCCCAAGAGCAAGTGTTGATTTTTCTGGAGAGAAAAGATTCACAATATGGTTTGAAAGAAACTAAAGAGTGAATTTTACATTAGTAAATGTCATCTTCACAACACAATCATATCAATACGCATAATTTATTACAAAACTAACCTAAAAAGTGGCCAAACACCAATCTGATATATATATATATATATATATTATATATATATATATATATATTCAACAAATATATATTTTATCATTGGCAAATTTATTCAGGTTCATTATTTTCAGCTCGATCATCCCAGATTATGACGTTATGTTCTGTCAGCTCAAAATAAATAAAGGATTTGTTTCCAAAAGAGAATCGACTCTCAAAGGTATGATTATTATGGAAAATAATTGAACAAGTTATATACAAGGTGTATTATTCTCAGTGGGACAGGAAATAACAATAGTAATAATAAATGAGTTTCAGTGCATCCTGCCCCCAAAGCCCATGGGAAAATTACCATTTAATGAGCATTAGCTGGCACATTATGAAGTTGATTTTTATTTTCATCGTAATGCTAATTTTTATTTTCACCATGGAATTGTTTTCTATTTTCACTGTGAAATTGCTTATTGTTTTCATCATAGAATTTTGTTTAATTTATTTTGGTATATTTTTATAACACTCATCTGCATGTCTAAGACGAGTCACTGCTTGAGATAGAGTTGAACACCCTAGCAACACACATGACACACTGGGGGGAAAATGTGGTGCTATCATATCAATGAGTTCACTTGGTGAGTATTTTGGTTGCAAATGTTTGGTTCTTGAAACCCAATATTCAAAATTATCTCAAAAAAGACCTCTTCTACATTCGTCACTTTCTGAACTATCTTCTATCTTTCTCTGTTTTTTTGTGCATTCCAATACTGTTCCATAAATTCAATTTCAAAAACCTCATAATATTTGAATGATTGTGAAAAAGCATCGCACCAAAGTTTTGCAGAGTTCTTAAAACTTCGGCCAAGCAAAATTTTTATATTATCAAAATGAACTTCAGAAAAATTAACACTTTCCAAAATTTGTCAAATGTCCAGTGGTTCCAGATCACCTCATCGTTAATGATTTTTGTTACTAAATTGTTCAAATAATTTGCACTGTTTTCGGCAGGTTCAGTGACTGTTTGTGGCACTCCAAAACCATGCTCATATAAATTTGGATGTTGGAAATGCGAGAAAGGTTTCTCCATAATGCTGAAATTTCCTAGTTGTGGTGTACTTATGATCTTAGGGGGTGGAAAATTCAGATTTTGTGGCCCCATGTGATTTTGATTTTTCATTTGAGAGGCATTTTGGAGGTATGTCATATTTTCTTTTTGGTCTTACAATGTTCTTACTCGATTGATTTCAGGAGGAGCACTGACAAAATTGGGTGGAAGTGGCCTAAACAGAGGCGGGGACTTTTTGGTAACTGAAACGCTGAATTCCCTCCAGAAAACTCTGACGGTGTTTCAGTCCTTACTGGTTTCAATCCATGATGTAATTGATAATAATTTAATCAACGATTTGGTCGTAATCGTAAGATCCTTTCTTGTTCTTGGGAATTCATTTGGTTAGCCCCACGTTGGGCGCCAAGTTGTAATGGAACGGGTCTATGGGGTTAGCCAAACTCAATATGTACCAAGAGCAAGTGTTTATTTTTCAGGAGAGATTCACAATATGGTTTGAGAGAAACTCGAAAGTAAATTTTACATTAGTAAATTTCACCTTCACAACACAATCTCATCAATACGCATAATTTATTACAAAACTTACCTAAAAAGTGGCGAAACACTATATATATATTTATATATATTTATATATATATATTTATATATATATATATATATATATATATATATTTTATATATATATATATATATATATATATATATATATATTTATATATTATATATATATATATATATATATATATATATATATATATATATATATATATATATATGTATATTTGGCTAAATCTTATGAGTGGTTGGAGATCATCTTCCCAGATCTTCTACTGAAATCTTGGGTGAATAGGTATCGGGTCTCGACAGCCATTGATAAGTACGTTCGATTTTCGATTCATTCCAACATTCACATTACATTAAGGAAGTGAAGTGTTCGCGAGTATTTGTCGATTCTTATAGCCTCGATAGCTCAGTGATAAGAGCGTATGTTCGGAAAGCATAAGGTTGTGGGTTCGAGTCCCACTTGAGGATGCTTCTTCTCTTCAATTTAATAATATGTACATTATGCCACAAATTTCTTTTTATAATTTCTCTCAGACAATAATTCCCCACTTTTACATTATATATTTGGCTAAATCTTATCAGTGGTTGAAGATCATCTTCCTAGATCTTCTACTGAAATTGTCAATTCGACGATGATGTTGGGTGAATAGGTATCGGGTCTCGATGGCCATTGATAAGTACGTTCGATTTTCGATTCATTCCAACATTCACATTAAATTAAGGAAGTAAAGTGTTCGCGAGTGTGTGTCGATTCTTATATATATATATATATATATGTTTAACAAATATATATTTTATCATAGGAAAATTCATTCAGGATCATCATTTTCGGCTCGATCATCCCAAATTATGACGTTATGTTTTGTCAGATCAAAATAAATAAAGGATTTGTTTCCAAAAGAGAATCGACTCTCAAAGGTATGATTATTATGAAGAATAATTGAAATAGTTACATACAGGGTGTATTATTTTCTGTGAGACATCTTTGAATCCTCTAATTGATTTAATGAAGAAGGAAATGAATCTATCACCGACAATCAACAAATGGAATATATGTTTGTGCATCCACTGGAAATTATATTAACCTCAAATAATGAAGTCATTCGTGGTGTTAATGGATCGCTACGTCAATTGACAGGAAGAATATTCCGGAAATCCGCACAATGCATATCTTCGATAGGATTAGTCTGATGACTGACGACGGAAGAATAATTCCTTCATAATAGAGAAATTTTCCCGGAGCATAAGCGCCTCTAATGCAATCTGCAGCCTTGGAATAGAACTGCAATATTCCGAGCAGTATTTCAAAGTTTATTTAATTAAAATAAGTTTTTATCCCGTGACTGCAGCTCAACGCTGCAGAGGCGAATTTTTGGGGGGGTTTGAACTCGGCACATTATGTTACCTGTAATAATGCGGGGAGATATTTTGCCTCAATGAACAATTTTCATCTCCTCGAGCCAATCTATTATCATAAGGATTTTATTGTGAGTTGTGATAGCATTTGCGTAGTTGGATTGTGGCCGTCACGACCATCAAGTGGTATGCTAATATTGTTCAATCCTCAAGGTAACGTCGGTCAGAAAAAAAATTGAATAAAAACATTTTTAACAAAAAATTGAAACGACGAAAAGAAAACTGAAAAGCAAAAAATAAAATGACCCTTTTTAGTCTCAATAACTAACCTCCAAAAATAATGTAAGTCGGCGCCAAACAAAACAAACAAACAAGCAAATTAATTCCGTAAAGCATAAAATGATGGCAGCGGGGTGCGCGGCGGCGGCGCATTTTTTCGCAGTGAAGTGCCGAGCGTTATCGAAGTCAATATCAGCAAGACAGCTACCCGAACGGGCATACACGTGAGGGCACACGTCGTTACGAGTCGTCGAGCGGAGAGCGCATTTTTGGCATGTTATTCTGGATATTTAACGTGGCATTTTTATATTATTTTGTTTTGATAAATTTTTTTAGTAACGTTATGATCATCGTTGATTGTTTGTATGGCACCGACTCAAAATTAGTTACTTACATTAGTTTAGAGGCTTAGTTATTAAGACTAAAAATGTTCATTTTATTTTTTGGTTTCCAGTTTTTTTTTCGTCGGTTTGATTTTTCATTGAAAAGTTTTCATTTTTCATGTTTGTGTGACTGAAATCTACCTACTAAATTTGGATTACCTTTAAAATACATTACTTCAACTATTAACTTTTATTTACTATAATCAGCTGGTACCAGCGACTTCGTCTGCGTTGAATTCTATATTTTTTGTGACGACTATTACAAATTCACTCACCCCTTTAGGGACGGAATTTCTGAGAATACTGAAACACATATTTCTTTATTTGTAACAAAGATCTCAAATACCCATTTTTATGACCATAACTTGAGAATTAACGGAACCTTTAGGGGTTGAATTTCTAAAAACACTAAATTACATACTTCTTCTATTTGTAACAACAATTTTCATTACTCCAACAATTTCTATACAAACTTCCAAGTCCCATTTCACCCCTTTTAGGGGTTGAATTTTCAAAAATACTGAAACATAAATCAATAAATCATTGCCTATTTTTCTACCTTTGGGTGTGTTATTTTCTTTCAAAATGAAATAGGACCAACTTCGAAGCATACCCTATACAATTAGAAGAGAATCAGATGATTCAGTACGTTATGCGTAGTAGAATCGTTTAACAAGTAAAAATTTCAGGGGTAAACCAACAATCATGTCCCATTTTTAACCCCTAGGAGTGGAATTTTATTTCAAATCCAAATGGTATCATCTTCGAGGTATACCCTATCTGTGGTCATACATAAAGAAATATACGTGTCGGTCAATAAAAATTCAACAATATTCCTTGCGCATTTCAGCTAGCATTTGAATGAATCTCTTACTCTTCTATTTTTTTTCAGATCAGTAACAATCGGCAAAAGCTTGAAGATGGTGCAATGCATCATTGAAAAATTCAAAAAATTAATAACCCATCATGAAAGCTGTGCATTCATAACAAATTGCAAATTTTTTCCATATTGAACAGGACATATCATTCAAATTATCATCTCATGAACAAATGACATCACATCACCTAGTTTTACCAAAACGTATCATGTATAAATTTTCCAATGATTGCACTGTAAACATTTCATAGTGTTGATACTCTTCACCTTGAGAATACTCAATTACATACTTTAACGGATGTTTGTTATTATTTAATTAAAATATATTTCCGTTTTCATCTAGACCCTGTTTTTCAAACGATTCACAATTAACTCCCTGCCGATAAACTTAATTAAAACACGTCTAGACTGGTTAATTATTTACGCTCGTAATTTTTTCATTTGGAAAAATATAATTGATATGATAAGCAATGATCATAGTATATATATCCTTCGTCATCGGGTCCAACAAAAATGTTCGTTTGAGGTGTGGGCATAAATATAGATTGAACAAAAAAGCCAAGTGAAGTGGAATAGATAAGAAATAAAGGCACAAAGTCATCTCCACAAAGGAATCAATATGAATTGATACACAATTGGTAGACCACAAGCGAAAAACAACTACTTTCCTGGCAAATACCCCGCAGAACATTGAATGATATTCACCTGAAAATCTATGCAAACTTCCATGTATGGAGTGTTTCTTTTTGTCACTAGGTACCACCGGTTGGAAGTTCCTTTTTCCGACGTACCTAAAGATGATGTAAGTTGATGGTGATTTTGTTTATGTTGGGTCTCGCTTCGGCCAGAGCTCTCCGGATCTCTGGGTGGTGACTACTCCGTACTGATGAGGGCCAATAGCCTGAAACCAGTATGCGGATTGTTAGGCGGACCCGACATGAATTGAACATAATCGAGCTTATCAGAAAGAAACATTTGTGATCAATTTCAGGTGAATATCATTTGACGTTCTGCGTGGTATTTGCCAGGAAAGTAGTTGTTTTCCGCTTGTGGTCTACCAATTGTGTATCAATTTATATTGATTCCTTTGTGCCTCTATTTCTTATAAATATAATAATAATAATATCGTCTTTATTCATTCAAAAATAGAAGTGGATAACAACTTTTCCAAAGTGTTGGCGACATTCTTGTGCTTGAATGTGGATTCCATGGAAATTATAGAAATCGGGCTACCAAATGCATGCAATTCAATGTTCTGCAAAGGCGTTCTTATATTTGCAGCTTGCAATCTTTTTCCAGAAGATATTCGACAAAACTGCAATAAAACGCTCTTCAACTCCTATGTTCATAATAACTTTTGTTCAAAAAATATTTTTGTAGGCTTTTTTGCCCATGTTTCTCTATCCGCAATGCCTTGTCTTCCAGAGCAATTGAAAAATGTTAATAGAATAAATTGTCACGTCAATCGTTTGACGCACCCAGAAAAATCTGACATACTAATTTACCTTCTCGATAAATATAAAAATCAAGTTGATGACCCTGTTTTCACTTCCAAAAATATATCTTCAGCAACGGGTAATGAATATCTGAATAACATAAAAAGTAATTCAGTTGGAACAGATGAAATCTCCATGAATATGACATCATTGGTACAATCCGAATAATTCGAACACATAACTTTCATTTTCAATACCTCAATAAAAATGAACATATTTCCCTAGAATTAAAAACACGTCAAAATTATTCCTCTAACCAAATGCAATTCCTCCACTGAGCTTTCCGCTCAAGACCTATAGCATCCTGCCTTCCCTTTCCACAGTTCTTGAATGATAATGAAAGATCAAATGACAGATTGCATTCACACGCGTCAAATATTCAAACCTGTACAATCTGGTTTTCGTACTGATTATAGCACTTCTTCCGCTCTTTGGCCATCGCGGATGATTTTTCCAAGGCCGCGGTTAATGGTGAAGTTTCCTGTTTGGTTTCATTAGATTACAGTAAGGCCTTCGATACACTGGCCATTATATACTTTGTTTCAAACTTACGTTCTTCTCTAATGGAGCTGTAGAATTCATACGAAATAATCTAAGCAATCGTTTTCAGGGCGTCGTCTTAGAGGGTATTGAGTCGGATTCATTATCGGTTGCTTACCGTAGTCCCCAGGGATCTATACGGGAGTCACTTCTGTTTCCTTTATATATTTCTGATTTTTTTGAAATTATAGAATTTGCAGAAATTCATTACTACGCCGGTCATACTCAACTTTATGTCCCTTTCAATGCTTTACAACTCAAGGAAACACAAAATAATACAGATTTCAAAAGGTTGTACGAATTTTCCACTGCCCACAATTTACAATTGAATTAAAAAAATTAGTGTATTATATGTAACTCTTCGTTAAATATTCATTAATTGTAGTGTGTTTAGCATTATTGTGATTGGAGTACGCCTTTTACAATTCAAAATCGCTCTCATTGCACGATGTTGTATTTTTTGTAGTGTATTAATCTGTTCATCACTTAGCAAACTTAGTAAGGTGTCACAATAATCAATATGTAGATTGGCAGTTTAGTAAAATGAGACACTTTATCTCCAAGCCTGTACATGTAACCTATTTTTCGCGCCATGTTCTTCTTAATATAGTCACTATGAATTCAGTTGGTTATCAATGATCACTTCCAAATACTTGAACATTTTCACTTCTTCAATGCTTTCTCCGTTTATTTGAATATTGAATTTTATTTTATTTTCCTTGATGTTTTTTATATTTGCTTTCGAAGATATAATCATTAATTTCGTTCTTGTAACATTAATTTTCAGATCATTATCACAAATCCAAGTGCAGATATTCACAAGATCTTCGTTCAAGAACTCTTCCACATCCTCTTTTTCACCAGAGAAGTAAAGTAGGGTATAATCCGCAGAAAGTTTCAGCTTACAATTTTGAACGTGATGTATAATGTCATTTATATATAAAATAAATAATATTGGTCCCAGTACCGACCCTTGAGGCACTCCATACTTGACCGGCTTTTCACTTGAGTATATGTTATTAAATTTAACAAGTTGACTTCTATTCTGTAAATAGCTCTGAAATCCCCCAAAAACATTACCTCCAATTCCATATTTCCTTAATTTTTTTTAGAAGTAATTCTGTATTTATAGTTTCAAATGCTCTCTGTTAGTCCAAGAAACCACCCCTATGATTTTTTATCATGAATGTCCACTTTTCATTTGGATATCAAAAACTGCAGTGATGTTTCACATGAGTGAAATTTTCTAAAACCTGATTGTTGTTCCATTAGTATTTCATTAGCACTGATGAATTCAAGGAGTTGATCTTTGACTGCAAGCTCTAACAATTTCTGAAGTATTCGTAATGTATTGATTGGGCGATGTTCAGCTGCATTAGGTACTTTTGGGGTCGGAATCACTGTAGATATTTTCCATACCTCAGGAAAAACCCCAGTAATCAAAGACGAATTTATTGTATCGAGAAATATATTTCCAATGGTGTCAAAAGCCAGTTCGACTATGTTACGATTGATCCCATCTTTGTCACTGGAGTTCTTTTTTAAAGACGCAACAATATTCTTTAGTTCATGCATAGTGATGCTTTTGAATAATAGAAATGTATCTGTACTTTCTGGAAACTAACTTATTGTATTATCAAATTCGTTTATTGGAGTGATGTTTTCAATGATATTATTCATACTACCAATGAAAAATAAATTAAAAGCATTTGAAATTTAATTGTCGGAATTTACTTGTGTCCCCTCAAATATAATTTGCTTTCTATTTTTATTTCTTTTTCCACCTACCAATTCTTTTGATGGCTTCCACATTGCTCTGGGATTATGTTTATTTTCATCAATTTATTATTCATAGTATTTCTTAGTTTCTTGTCTAATTAATTTAGTTACATGGTTTCTGACTATTTTATATCCGTCCCAGAGAGTTTCGGATTTATTTGCCTTTGCTTGTTTATATAATCTGTCTCTATTTTGTATCTCTCTCATGACTTCATCTGAAAACCACATATTTAATTTGAGGTTTTCGAAAGTTTTATATTTCTTGAAAGGCGCATGCGTAGCCAGGCAAGTACTCAAATATGAAAGTAGATTTAGCGCAAAAATATTGCTTTCTACTATGTTGGAATTCCATGAGGACTCGAATAGGGAAAATTTAAATTCTACGTCGTTAAAAGTTTCGAAGTTTTTTTTGAACAAGACGTTTTCTCTATCAGGTTCAGCATTTAATTTATTTTCATATAGTGTTACGTATATTGTGATGGTCTGCTACATTGGGAATATCATTTTCTTAATATTTTAAGGATTTATCATTACTTATTGAATAATCAATGAGAGTGGCTAAATTCTTTGTAACTCTAGTAGGTTCCTCAATCAGCTGAAATAGTCTCATCTCATTAAATAGTTGTTTAAGTTTCATGTTAAGTATCACTAAACAATTAGGTATAAAACAGTAACGAATTCTATCATTAACTTTCTTTCATTCAGTTATCTGCTTTATGCCCGGTATTTTCACCTCCGGTTATACTAGGAATAAATTAACCAATGGTTAGAATGTGTTTTTGTTATCAATAAACGTTAAAAAAAAGCATATTCTAACCGTTGGTTAATTCATTCCTAGTATAACCGAAGGTGAAAATACCGGGCCTAAGTGTATTATTTCTGACGTTTATACCTTATTGGGTATTTCGTTTTTATTTTATTGGTTTTTTAAAAATTTTTTGTGGTCGTGTTGAAAAACAGCTGTAGCTGACACTTCGCCTTTTGATCGTTTACCTTCTCTCATGTACATCAATTTTGGAACTCTTAACCAAGCAGAGCAATTATCAAAAACCAATTGTAATTATTCATTCCTCAATGAATTAAAAACACAGAGTCTTGATATGAGCACCATTTTCCCATCCTCAGACCATGTGAAGCTTTTGGGGCTGACTCTGGAGTTTTGCTCCTCACATTGATGATTTATCCAAGCGCCTGGCGAATGCCACCGATGCTCTCAGGCAATTAAAGTTGAATTTGGATACAGAACATTTAGGAATGGCATATTTTGCTATGTTCCATGCCTCGATAATCTGGGGAAATACATGTCACAGTCACAAAATATTCATTGGGCAAAAAAAGCCATTCGAATAATAACATCCAGTAAATAACTGTAAACCATTGTTCTAAAAACTAAATATCCTGCCATTACCATGCTGCTACATTTTGATGTGCCTTCTTTATATGGAAAAATTATAACAAATGAAAGAACTTGGTACAATTATATTCACACATATAATACATGGAACAAAAACGATCTTCATCCTCCATTATTCCGACTTAAAAACATAATTCCTATAGCTTTCTTGGCATAAAATTGTAAAACGCTTTGCCACAACAATTCAAAGATTACAATAGTTATTTGTGTATTAAGAGCGCAAAGTAATACTTTGCGCTTGAGAAAAAAGTTTGACAAACGACGCGACGCGGAGTGCGGCAATGTTTTGAAAGCGGCAGATTTTACAAAAATATTGGGTAAAATAATGTTTATTGATAACCTCAAATTCGACAGTTCAGATTTCAAAAGGTGAGAGCATTACTTTGCGCTATACATGTGTGTTATCGTAGAAAAAAACAATGAAAAAATTATTCTAGTACCCATTCAATTAATTTGACTTCAATAAAATTTAAGGTTTTTGATTTTATTGGTTTGTGGCCAACAGATTGACGTTTTAAATAAACCAATAGTTTTTTGTATTCGCTGATGTTTATATCATGTTCTACTGATATCGTAGATCTCAGCATTAAGTATATAGACCAAAGTGTAGAGGATTTCATTTCCTTGGTTTTCTCTGCGAGTAGAATGTTTTCTGATATCTTCTTGGTTACTTTTGAATCGCACCATTTACTTAAAAGTTTATAATGCTTTTCGTACTTGCCTCTCGACTTCTCTGGCAGTAAATTAAGAGCAACTGATATTGCAGCTTGAGCAATTTCCGGCGGAGTGCACAAAATTTCACTAATTTCATAGATTTCCATTGAACTTTAACGAAAAGACATTTTTATTTTCAATGACGTGTTGTTCATGAAATAGTTGACATTTGTCAAATACCGTTCAACACCTACTTTGGTGTCAAATGTCGCGAAAACATTTGACGTTTTTCCATTATGGTTTCCATGGTAACTCAGCGATGGTATTGGTTACTCTGCCGCTCGGTGAGCGGCAAAGTAAAAAAACGCTTGCTCTTCGGAAAAGTGCAACTTTGCGCTTTCTTTTTGAAGCTCAAACATGGTACTTTTCGCTCGGTTGAAGAAAACATGTTTTGTGTATCATTCAAAATAAAGATCCGCGAAAGGTATTCGTTTTTTTTTTCATTGGTATTACCACTTCGCAAGCTTTCATTTAGTTTCACTTGTTCCGGGGTTTGTCTGTGTGTCTGTATGTGTGTCGGTGATCAAATCTTGCAAATTAAATTTAACCCACTTCTAATCGTCCGATTGATTTGAAATGTGGTAGGAATACATAATTCCGGTGACAATGTATCATGACACCCTTGTTGGAGAAAAGAAACAAAATGGCGGCTCCAATATGGCGTTCAATTTTTGTGATTATGGTCCGATTCTATTCAAAATTCTTATCTAGGGGTTTGTGGGGTCGGAAATGATGATTTTTTTGTCAAAATTCAAGAATTCGATATGGCGACTTCAAAATGGCGGACAAGTTTTGTGATTATGGTCCGATTCGATTCAAAATTGGTACGTGGGGGTTTTGAGGGTCGGAGATTATGAATTTTATGTCAAAATTCATAAATTCAAAAGGCAGCTCCAAAATGGCGGAAGAGTTTTGTGATAATGGTCCGAATCTATTCAAAATTTGTATGTGGGAGTTTTTAGGTTTTTTTTTACAAACTTTCATTTTCAGTTTCACCTGTCCTGATGTCTGTCTGTCTGTGTGTCTGCCTGTAATCAAATCATGCAAGTTAAATTTGACCCACTTCTAATTGTCCGATTCATTTGAAATTTGTCATTTGTACATAATTATGGTGACAATGCATTCGTTGAGAAAATAAAATAAAATGGCAGCTCCAATATGGCGGACAATTTTTGTGATTATGGTCCGATTCCACTCAAAATTGCTATCTAGGAGTTTTAGGGGTCGAAAATTATAATTTTTTTCCCAAAATTCCAAAATAAATTGAATAGAAATTACTAAACTAGTTATTTAACATAATAAATACTTAAAAATAAAGAATGAATGAACGAAAAAAAAGAAGCTTTCATTAGTTTTTAATAAAAACAGAACTGAAAAGTTAAAAATGAAAATTAAAAAAAAAATTAAAGACAATCTTTTATTTATACAAATGCACTTAGAAGGAAAACATAATTTCTTTCATTGTTTGATCTAGGTTATTCTGTGAGTAGCAGATTCAAAAGCTTTCTGCGGATACAAAATAGATAATCTTGCGCGGCAAGATTTTGAATCTGTTAGTCACAGAATAACCTAGATCAAACAATGAACGAAATTATTTTTTCCTTTTCAGCGCATTTGTTTAAATAAAAGCTTGTCTTTGAAAATTTTTTTTATAATTTTTATTTCTTTTTTTTTAACATGTTCATAATCCTTGTCTCACATGTCTGTAAACCAACTAAACAGTTTATCATTTGTATGTCAATTATGTCTTCATTTTATCTTATGTGATCTTTATCATTATCTGGGACAAATATGTACATGTCTAATTGTTAACATGGATTGAATATCTTATCTAAAACTGTTCTATTTTTCTTTTGTTATATGTAAAATTGAAATGATGAATAAAGCCGCTTTATTATTATTATATTCCAGCACGAGTTTCACCCTGTATGTACTTGAGTCAGAGTTCACCCATGATAGTTTCAGAATGCTCGGTGTACCACCAACACATCGAGTTGCAATCAGCCGAAACGAATCCTCTAATTGAATTAATGAAGCAGGGAATTAATCTGTCCGCCGCGTCAATACCCAATAAACGGCTACGTGTTGGTGCATTCACTAAAAATGAAAATAACCCCAGAGAATGCGTTCATTCGTGTGAATGAATTGCGATGTGAAATCGACAGAGAGATTATTTCGGAAATCACTATCTTCTATAGGAAGAGTCTGATAAGTGACAACGGAAGAATAGTTCGTTAATAATAGAGTGAATTTCCGAGAGCACGAACGCCTCTAATGCAATATGCATCCTTGGAATAGGACTGCAATATTCCGTGCTGTATTACGACGTGTATTTAATTGAAGAAGAAAGTTTTTATCCTGCAATATGCTGCGCTGAAAAATTGAGTTTTGGGGGATTTGAACGTGGAACATTATGTTAACTCTAATAATGCAGAGATATTGTCATGAATAGCAAAGTTATAGCTTTTTTGTTTTTTCCCTAGTGTAATGATATAATAATAATGAGACGTTCATTCAGAAGGTGGAGTACATCACACTGCAAGAGTGCTATATAAATACATCACACTGCAGGAGTGGTATATATTAAAAAAAAAATAATAATAAACGTAGTTAGGTCACGAAAGCATAGCTTGTGTGTGACAGTAGTACTATGGTAGTTGTAATGTTTAATATGATATGTTATAGTGAAGTAAAAAACATGTGTATATAGAACAATAATATACAAAAGTTATATGAATAAAAAAAACAATAAAAACATATAATATGACATGAAATCTAAGAGTTATAGACTGAAGTATGTATGTGCGGGGCTTGGAAAGGATATATTTTTTCAGATCTCTCCTGAATCTATTTGTATTCTGCTCATTTTTCAGTGTGCCTGGTAGTTGGTTGTAAAGTTTTTGGCTGATATATCTGTGGCTTTTTTGGCCGATAGCTTTATTCATAAAAGGAATCTTGTATTTATTTTTCTTATTTCTAGTATTATATTTGTTGATGAAAAAAGAGTTGTACTGGGTCGAATATTTCCATTTGTTGGTGGAGATCATCTGAAGGATACATTCGTTTTTTATTGTATATTATTTTCAGTAGACGTTTTTTGGGTTATTGATATTTATTCATTTTTGATCCCCCTGCTACTATACCATATGTTATATGTGAGTGCACGAGGGAAAATATTTTTCATCAAGTATTATTTTTCACGGTATGGAATTGCATTTTTTTATTAGGTGTTTATGTGGATTCCATTTCAATTGGGGTCTATAAAAATTCCTAGGTATTTTATATGAGACACTGGTTCAATTTCAATTGAATTAGCAATATTTAGATTTTTCGACGGAGGGGAGTTTCTTATATTTGTGTAGATATGTAGGTAATAAGTTCTATTGAAATTTATTGTTGAGAGTTTATGTGTAAACCAGTTTTTAATGCTCAGAAGATCTTGTTCCACCTTTGTTTTCAGGGCAGCCCAAGAGTAGTGCTCGTGAAAGACAGCGGTGTCGTCGGCAAATGTAAAGATTTTTCCAGAAGTAGGTAATAGAAACAAGTCATTTAGATATATATTAAACAAAATTGGGCTTAAGATAGTGCCTTATGGTACAACGTATTTTTTTTAAATCACTTTTGAAATCGCCAATTTCGACACACTGGTGTCGACCATCCAGGTAGCTACTGAATATTTTGAATGCGACTCCTCTTATACCGATATTTTCAAGTGAACGCAGGAGGAGTGGTTGACTGACTGTGTCGAAGGCTTCAGACAGATCTATGAACACACAAAGACCTGCCTTGTCTAGGGCATTATACATTTCTGTTGATAAGTCTAGTATGGCATCCTGCGTTGATATTCCTTCACGGAATCCGTATTGTCTGTCTGAGAGAATATTGAATTTTGTATGTAAGCAGATAGTCTTGATTTCATAACTTTTTCCACCAATTTGGATAGGGCTGTTATAAGTGATATAGCTCTATAGTTTATTACTTCATCTCCATCTCCATTTTTGGAATTTGGGAGATTCATGGACGTTTTTGATTCCGATGGAAATATTCCTTCAGCTAGAAATTTATTTATCAGGTACGTTAAGGGTTCCAAAATATAAGGTGAGACATGTTTCAGGATTTCAGCACTGATTTCATCTATTCCTACTGCTTTTTTATTTTTTTAAGATTGTATTGAGGTTTTCAATTCTGCTGGGGTTGTGGGGGCTAGAAACATGGATCCCGTAGTATTTGAATTTTGTTTCGGGCTGATGTAGTTTGGGTTTCTGACTATTTTATCTGATAATACTTTACCTATATCAATGTAGTGTTTGTCGACAATTTTGTTCATATCCTTTGTTTCAGTTCCTTCGAAATCTATATGTTTGTTCTCTTTTGGTTGTGTGCCTCTTTTTACCGCCAATTTCTCCTACTGTTTACCATAATTTCGTGATATCAGTTTGATTTTGCGCGATTTTTGCTTTATAGTAATTTACTTTTGTTATTTTCAGGATATAATTGAGTTTGTTCCTGTAGCGTTTGTAGTTTTCCATTGAAATTTCATCATTTGGATTCTGAAGAGTTTTTTGGTACATTTTGATGTCCCTAGTATTTATTGATTTCATTATTCCATTGATAATCCAGGTTTTTCTTTTTTAGTGTCTTAATTTCATTATGTTTGTGCAGCGAATGATATCATTATTGAAATTTTTTTGAAATCGCTTTGTTGCAAAAGTTGCCTCTGGTATTTGGTATATTTCCTTCCAGTCTACAAGTCGGAGTTTCTTTTTCAATTTGGAGTAATAAACCCTTTTAATCTTATTAATTTTTTATCCCCTAGGAGTATTTGTTTTATTTCTATCATTATTTGCAAAAAAGTGCTGTAGTGGTCAGTGAGATTGGTTTCTATTATCATTGGTAATAATAATTCAGTGGTTTTGGAACCTGTGGTAGAAGTCCATTGTATCTCGAAGTGGAGTGGTATAATTTTATGAAGAAGAAAAACACGAAGTCGTCTCCACAATATAATATTAACAATCGATTAGATCAATACCATCGATTAGGTGAACATGTTTCGAACCTCTATAGGTTCATCATCAGCATATATAAAAGTATTCTACAATAAAAGAAGAACAAAGACTTAGTTACATGGGTAATGTGATACAATAAGTGCTACTTACATGGAGATGAAAAAATTATTTTGTAGGTTAATGTTATAAAATTATTTAATTCCCATGTTCATAACGTAGACCATATGGGCAATTGGGATTTTCCTTTCAAGGGCTGTGTCCCATATTTAAATTTGGGAGGGCTAAAAACTTTAGCAGATGCAAAATGAATTGACGACATGAGGAAACAATAGATGCAATGGCGGTGATTGACAGCACCCAAAGAGCCAACCATCTGTCAGACTGAATTGTCACACCTAGCCATGGAACGACGACAAGAGAACTCCATGCACGGAACAAAATTGAACTAGATGTAAATCAAAACCAAAGCGGTAACTATACCATGCGTAGAGCTCAGATGTCACCTATCCATATTTACAATTTTATATATATCCATAAGGGTAGAACAATTATGTATCAAAATAAAGAACAGTATGTATGTGACAGACTAGTTATTCCAACAAAACACACCGAAGTGCACCTAGTACTGAAAAAGGAAAACAACACCACAGAGCAAACAGGAATAGCACCTGTCCAAACGAACGAATGCACTATGACGTAGAACAATTGGTTTATCGGAGATCTAGGCAGGAAAAAGTTCTAATGAAATGTAAGGGAATTAAAAAACTTTCGACAATCAAACTGTACTTGTTCATTTAAGGAAATGACACTCGGATTGTTTATGACAGCATTGATCTCGAATATTTCAAGGAAATTGAGTAGAGAGCCCTTTTGGCAAACATGTAAAATATCTAAATCAGTCTCTATATCGAAGCTATGGTTGTGATTAAGAATATGGTTAGCAAAGGAACTTTTGGTATTATAATCATCTATGTGTGGGTTTCTAGAACTCTCAATCAGTTTAACATGTTCACCAACTCTTGTTTTTATTTTTCTACCACTCTGACCGACATATTGGGCAACACAATCAGTCTGTGAACATGAAATTCTGTAGACTCCTGATTTGTGGGAGAGAGGTACTTTATCTTTAGTATTGACTAACATTTTGGAAATCGGATCCGTCGTGTAAAAGGAGAAATTGATATCATTACCGAAACGTCTGAAGATGTTCAAGATATCAAGAGAAACTTTGCCTAAATAAGGAATAGAACAGTATTTATTGGTTTTTTCTATCGGAACTAAACTGCGATTGAGGGATTTGATTAGATGTTTATCACGAATTCTGTTGATTAAGTAGGGGGGGAAACCATTGTTGTGACCTATTTGTTTAATAATATTCCATTCAATATTGAAACTTTCAGGGGACAGAGGGATATTAAATAGTCTATGGCAAAGAGGTTGAACGCTGCGAATTTATGGAATTGGGGTGCAAGAAGAAAAGGGGATTACTGTATCTGTATGAGTTGGTTTCCTATAAATCGAAAAATCAAATTTAGAATCGTTGATATTTAACATTAAATCTAAAAAGGGAGAGAATTGTTTTGCTATTTCCATAGTAAATTTTATCCTGGGGTGTAAGGAATTCAAAAATTCTAACATCAGATTTACTTCTTGAAGATTCCCATTGAAAAGAACAATGCAATCATCCACATATCTGTACCAAAAACTTATTTTGTGAAATAAAGGAAAGAGTTTGAGGTTATGTTCTAAATCAGACATAAAAATTTCTGCTAGAAGTGGGGACAAATTACTACCCATAGCTAGGCCAGAATTTTATGCAAAGAATTCATTGTTAAACTGAAAGAAGTTTTGTTGTAAAACAGTGTTCAAAAGGCTGCATAAATTGAGGACATGAAATGAAAGAACATCTGCCTTAAATAATAGCTCTCTTACTAACCTGATACAATCTTCAGGGGGGACACTAGGAAACAAATTAACAACGTCGAAGGACAACAAAATGGAATTTGGTGGCACTACAACATCTTTGATTTTTTGAGTGAGTTCAAATGAATTCAACAAAGAAAGAGGATTGTGAAAATGGGTGATCTCTTCAATAAGGGAATTTAACCACGAAGCTAATTTAGATACAGGAGAGTTACAGTAAGAAACAACTGGTCTGATAGGGATATCATCCTTATGTATTTTGGGTAAACCGTAAAGCAAAGGGGTGGCGGGGTTCATGGGGGTAAGTTTAAACTTGGAAGAATTGTAAAATTTGATCGTGTCAATACAGATATTCAAAGTGACCTTCATACTATTGAAAAAACTATTGGTGTGGTCTAATGTTAATTTGCAGAAACTATCTGTACTCAAAAAAAGAGTAACTTTGTTATTATAATCAACTCTATCTAATATAACTATGCAATTACCTTTATCGGCCTTAGTGACCACTAGTTGATTCTCAGAAATTTTTTTGGAAATATTTTTGCCAATTTGAATGTCTGAATTGAAATTAGAGCCAGAATTGAGAAGTGAAAAGTTGTTGTTGAGAGATCTAGAAATATCACTAAGGCCGATAAAGGTAATTGCATAGTTATATTAGATAGAGTTGATTATAATAACAAAGTTACTCTTTTTTTGAGAACAGATAGTTTCTCCAAATTAACATTAGACCACACCAATAGTTTTTTCAATAGTATGAAGGTCACTTTGAATATCTGTTTTGACACGATCAAATTTTACAATTCTTCCAAGTTTAAACTTACCCCCATGAACCCCCACCTTTGCTTTACGGTTTACCCAAAATACATAAGGATGATATCCCTATCAGACCAGTTGTGTAAATTCCCTTATTGAAGAGATCACCCATTTTCACAATCCTCTTTCTTGTTAATTGAATCCTAAACTTTTTAACCAAATTAGCTTCGTGGTTAAATTCCCTTATTGAAGAGATCACCCATTTTCACAATCCTCTTTCTTCGTTGAATTCATTTGAACTCACTCAAAAAATCAAAGATGTTGTAGTGCCACCAAATTCCATTTTGTTGTCCTTCGACGTTGTTAATTTGTTTCCTAGTGTCCCCCCTGAAGATTGTATCAGGTTAGTAAGAGAGCTATTATTTAAGGCAGATGTTCTTTCATTTCATGTCCTCAATTTATGCAGCCTTTTGAACACTGTTTTACAACAAAACTTCTTTCAGTTTAACAATGAATTCTTTGCACAAAATTCTGGCCTAGCTATGGGTAGTAATTTGTCCCCACTTCTAGCAGAAATTTTTATGTCTGATTTAGAACATAACCTCAAACTCTTTCCTTTATTTCACAAAATAAGTTTTTGGTACAGATATGTGGATGATTGCATTGTTCTTTTCAATGGGAATCTTCAAGAAGTAAATCTGATGTTAGAATTTTTAAATTCCTTACACCCCGCGATGAAATTTACTATGGAAATAGCAAAAAACAATCCTCTCCCTTTTTTAGATTTAATGTTAAATATCAACGATTCTAAATTTGATTTTTCGATTTATAGGAAAACAACACACACAGATACAGTAAACCCCTTTTCTTCTTGCCACCCCAATTCCATAAATTCGCAGCGTTCAACTCTCTTTGCCATAGACTATTTAATATCCCTCTGTCCCTGAAAGTTTCAATATTGAATGGAATATTATTAAACAAATAGGTCACAACAATGGTTCCCCCCCTACTTAATCAACAGAATTCGTGATAAACATCTAATAAATCCCTCAATCGCAGTTTAGTTCCGATAGAAAAACCAATAAATACTGTTCTATTCCTTATTTAGGCAAAGTTTCTCTTGATATCTTGAACATCTTCAGACGTTTCGGTAATGATATCAATTTCTCCTTTACACGACGGATCCGATTTCCAAAATGTTAGTCAATACTAAAGATAAAGTACCTCTCCCACAAATCAGGAGTCTACAGAATTTCATGTTCACAGACTGATTGTGTTGCCCAATATGTCGGTCAGAGTGGTAGAAAAATAAAAACAAGAGTTGGTGATTATGTTAAACTGATTGAGAGTTCTAGAAACCCACACATAGATGATTATAATACCAAAAGTTCCTTTGCTAACCATATTCTTAATCACAACCATAGCTTCGATATAGAGACTGATTTAGATATTTTACATGTTTGCCAAAAGGGCTCTCTACTCAATTTCCTTGAAATATTCGAGATCAATGCTGTCATAAACAATCCGAGTGTCATTTCCTTAAATGAACAAGTACAGTTTGATTGTCGAAAGTTTTTTTTGTTATTCAGTACTAGGTGCACCGTCATAGTGCATTCGTTCGTTTGGACAGGTGCTATTCCTGTTTGCTCTGTGGTGTTGTTTTCCTTTTTCAGTACTAGGTGCACTTCGGTGTGTTTTGTTGGAATAACTAGTCTGTCACATACATACTGTTCTTTATTTTGATACATAATTGTTCTACCCTTATGGATATATATAAAATTGTAAATATGGATAGGTGACATCTGAGCTCTACGCATGGTATAGTTACCGCTTTGGTTTTGATTTACATCTAGTTCAATTTTGTTCCGTGCATGGAGTTCTCTTGTCGTCGTTCCATGGCTAGGTGTGACAATTCAGTCTGACAGATGGTTGGCTCTTTGGGTGCTGTCAATCACCGCCATTGCATCTATTGTTTCCTCATGTCGTCAATTCATTTTGCATCGGCTAAAGTTTTTAGCCCTCCCAAATTTAAATATGGGACACAGCCCTTGAAAGGGAAATCCCAATTGCCCATATGGTCTACGTTATGAACATGGGAATTAAATAATTTTATAACATTAACCTACAAAATAATTTTTTCATCTCCATGTAAGTAGCATTTATTGTATCACATTACCCATGTAACTAAGTCTTTGTTCTTCTTTTATTGTAGAATACTTTTATATATGCTGATGATGAACCTATAGAGGTTCGAAACATGTTCACCTAATCGATGGTATTGATCTAATCGATTGTTAATATTATATTGTGGAGACGACTTCGTGTTTTTCTTCTTCATAAAAAAAAATAATAAGATATCAATGTTGATATCGCCAAGGAATACAAAATAATCACAGTTTTCACAACTCATGAGGAAATTTTTCTGTGCAGTCGTGAATTCTATGGTACAATATGGACGGTTTTCGTACATGGCTAGAATATTAATTTTTTTGTTATGGAAGATTATTTTAGTATAGATGATTTTGCTTTTTTGATTAGGTTCAATTATTTCATGATTATATTCTAGTTCTGTCTAGATAAATATAATTGTTCCATCATTCTGATTGTATGATTTCTCATTATATATCCTAGCATATCCACTAATATTGAACAGATTTAAATCACCTATCTGTCTGGTTTCTGTAAATACAATTACTTCTGGGTCTTAGGTTAGCTGATTAAGGTAGCCCAAAAAAGTATCGAAATTTTTTTGTATGCTTCTCTTATGTTGTGAACAATTTTAAAATTTATTTTCATAACTTCATTACATTGTTCGAAATTTGATGAAACTTTTGTTTTTATATTTTGTGTTTCGGAGTCCCTTACATATTTTTCCATTTTTTATGAGCGGTATTTTCCATTGATTCCATTAGACGATGAGTGAGAAGCTATCGGTGGGTTCTTGAAGAGTTTTTCAATGGCTTATTAGAACGAGTTTGTATTTGGTTTGTTGTTTCTTTGAGTTCGCAGAGATCGAGGCGGTAGGCGATGGGATGGATGGTGTGTAATGCTATGAGTTTACATGATACCACTACAGAACATGACTCTATGTCTCTTTTATACGTGATCGATGACTGTTTTATTCCCTACAGTGATTCCTTACCATGTATCAGTAGGACACTATTGTTAACTTTACTCATCTATCGAAAAAGTTTTCTATATTAGAAAAATCTCATGTTATTTTCCAAATGAATGATACACAGGTTAAAAAATCAATTTAAATAAATAATAGTTTAAAAGAACTAAAAAACACGCTTTTATAGAAAACCAGTCTAAAAAAATATAAAATAAGAAAAAAATATATTTTATGTTAAAAAAGCGTGGAGTGCACGGTATCAATGATTATATAGTACATTACAAACCTAGGTCAGTAAAGTAAGAAATGTCTAGATCACAGGTAATTGTTGGCCGAGGCGATACCATGCAGCCCACGCTTTTTTTTAAATAAAATAAATGTTTTTCTTATTTTACATTTTTTCAGTCTGGTTTTCTATAAAAGCGTGTTTTTGAGGTTTTTTAAACTATTATTTATTTTCAACTTTTCAGTTTACTTCTCTATTAACGCGTGTTTTCAGTTTTTCAAATTATTATTATTATTATTAATTTTTTAAAACTATTATTCTTCAATATTGAATAGAATCGGACCATAATCACAAAACTCACGGCCATTTTGGAGCCGCCATCTTGAATCCTTCAATTTTGACAGAATAATCCTAATCTCCGACCCTATAAGCCCCCACATACCAATTTTGAATAGAATCAGACCATAATCACAAAACTCGGCCACCATTTTAAAGCCGCCATCTTGAATTTTTCAATTTTCACAAAAGAATCATAATATTCAACCCCAAAAACCCCAAAATACCAATTTTGAATGGAATCAGACCATTATCACAAAACTCGTCCACTATTTTGGGGCCGCCATCATGAATTTTTCAATTTTGACAAAAGAATCATAATCTCCGACCACAAAAACCCACAGATATCAATTTTGAAGTGAATCGGACCATAATCACAAAACTCGTACGCCATATTGGAGCCGCCATTTTGTTTTTTTTTTCAGACAAATTTCTTAATGCATTGTCACCGGAATTATGTACACCTACCGAATTTCAAATCATTCGGACGTCTGGAAGTGCGTTTCAAAATCGCGCCCAAAGAGTCGGTTACAAACAAACAAACATACAAGTGAAGCTAATAAAAGCGTGTAAAATACAGAAACGAAGTGTTGAATATAAAATAATTCCAAGATGAAAATTTGGATTGTCCGGGACTTGAAATGATGGCGCATTTGCTGTTTCAGTTAGAGAAAAACCCGAAAAAACCTACATCATCAGAATTCAGATCATCAACTTTCTCATAGAAAAGGACACATGCTCACTGAAAGATGAAAGAATCAATCTTAGAAAATACACGGGAGTCATCGAAGAGGTGCCGACAATTAGAATAATGGTGTTTGCAATATGCCATATAGTGTCCGCTGGAAATGCTACCGCTATGATTAGATATGGCGTAGATATTATAAAGAGTATTCATTCCATCCTGAGTAGAATATTGGTCCGAATTTCAATTTTGTGTGGGAAAATTATTCAGATTGTCCAATTGTATTCCTCATAAATGTATCTGTGGTAGAGAAGTGATCCAAAAAGAAACTAATGGTTGGAGCTGTAATACAAGTGCAGGCCGTTTATCGAGACACTATCAAGTCAACGATATCATTAAACGTTCTATGGTATCGGCAAGTATTCTTGCTGTGTTAGAACTTCTTGGCACTAGCCGGGATGATGGTAAACGTCCTGATGGTATGTCGCTAATACCCTGGAAATGTGGGACTTCACTTGTGCTGACACATTTGCAGCATCTCATTTAGCAATGTCCAGCAAGAAATTGAAAAGAAAAAAATATCAGCATCTTGGACATGATTATCTTTCCCATCCAATGTCTGTCGAAACTGTTGGTGTCTTCGGCCCTGAATCTCTGACTTTTATTCATGAAAGTAGAAGGAGATTGGGCCGCGCTCCAAAAAATGAACATTCAACCTCATTTCTGATACAAAGAATAAGTATAGTAATTCAAAAGGGCAATGCTTCTTCTGTAATGGGTTCAGTTCCTCCACCGCATCCAATGGATGAATTATTTAAAAAAATCAATATCAGTTTCTCTATCACTTTCTTTGAATTACGGGAGAAATGAATCCACGCATTCTCCGTTCAATATAAGTGAGCAACGAGATACTCTATTTCTACATTTACTTCGAGAGGATTGAAGAATGTAGGAAATATCTGTTTCATAAATAGCATGATCCAGTATCTTCCAAATACCAAGGTTTTGTTAGAATTTTTCAAGAATGGTTTTTACTTATGTGTTCTTTTAGGTACGGCAGGTTATGTGCTTGCTCGTTAGTTTTGAGGTAGTAGTAAGGTCTTGAGAACATAAAAAAGTGAGGGGGCCAAGTAGTCTATCAAATTAAAAAAAGTACCCATATAATCCAGGCTAGCTTTAACCTGACGGGAAACCACTAAATAACATCAGATTCAACGCAAAACTATTCAATGAAATTCGCAAATAATATAATAATCAGAAAAGGAATGAGGTTCACAATAGGCCTTTCCATTTAGATGATTTTTTAAGGCGCATGCGCTCGTTTTGAGACCCAAAGTCTTATTGGCTATTGAAAAAGTGAATAGCCATTGGTTAGTTTTGAAATAACAATTTGAGATTGGCTTGGTTCAAAATTAGCGGTATTTTCACATTATGTCAACAGTCAACTTCATGACAAATGCACCTGCATACATTGGCGTTCGTTACTTTATTTGTAGGTTAAGTACTTATTACCTATTTTATACCGCCAAAAACCTTTCATTCGTAGATAAAATAATGTACACGAATATTTTCTAATGGTGAGTTTTCTTCTCCATTCAAGTCAACTATCCATAGGAAAACACGTTTTTTTTTATTTCCTTTAAAAAAAAAGAATTTGCCGTCAATCCCGTTGGGTCTGACAGGTGAACAAAGTTAGTCATCTGAATGAAAAAGCCTATTGTACCTGAATATGGCATCCCACTTTTACCCTTGCAAGGATGTAAGAACGTTGAAAGGTCCCTGAATAATACAAACAGGTTCAACACTCTCCACGAAGTCAACAAAATATTGGGTATTGCTCATACAGTATAAGTACCGATGTCAACTCTTAGTACTTGAACTGCATTACATTTAACATAAGTTCACATGTAAGGCCAATTGCTTTTGTAACCGAAACCAGTTCATGAAAACTTAAAACACAAATTCTGCGAGGTACTTTGTCCTGATATAATGCCGTGTATGATAAACAATTCGGAAATACATCAAAGGTATCCCTGTCCTCTGGTCATAAGGCTGATTGATCAGTTTACAACACCGTCCAGGCGTTCCCGAACTCGCAGTTTAAGTCGTTATTTGCTAACACCGTCCCACGGAACTTGGTTGAATTCTTTTACTATCCACTTTTAGACGATCAAATAGAAAATGCAAAACATCTCGAATATTTATTGAATGAAAACCTCACGTCCCGGAATTAGAAATTGAAATATCGTGGAATAACAGAACACTTATCTCTTTGCTGCAGTTATTGTGATGCAGTTGGAACTGTATAAAATTTACACGTACTATTTTTGCAATCGACTACACAGCAATAGCGAGGGCTCATTGTTATTATATGTATGTTGTTATTATACTACTCAACCGTGACCGTTGCCACTACGATAATAATAATGTTTATCGTATCATTGAAGATTGAGACATTTTTATATGAAATCTTTATTGATAATTATTAACATCATAAACGTACCAAAACCTACATAAAACCTTAGTTACTCATAATACATTAGTTACCATAATTTAATACGTTAGTTGCGAAAGCATAATACGTTAGATACCAAATAATATCAGAACTAGTTTTCATGAACATGTGAAACAATATTTTGACAGTTTTCAAATTTGATGGATACACCTTTGCCTTTAGCGTCCACGATCATCAGAGAGTTACAAAACTGCCGATATTCTTTTCCATGATGGATTTTAGATTCATCCGAAAGCAAGTTCAACCTTATAGTGTTGGCTGCAGCTAATATATCGTCAGGAATATCAAAATTTTGCATGATTTTAATGATGACTTTTTGAAATGCCAAAATGAAATGCTTTCATTTTCGCATCGCCGTTGTCAACGATACGATAAAGCTTCGAATGTAACTCGATTATTAGCGATTTAACACCGTCTCGGACATTGCGGGTGACTTGGCTGTCGCCTCGTCACCTAGCAATGTCCTCGACTATTATAAATCGCATAATAATCTTGTTATATTAATAGCTATTATTCATTTGAAGTAGGGTACAATATTTTCAAGTGATTTGTGAATAAACGGGGAAACATCACTCAGAAACTGAAAGTTTTCAGCTAGTGCTCGTCATTACCAGGATCATTACCTACTTCTGCCACCATGGGCGCTGTCATAGTTTCATCTATCCCCTCCAGCCTAATGCACACAGCGAATTGTCTTACCTTGCGGTCTCTCCAACCAACGAGCGGAGGAAAACAAATGACGAAACTGAGTATCCAGAGACCTGCGATCAATCCCTTCGCTCTTGAGTGTGACATGATGCTGGGATACGTGATTGGCCTTGTGACGGCGACGTAACGGTCGAGCGAGATCGCACACAGATTCAAGATGGATGCGGTGCACATCCACACGTCTACTGCCAGCCACACTTGACACCACACGTCGCCGAATATCCACACCTGAAAAGATAACAGTGATTAAAGTAATTTGTTGCGAATATTTGCCCTGCTATTGCCTTGACAAATGTTGGATTGCATCTGATGGATGATCGTGCAGAGCCTCTCAATGAGAGAAAAATTTGCAAATGCGAGAGAGTGATAGTAACCAATTAAATCCGGAGTGACCACCTGTACAGTGAAGGTAACGCAGACAACAACTAATAATAAGGGAGGCGGCGACAGTCGGCTGTCATCATTTCTACAAAGCTGATTCTTTCTTTTTTTCGTTGTGTTGATATCACAAGTGAACAAAATGATAGTCTATCGCGTCAAAAGCGTTGCTATCAAGTCAACCAACCACAGAATGTGTTGAAAATACAAACTTGTTTGAATCATTTCTACAAGGCTGATTTTTTTTCCGTTATTTTTAACTTATTGTTGAATGATCGTCGTCTACTTTCAGTACAAGGTGGCTAAAGCCCAAAGAGAGTAAACTGAATAGGAGGCACTAATAAGCTCTAGCCAATCAGAATCTTGTAGCATTAACGCATCATAGTGACGTACTTGGACATGAGTACAGGTGGCCCACGTAACATACAGAGTGATCCAATATACATTCAAGAGCCTGTAACTCTCAGATACCAGAGTGCGGAATGCACTAGTCCGCCACTGTCCAGAGTGAATGGTGGCCATGACATTACCATATACGTCACTATGACTCACAAATGATCTTTCATCTCTTTCAGTGTCACCATTGTCTTATGGGGAATAGACTCTCCTATAACGTTTACTCTCTTTGGCTGAAGCCGGCATCTCACGGCGCGATGCTTGACGAGCTTGGCTTGAAGCATTGTGCTTGGAGGACAGGAGTGGGGTTTAGGCAATCTGGAACCTGATCGGTCTCACGGCGTGTATAATTTGACTGACTCGTCGTGTACCAGTGGCTGGATGTTGGAGTTCGATTATCTACAGAAAGAACATCTTGTGAATAATTCCTGTGAAACTCAGGTGAAAAGTCAATCAAGGTATGTAGTTTTTATTTCATGTTTGCTAAGGGAAATTGGTCGATTATTTATAGTTATTTGTACGCCAAGGCCGCGAAATACCTTTCTAGCGACCGGAAGGAAAGGTATCGTCGAGGCCGCTTGCTGCTGAGGCACGATAATCTTGAGGTGGCTGAAAAGCTTCGCAGTCATAGCATACACACTATTTTTTGTGCAATCGTCAAAATTATTAAACTAGATGAAAGCAAATAAATATGTAATTGCTTCAAAATCGACAGCAGTTCAATTCAATTAACAAAGTCACAGCGTTGCTATGGAAATGATATGGTTGAATATATACAAACCATTTTGGCAGTTCTTGACAAAACGCAAATATGTCTGATACTGATGTTTTAGTATCTTGCACTCCTCCAGAGCTTATTGTAAACTTGGTGCCTTCCGTTTTAATCATTGTCGTATTTTAGAAATGGCAAATTTGGAAGTGACATCTGGTTTGGCGGCCGTTGCTATGGGTAACGGCCGCGAAATTGAATTTCGCGGACTGTGTTGAGAACGCGAAATACTCACTTCACGTGCGATTGCACAAAATAGTTATTTTCTGTGCTGTGATCAGAATGAACGTGCGAACATTTTCAACTTCCGTTAGTGTTTGTGCCACACGACTCCCGGCACTGAAAAAATATCTAATGGATCGCCTGAAGTCTCTTCGAAAACTAATCAAAAATTTGCTTGCTCATACTTGAACTTCTTTTCAATATTTAATTAATTGTGAATATGGTAAAATAATGGAAAAAAATATAATAAAAAAAACACAAAATATTGAAACATTTCCAGGGGTTTGAAATATAAAAAAAAATTATAAAATATAGGAAGACTCACCACAAATTAGTTTTTCCGAGTAGATACAGTACACCAGTTTTGAATTAGACATTCTAGATACGTGGATAACGAACATTTACGGCACAACAGATTCCACTTTTAGCTCGAGTTAAATGACTACTGAGTTAAAATCTCGTGGATGAGAATCAATGTGTTTCTTTCATGTTTTTAGGGCAAAAACAACAAAACAGTGGTGGTCAAAAAACTGATATACTGATTATGAATCATTTCGGTAATATGCCCTGTTATGGTTCACTTTCCAAGCATGACACGGGAAAAGTTCTCACGATTGAGAAATAATCTTAAACATTTTGGGAATGTGGCTAAACCCATATCGAGAGTCAAACCACTAACTGACAATGAAGATAAACAAATTACCATTCTAGGATATTTTCAAGCTTATCCTCAAGCCTCAATATGAACGGCGTCTTTGGAATTGGGATTTTCATACTCTTAGGCCAGTAGAGATAGACATGATTTTACCAAAAATTTATAATAATTACAAAAGTTCTGTAACTGAAGTGGAGGGAAGAGTACGTTCAAATGATACTCAGTCTGATTTTATGACCTTTTTTCTGAACGGAAAATGTTGAAAATCAGGATTTAATTAACTTTCACATTATTAGCGCATAAAATTTTTCCAAAGTTCTGCAAACTTTCGAGGATTCGAAAAATAGCAATTTACATACTTTGATAAATTTTCAACCATTCAAACTGATGAGTTTTGACCAATTTGATTACAGTTATAAGGTTTTATTCCCAAAATAAAAGTACAGAACTTCAAATTGTATATTTCAATATTGACACATCAAATCAATAACAACTACATTCTTTTTCCTATTTGTAAATATAATACGATCAAGGAACATGATGAATTGTTCTTTCAACACTCCCCCTCAATTCAGCAGGTTCAAGAACATCCAACTCCAAACACATTAAAATGATATATTTACCAATAAAATGATATCAAATAGATATGAATAATAAAATAATATAAAATAGAGACAATATCAGTACTACAGGTAAATACAGGTAACCCACAAAGGGATGAATCTCTGTGCATGGGTATATAGATATCTCAACAAACACATATATTACACATCCATGAGTATATACACCTATACAAATATATACTTACATTCATTCACACATACGTTATACATATATGAAACAATTTTTGAAAGAATTTGGACATAACATATAGGTAGGTATAAGCGGACCGAGGCAGCATATATCACATCAATATCAACTATCAGAAGGATCAAATGTTATTATATTTATTTTTTTCATTAGTGAATTCATAAGTTATAGGTATTTTCCCTATCGATTAGGCTGTGAATTTCTTTTCTAGGGACAGACTGAAGCCAAACAGTAATTTTTTTTTTGAATAGACCGTACGCATTAATTCGTGTCATTTCGGTAGGAATTTTAGCATAAAGAATGGGACCAAGGTAATTATAGCATCTTTGGGTTAGGGTTTTTTCAACTTTTGGTATAGCCGTTGTTTTGGCTTTGTGTCTTGTATTATAACCATGTTCTATTTGCCTGAATGTATTTCCAAACCTATAATGGTTTAGTATTATGCGCTGATAAAATAATTGTCTTGCATCAAACGCTCTAGTTTCCTTATATAGTTCCTCAGTTGAGTATGTGAAATTTTTGAAGAACATAATCTTCAGAATTCCATTTTTGTGTTATCTCTAGTTTTTTCAGGTGATTGTTGGTCACCCCTCCCCATGCTAAAATACCATAATTGATATGAGGTTTCACTAGAGAATTATAAAGGATTTCGAGATGAGTCTGGTTGAAAATCCTTCTCAAAAACTTGAACAGAAATATTAAGCTTCTCACTTTTTTGACTATATACTCGATATGATGGTTCCATTTCAGGTTATTGTCCATTATAATTCCTAGGTATTTGATCTTGTTTGCAGAATTTATTATAGTTATCGTATTCGGAACAGACATTTGTAAAGTGTTGTAAGTGGGTAAATTACTGGAGAGATGAGAAAACGGCATAAAAAATGTCTTATCTGCATTAACTGTGAGAGTTTTACTATTGAACCATTTAAGAATGGTCGGAAAGTCTTTTTGAACATTTTCTCTCAGTTCAAGCCACGTCTCAGCTTGATACATAACCACCGTATCGTCGACAAAGCTGACTATATCTCCAGATACATCGAGTTTGAAGAGATCATTAATATATAAATTAAAAAGTAGCGGACCTAATACAGTGCCTTGGGGTACTCCATATGCCATAGTTTCAGCAGAGCTGATTTGTTCTCCCACTTTAACTCTATATAGCCTATTCCGAAGGTGGCTCCTCATTAGATCGTACGCAATTCCACGAAACCCAATTTTTTCCAGTCCTATTAATAATTTTTCGTGGCACACCGTATCAAAGGCTTTCGCTAAGTCAACAAATATGCATAAAGAAGGTCTACTTTGGTCTAATCTCTCATATATTTGTGTTGTTACGCATGTAATTGTATTATCTGTTGACTTACCTTGCCTAAAGCCATATTGTCTTTCCGAAAATATTTTATTTTTGTCAAGAAAGCTGGTTATTCTCTTTTAAATAATATTTTGGAATATTTTTTCTATGTTACTTATAAGTGATAAAGGCCTGTAATTAATAACTTTTTCTTCACTTCCGCTTTTATAAATAGGTTTTATTACAGCACTTTTAAAAGCTGTTGGAAATTTACCAGTTCTTATAGCTATATTTATCAAAAAAGCTAGTGGTTGCGATATATAACTGCCAATAGCTTTCAAAGTTTCCGATCTCAATCCATCCGGACCAGGGGATTTTTTTGATTTTAGTGTTTCAATGATCTCTCCAACCTCAACTTCATCCGTTTCAGATATGTATATTGAGTTTTCCATATAAGTCTGTGGGGAACTGAAGGTGGGGTCATGCTTACAATCTTCTGCAAGTTTCTTTCCTATAGAAGTATAGTGCTCTAAGAATGCTTCAGCCATCTCTGAAGGCTCTTCAATAATTTGTCCTGAATTTGATTTAATTTGTTTGATTTGTTGTTCTTTCGATGTATTTCGATTTGTTAAGCTTTTCATGCATTTCCATAACCGGTTAGGACAATCTCTGTTCTCGAAGAGTTTTTTTTTGTAAAAATCAGCTTTATTTTTCTCAATGAATTCTTCCAATTTATTTTAATAAGTTTTGAATTCTCTCCTATAATCTTCATTACCCGGATCTTTTAGCAGTTTTTTATACATTTCATTTTTAGTATTTATAGACTTTGCCATCGCATTAGTTATCCATTCGCTTCTTTTGATTTCTTTTGTACTCACTCGTTTTCTAGTAGTACACTCAGATATTCTTTTTTGTAAGGTATCAGTGAATTTTTCCGTACCAACATCTGAATCTATTTCATTATATACATGGTTCCAAGTTTCATTTCTTAAAGCTTGAAGTAATTTATTTTCATTTAATATGAACCTGTAGTTTTTGTCATTATCTTGTTTATTAACTATTTCGCATGGATAATTAAGGTGAAGAATACTTGGAAAGTGGTCGGTGATGTTTATGTGTAGAACTATCGGAGTTAAGAGACTATGGGGTTTCGAAGTTTTCACAAATATATGGTCTATACATGATTTACTATTTTTATAAACTCTCGTGTATTCATTTATCGTAGAAACATATTCCATTTCACTCAACAAATTTAGGTTTTCATCTCTATATTCGTTATTGATATCTAGAATGTCAATATTTATGTCTCCTAAAAATATATCGATGTCTGACTTCTGATTTTTTTTATTTTTCATATATTCGTAAATACTGCTCAGAAAGAGTACGGGTGATGAAGAGGGCGATCTGTATAGTGAATCTATTACGATGATTTCATTACCGCGGTTTATAACTAGGTGAATCATTTTTATATTACCAACTTCGATAATTTCGAAATGATAGGTTAAATAACTTTTTATATACAGGGTGTAACTGAATAAGTGTAAAACATTTAAGGAGGTGATTCCTCATCGAAAAAAAGATAGGATCTTTCATATAAAGAAACTTCATTGGAGCATCCCTTGTTAAGATACAGCCCCTTAAAGGGGGTACATAAAATTTGTATAACAATTTTTTTCACAAGCACTGAAAAAGTTACAATATTGAAATTAACCTGACGTTTTGTACTACCAAAAAGACACTTAGCCAGTAATTTATTTGGTTTACCCCATGGTTGTAAGGGGTGAAAAACGCAACCCCTAAAATTTATTTCCAATGTAACTTTTTGTCTTATTATTTGTTTACCATTTCATTCTAAACAAAAAATGTCTCTTGGGTTTTTTGCCCAAAATAAACCAGTAAGCAGCAAAACATTATTTTACGAACAACTACAGAGATACATCGTCATAAATGCGAACTGGATTTATTGTTATTTTGTAGTTAGTACCTGCATTAAACGATTAAAGGGTAATAAACAAAACTAAGTTATTAATAACAAAACACACAACATGTAGAAATCATAGTGAATGTTCAATATGTCTACCTTCAAACATTACGCATGCGTCTAGACGTCGGCGCATTGAGCCACGTATTCGCTCAAATATTCCTGGAGTCTCTCTGATTACCCTGCACGCATCGATGATGCGGTTTCTTAAGTCCTCTACATCGCGAACAGGAGTACGATATACCAAATGCTGTGAATGGCCCCAAATAGAAATCGAGAGGATTGAGATCCGGGGATCGAGCGGGCCATTTATGTGGTCCTCCTCGACCTATCCACTGATTTGCATATGTTTCAGTTAAATGCTGACGTGCTACTTGACTAAAATGGGCGGGAGCCCCATCATGCATAAAAACATATCCCTTCTGACGCCCAAAGGAACTTCCTCCAGCAGTACTGGATGCACTTCTCTTAAAAATTGAACGTATGCCTCACCATTTAATCGAGGAGGTAGAAAATGAGGCCCAATTAAATCATCCCCAATAACTCCGAGCCACACGTTAAGAGAAAACTGTTCTTGATGGCTAGTTTCGACAATAGCGGGACGGTTTTAATCAGCACATATGTAGTAATTATGAAAATTAATAATCTTGTCCGAGAAAACTACATTCGTCTGTGAATTCTATCGTCTTCAGAAAGTCACAATTTCTTCTAATCATTTCCAGCATCCAATTGCAAAATTCAAGACGGTTCGGAAAGTCTCGCGGTAACAGTGCCTGTACTCGTTGCAGATGGTAAGGGTATAAGAGTTGTTCCTTTAAAATTCGAAATACCGTCATATGATCAACATTTAGCTGGAAAGCAATCTTTCTAGTACTGGTAGTAGGTTGTTCTTCAATCAAATTAAGTACTGCTTCCTCAAGCTGTGGTGTTCGTATTTCTCGATGGCGACCACAATCCTGCGTTCTTTTGTCGAATGAACCATATTCTCGTAATCGTTGATGAAGTCGAGCAAATATTCTATGTGAAGGATGCTGCCGTTGAGGATACATTTCAGCATATCTTCTAGAAGCTTCTAACCCATTCCCTGCGACAGACCGTAAACGTAATGCATATCAGCCATTTCCTCATTTGTTATGCCATTTTATTAACAAGTGAATTATTAAAGTAACAAATTAAGAACAGAACAACAACACACAATTAGTATTAATTCAATTTCGAAAATTCCCAAACTGACAGCGTCATACCAATTTAATTGTCACTATCGCTAATAGCGACCTACTAGATAGATTAGTTTCGTATTTTCGCATTTATGACGATGTATCTCTGTAGTTGTTCGTAAAATAATGTTTTGCTGCTTACTGGTTTATTTTGGGCAAAAAACCCAAGAGACATTTTTTGTTTAGAATGAAACAGGCTATCGGAAATAAATTTTAAATGGTAAACAAATAATAAGACGAAAAGTTTACATTGGAAATAAATTTTAGGGTGGCGTTCTTCACCCCTTACAACCATGGCGTAAACCAAATAAATTACTGGCTAAGTGTCTTTTGGTAGTACAAAACGTCAGGTTAATTTCAATATTGTAACTTTTTCAGTGCTTGTGAAAAAAATTGTTATACAAATTTTATGTACCCCCTTTAAGGGGCTGTATCTTAACAAGGGATGCTCCAATGAAGTTTCTTTATATGAAAGATCCTATCTTTTTTTCGATGAGGAATCACCTCCTTAAATGTTTTACACTTATTCAGTTACACCCTGTATATTACCAAGCCATCATTCTGGTTCAAGTCACCCTGGTTGTATATGAGGTTATATGTTGGAATATCCAGTAAGATTGAACTATGAATGATGCGTGTTTCTGTGAGGACAACGACTTCAAAATCTTTATTAAAATTATCAAGGGCTATTTTTAGTTCATCAATATTTTTCATGATACTACGGATATTGTTATGAAATATGCTGAATTTATTGCGGTTATTCGGCATTAGTTTTTTTACATTGTGTTATATTTTCAGCTACTTTGGTGTTTACTAAACTAGGTTCAAATTCTTTTATATAATTCTGCTGAATGTTTCCATAGGAGGTGGTTTCGTCAGGATATCGGCTCTTTGTTTACTGGATTCCACATATTCAACATCGATCTCGTGTTTGTTATAAAGATCTCGTAGAAAATTGTACTCTACGTCGATATGTTTTGATCGCCGATGTTTCCATTTCTGTAGTGGGTGAATGCAAGACTGATTATTTTCAAATACGGTGATTGGTTTGTTCAACTGAATTTTCAAATCGGATAATACATTTGAAATCCAAATCAATTCAGTTGCAGCATTTGCTGAAGCTACATATTCTGCTTCGGTTGATGATAAGGCAACGGTACTCTGCTTCTTTGTCACCCAACATACGGTTGAACCATATACTTGAAAGATATATCCTCTCGTCTATTCTCTATCTTCACTTCCAGTCCAATCGGAATCAGCGAAACCAGTGGAAGAAATGATGTTATTCGTTGGATAATATAGTCCATAGCCAATAGTGCCTTTTAAATACCTTAGAATTTGTTTAAGTCCGGTCCAGTGATTTTCTGATGCATTACTTTGAAATCGGCTGAAAAAATTCACTGAAAAACTGATATCTGGTCTGGTATTCAGCATTAGAAACATCAAACATCCGATAAGTTCCCTATACGGTTTCCTATCAATAATACATTCGGAAAAAATCTCCAGATTTTGCTTTAAGTTCTTCCATTGAGTTCACAACCATTGGCGTTTTTGTTGGTTTGCACTCTTCTATTTGAAATCTTCTCAGTGAATTTTTAACATAGATTGGTTGGCACAAAAACATTCCATTTTCACTGCGACTGATTTTCATTCCCAAAAAATATTTGAGTTCTCCCAAATCTTCATGCTAAATTCGTTTTTCAATTTCACTTTGACATTTTCGATTTCACTTCTGACATTACCTGCTAATATAATGTCATCTACAAAAAGTAGTAAAAAATTTTTGAAATTGTTTCCAATTCTAATGTAGAGACAACTATCACTTCCAGATTTTTCCATTCCTATTCTCTTCATAAAATCATCAAACTTTGAATTCCAAGCTCGTGGAGCTTGCTTGAGTCCATACAACTATTATTCTAACTTGTATACCAAATTTCCATCTATTTCAAAACCATGGGGATGTCTCATATACACTTCCTCCGTTAGAATTCCATTGAAAAATGCATTTTTCACATCCATTTGGTAAGTCAGAAAATTTTCCTTGTTGATAATGGCAAATAATATCCTCAAAGTAGTGAGTCGTGCAACAGGGGAATACGTTTCATTATAGTCAAAACCTTTCCTTTGAGAACAGTCTTTCACAACTGAACGTGCTTTATAACATTCAATATTTCCATTTCCATCCCTTATGATTTTGAATACCTATTTGTTGTCTATTGCCTTCCTTCCTGTTGGTAGTTCTGTGAGGGACCAAGTTTGAGTTCTCTTGGAGAGATTTAATTTCCTCATCAACTGCTTTGTACCATTTTTCTCCATCATCTCGTCGTTGAATATCATCAAAGCTCTCTGGTACATCATCTGTATAGGTTTCTGTTTTCCTTTTTTTCGTAAAGTTTCATCATCGTTTTTCTTCCCATCATTCTCACTTTCTTCCGTGCTCTCGTCGACTTCACCTCAATTAACATTTTTAGATTTACATTTGTCATTTCATTGAAATCATCGAATTCGTAGAAAAATTTCGATTCTTCGAATATTATATCTCTTCCAAACAATATTTTTTTCTCTCCAGGACACCACAGCCTATATCCATTCGAACAATATCCAACCATAAAATATTTCTTTGATCGTGTTTCGAATTTGCCACCAAGCAGTTTCTTTGGAATACGTAAATATGCTATACATCCAAAAATTCGTAGTTCATTGACGTTTGGTTTTCTCCCGTACCATAATTCAGCTGGGACTTGATTTTCCAGTGCTTTCGTAGGACAACGATTGATAAGGTAAACAGCGGCCAGGACAGCTTCATTCCAAAATGTTGTATATGAAAAATTCCATTACGAGGCAACACAAAGCAAACTACAAACAGTACGTAGGTGACGATATGGCTAAAGAAAAAAAGATGGTTGTATTACGAATGTGAGTTCAATCCTATTAAGCTCATATGGGCTCAAGTGAAAGGAGACGTTACTAGGAACAACACTACCTTTAAATTTGATGATGTACGTCAGCTTCTTCTAGCATCATTCACCAAAGTGACAAGCGACAATTGAAAAAATGCTGTAAATCATGTATCAAGAGAGGAACAGAAGATGTGGGATCTTGATAATCTGATTGACCAAACTGTGGAATCTCTACTAATTTCAATAAAACCCGAAGATTCATCTGATTCGGATACCGATGATGACTGAAATGGATATGTAGGTAAGTAACTACATACATTTATTACCATCACTATTTGCAACTGAAACATATCAGGTGAGCTGCCGAAGTCGCGCACAGGACGCAGTTATAATAGATTCACAAGTGTAACTTTGATACATCCAATAATCGATTAATTGTCAATTATTACTCTAAATTTAATATTGTTATAAACATGTATTGTTCCTTGAGAAGTTTCATAAATGAATGAATAAATATCAGAGCATGGATCACCGAACGTAATAATTTCATCGTTCTATTGTTATTAGAGATACAACAGAAAGGACTAGAAAAGTGAACTCGAAAACACATGAAGTCTTATCAACACTTATTTGTTACCATGAAATTAATTTGAGCCGACGGTAAACAACTTTTCGCAAATTTGCATCTATAATGAGGGTGTTTAACTGCCAGTGAAAAAAAGACAATATTGGTCAAGAAAACACAAATATGTCCGACGTAAGGCTTGGTCATTTTGACAGCTCGCAGTCTACAGTTGTGAAAAATAAAAATGTTACTTTGATCTGAATTTTGAAAATGCAGGAATTATGGAGTTTCACGTGTAAGTTTACGTGCGATAAACATATTTTGTGTGTATGCGTTTGGTGTTTTGGTTAAACAAATGCGAATCAAAACACTACTGGAAAAATATGTATGAAAGAACAGGATTGAAATAAGCAGATTCCTTGGAGTAGATAGTTCAAAAATTTTATATTCTGCAAAATCCCAATCACATATATTTTATAGGATTGGATGGGATGAGGCGAGAAATAGTTCCGTGAATTCATACAGAAATGGATCATTAGAATAATTAGAAAACGGAAATAACTATCCAATAACTACAAAGAAACTGGAATATTCGACATCAGACAGCTTTTCTGTAAAACCATTCTGATCAGTGACTTCAGAAATAGATTGAAATACCCATCAATCAATCAGAACGTACCTTCATCCTCTCGAAATCATCCAAAAGCTTTTCTTAAAACTCATGCTAAATGAAGAATGGAGATATCCAAGTGACCTTCTTCACCAAAAATCCCAACTCTTGATATTAGACAATTGTTCTACAAAAATGTAAATATTCATCGACTCCTGAATAAAAACCCATAGAGATGATTTCATTGTTGTCTCTGTACGGGAAATAATCAATTTAATCCATACCGTTCAGCGCTTCTCCGAGTAATTCATACTCGTGCTGATACGAGGATTTCGAATAGACATAGACATTTGCAAATTTGGGACCGTTTTTATGCGATAGTAACGACAGCATAAGGTTCGTTTCTCCTGATCCGCTAGGACTACAGATAACAGCTCGGAAGGAATTTGGGAATAGACTGCCATGTTTACTTCCGCCTCCATCACCACCGCCGCCTCTTTGCCCCACATCGTAAACGTTAAAGTTCTCGATGGGAAGCGTGTGCTCTTGCTGAACGATCTCCATGTTCTGATCGCAATCTACAGGGTTATATATCTTCTCTTGGGTGGCTACCCTTTTCAGTCCTTTACCCTTATTTGATTCCAATTTTATCTTCTGTGGAAAAATCTTGGATATTATATTTCTATATTTCCATGACCTGTTTGTGTCAATTTTTCCATTAGTTCTCTTGTGGGCATTGGTGAGCACCAGAATCGTCCTATAATTGAAAATATCTTGATCTGTAAAATTTATTGGTTGTTTTTTTGTTAGAAGTTCCTTCAAAACATCGGTTATTTCAAAAGCTTCTCTGCCGAGTCTCAAAGTTCCACCATCAATGTTTATAGGTTCTCCATCGATATAATATTGGAATCCGTTCAAAGTAATGCTATAACAGTTGAGATCAGGTAGCAGGGAAATGTTTACTCTTCGACGTCTGAACTGCAACTGACACTCGCTGCCGCATCAATCATGTTTATAGACCAACACCCCTGAACGCCCCTGAACACTCCTAAACACTCCTAAATACCGCTTAACACCCCTAAACACTCCATAAACACCCATAAATTTCCCTAAACACTCCTAAACACCCTTTGACACCCGAAACACCCCTAAACACCCCTTAACACCCCTAAACACCCATAAAAACCCATAAACACCCCCAAACACACGGCAACACCTGGCAACACCCCTTCAACCATCCTCAATCTCAAATATGAGTATAGACCACCACCCCATCGAATCTCAGCGGAAATCTATATGACTAGTGATGTCATCGCTGTGACGTCAGTCTTAATGTTGGTGTACGAGGGTGAAGGTGTGCTCAACAGTCTGATAAACAGGCTCCCGTTCGAAGCTCATCTCCTAGGCGGCTATCAGTATTGTGGACGTAAGTTTCATATACCTATAGTATTTCGGTGCCATCGAATGCAAGTTTTTCATTTCGGTGCTCTCGAATGCATATCATTATCATTATTGTTATTATTACAGCTGGAACAAGGCTACAAGAACGGTTGGCACGAGGTGATCCTGGTATCAATCCATTGGACGTTGCTTGCAAACATCACGACATTGCTTATTCGCAGAGCAAATTGCTTGAATATAGACACGAAGCGGATAAAGTGCTCGAAGATAGAGCTTGGGAACGAGTCAAAGTCACAGATTCGGGTTTTGGAGAACGTGCGAACGCACTGCTCGTCACCGGAGCCATGAAAGCTAAGAGAAATCTTGGTATGGACATGCGAAGTAAAGCCTCATTCGAACGACATGTTATCGAAAAAATCGCCAAGACCCTGAAACCACCTCCCACATTGAAACGGGCTGCATCTAATGCCCTGAAAGCAGCTCGAGTGGCCATCAAGAAATTGGGTGGAAAACGACAAGTCAAAGTACCCCGCATAATACCTTTCGAAGCAAAGTCAGGTGGTGTCCTACCTCTGATACCTTTATTCGCCGGGCTTAGTGCTCTAGGTGCACTGAACGGCGGAGCATCAGCCATTGCCAAAACGGTTGTGGATGCTAAGAAGGCCTAGAAAAAATTGGAAGAGGATAAACGTCACAAGGCCATGGAATCCATAGGCAAGGGGTTGTAAGTGAGGAAGAATGTCGAAGGTGGCTATGGACTCTTCTTGAAAAAATCAAGAAACTCCCAATAAAGCTACCTGATAGAGCGCTGTACGACATCGATATCGTGCGATATGCCAAACAATTGAAAATCCCGTACTTTCGAGGCGTGTTCATGCACGACACCCTGCCATCTAGCGGTCTTCGAAAGAACGAATGTGACATCGTCAACATGGACCTGTCACGAAATAGCAGTACTCATTGGGTAGCTTATAGAAAAACCAACGGCAAAGTAGAGTATTTCGATTCGTTTGGGAATTTGAAACCGATGCTGGAATTGGTCGGATATTTGAATGGCGGTAGCAGCGGCAAAGTCAAGATTTTCTACAACAACCGTCAATATCAGACTTATAATGAAATAAATTGCGGTCATCTGTGTTTGAAATTTCTAATGTCTGAATAAATGATGTATGATTGAAAGTGTGTATTTAAATGCTGTCACAACGGCGGTGGTGTCATTCGTCGTCATGTCGCTGTTGCTGAGAGCCATAATCACGTGTTCCCCTTTTGTTCGCGCACCCCTATCGAATTGAATGCGAAAAAAGAATATGAGTTGTCGCTTCGATCTTTTCACTCGTATAATACCATACCAAACATTGTTGCTGAATTCTACTAATCACTATCTATTTGTTTTTTTATTACTTCCAAAATACTTACTTATACACCTTACTTCAACTATTACCAGTTAAATAATATGATTATCTACTTCTACTATTTGTTGTAATATAAATTATTTCTGTTTCTCTGGTTAGTTCATTTCATTGCTTTGTATTTCATTCCATCCTCTCATAGAATATAATGATTGTGACGGATGTAGGAGAACAAAAATAATGACAATAGCGATATGTCTTTGTCAACTACATATGTGTGCCAATGTTCACAAGTGAAAAATCAATTATCCCCTATTTTTCTACCCGTAAGGATAGATAATTCCATTCGAACTCCAAATATGATCAACTATGAGGTATACCCTATCTAATAAAAAAAAAAACATCCAAATCGAAGAACCCGGTACAAAGTTGTGCCTGATAGAATCGGTTAACGGGCCAGAATTCAGAGGGTGAGTGATCAATATCCTTCATTTTGCTACCCTTAGGGGTGGATTTCATCTTTTAAATTTGAATGGGACCAACTTCAAGGTATACCTTATGCACTGAAAAAAAATAATTATCGGAATCAAACGTCTCAGTAAAATGTTATGTGTGGTCATACATAAAAAAAATATATATATATATATACGTGTCGACTAGAGAACCTCCTCCTTTTTGGTTTCGTCGGTTGAAAATCAATTTCTCCGCCCACTTGTAACGAAGACAATAGGGCAAGAGATCCTTGACATGATTTTTTGGGTTACCTTCCACAGTCTGAAAATGAAAATATATTCAGGAAAATCTATATAAGTGTAGAAAGGGCAAACTAATTAGTTCACCTCGATAAGTTACTGCGTTTACCAATTATATTTCCTATAGAAAAATAATTCAATTTTACAGTAACTTGTCGTTCCCAGATTATGCCTATAAAAAAATTGTAAAAATTCGAAAGATGCTTCTCTATATAGTTTCTGATTGACTCTGCAAAGGAGATTTAGAAGATTTAGAGAACGGGGGCAGATATAGTCCCCGAAACGTCAATCAAAAACTATATAGAAAAGTATCTTTTGAATTTTTACATTTTTTTTATAGGCATATTCGAAGAACGACAAGTTACTGACAAATTGAATTATTTTTCTATAGGAAATATAATTTGGTGAACGCAGTAACTTATCGGGGTGAACTGATTAGTTTGCCCTTTCTATACTTGTATACATTTTCCTGATTATATTTCCATTCTCAGACTGTGAAACGTTAACCTAAAAATCATGTCAAGAATCGTTGTTCCTCCACAAAAAATCACATTCATTCAATGAGGGCAAGAGAGTTTCAACTATCTAGTCTCCAAACTCTTCAATACTCTACCTCTCACTATTCAAATTGAAAAATCTACCAGGTTATTCAAAAATAAAGTTATTGATCATATGCAATATGCCTCACGAACTAATACAAATGAATTGTTTGACTGAAATAAAATTCGAATAGTTTTCAATGTATATTTAATCTAATGTAGTGATAGCTGTAATATTATAATGTACTTTTTTTTGTTCTTGTTTATTTTGAACAGTATGGTATAACGATATTTCAACATATATATGTATATTTTTAACTTAAATAGTTGTACTATCTCAACCTCTACTATGCAATCTATATGTAATATAATATAGAAATAGTTTTCAAAATTAGTTTAGGAATGTACCCATTATCCTCACAAACAGGTGTAAATCCCTGTGATATTTATTAGTTGTTGTTAATTTTGAACATATATTCGATTGATATATTGTTTTTGCAAAATAAACTTCTGTTCTTATATGTCTGGAACATAATACAAAGCATCAAGAAAATCTCTCACATATTCTTATATGAAACACCTCAGGATAAAGATGTATGAACCTGTTGAAATAGTAGAGATATGTAAGTACATTCAATACGAATAAACCCTAGAAATATTCGAAACGTAGATCTATCACTCAAATGTGGAAAAACATTGCCTAATTTGAACAATAATGGGTCACCGAATATGTGGTCAAGACTTCGTGATATATAGTTCGCATAATCTGTTCAGTTCCTTATGATTATATCTAATTACAGTGCCAAGGGCGTTAGAGTACTCGGATAATTCAACTTGACAGGTTTCACAAGATGGATATCTTGGGGTTATGTTTTTGCTCACGATAAACTTCTAACGGCTTGAGTTGAGGTTGTATCCAGTGGAAATTGGCAAACTATTCCGACGGTTTCCCTAACAGCATGGTAATGAACGTGACTTTGATTTGTTTCATAGATCGACAAACTGTTGGTTTTTTGTGGTTAAAGTTCGTATCAAATATAGAGTCAGATTGGGACTGTTGAAGTGTTTCTATGCGTTGCCAGCCTTAAATTGTAATTGGGTCAGAACTGATCTGGTAACAAGATTGATTGGGAAAAGCAAACTTATTTATCACAAATTGAGAAAATATTTCAGGTGATAAATAAGTCCCTCAAGAAGTGTAGAAAAACACATATTGACTATACTCTAATATTTCTTCTCAAAATTGGACCAATATTACAGATCATTTGAAAATATATTTTCCTGAAATCGCTCAAGAATGTTTTTGAAGTTGATTTTATTGTAATATTTTCAATCGTTTTATATTTTAATGGGGTTTTTATTTTTATTTTAAGGCATTTAACTTCAACATTAGCATTAGCTTCACCATTATGATTGAAATTTATAATCTATGGGTGAATTGATAATACTATTCATATATTTGCAACGTCAGATCCCAAAATACGATAATCTGGTATTTTAGTCCGCTGCTAAGCAACGAACTTTCCCGGAAGAGGTCCGGGAAAATTTTTGCCGGCCGTCAAAATCGGTCCCTACCGGTTTTTTATATACATTGTAGACATTACTACACGCAAACAACCAACTCACATTAAGAACATTCATTGAATATATTCACACATATGGAACGTTTATTATAACTATTTCAGTATATTTATAATTATGTTGCAGTTTGTTCAATTATTAAACATAGGCTGAACTCTACCTGAAATGTTCTCTCTTTGTCACTTCCCCCTCTAAATTCATCTGTTATGTTACCTGAATAGTCAGCGACGTTATTGCTGTTTTATTTTTCGGCAATGATACTAATAGTATTACATCACGGTATTAGCATTACGGCGACATGCACCGGCACCACCAAATATTGAGGCAACCTAGAAAGTAAACACTACATTAATTTCTATTCAATTTTTAAATTCTTACATTCTCGACGTACCTTATTCATTAGGTATATATAATAAATTCATAGTTGTCACTTTGACGTTTCAGGAAAGCACGTACTTTCGACTATTTTGTAATATCAATATCTTTTTCTGTACTAAGTGTAGCGCTCAACATTTTCAGATGGGGAGGTCGTCTTTTTTTCTTGGCAGTAATCCATGAAACGTGAGGTATTCATATTTTGCCTTGGATTCATTTGGTAATAAATTCAAGATTACATTTTCAGCAGCATTTACTATCTCTCCCAGACAGCACGGAATATTCCTAGAAAATTTTCTAAATATCCGAAAAGAGAAGAGTATATTCCGAATATACATGGAATATTCCTAAAATATTCACATGCTTCTAGCATATTCCAGGAATATTCTAGTATGCATATTCCTGGAATATCCTTGGGAGAATGTACCACGGATATTCTCGTGAGAATATTCCTGTATGAATATTCATAGAATAATCATGTATGAATGATCATAGAGCAATCAAAATTCAATATTCTGTATTGTATATGGAATATTCTTTCTTATTTCTATGAAATGAACACCAATAACCATTTTCAACTTCAAAATATAGAAAAAGTATGAGAAAAAGTGCGAATAGATGTATTTGATTTGTAAACAGAGTTCTTGTTCAGACAAGCTGACAAAAATACACTTCTGTACTGACCAAATTGGAATTGGTCGGGAAAAGTATCGAGGTGCACTTTCACGACCAATCAAAACCATTCCGCGCGCGTCAGCGTCTGTCATTCATCCGGTAGTCGTAGCTTGATACGATGGCAGAGATGTTAGGTTGAATGCATTTTAAATTGACATGAAATTGAAAAAATGAGGATTCACATCACTATAATATTGGAAGTTGTGTCTGTTCACTGAGCCATTGTTATGAAGAGTAGATACATCAGAAAATAAAATAGAATCCAAAAAATGTTCATCCCCACCAAACTTGTCCAGAACCCATAGACAAAACTCGATTCGTCGATGGAAGTCCATTTCATATAATTCCTGGTGCATCTGAATACGGTACGGGTGAATTTTGTATTTCTTTATTACCCTAGAAATGCTCTGTCTACTTATCCCTGTATCTTTCTCGATCTTACGTTGACTCGTATGAGGGTTTTCTATGATTGATCCCATAATTAAAAATTCATTTTCCCCATTTCCAATGATAGGTTTTGGTCTATTTGCCTTTTCATGAGCTACACTTCCAGTCCTACGAAATTGATGTAGCAATCGTTTGAAAACCAACTTGTCTGGATGATTCCGGTCTGGATATTTTTGGGCATACACCCTCGACGCCAGAAGGCAATTCTCTAAACATTCACCAATCGCTAAAATCATATCTATCCGCTCTTGAATGGAATAAATTTTCAGTTTCGACGCTAATAATTCAGTGAATGTTTTGAATAACGTAAAACACAATAACTGTCCATAAGAATTCTTTCAACAAGTTGAATAAATGTCGTTTCGAAGCTATCTTGATTCAAAGAATGCATTGAAATAAGAACTATTATTTGAAAAAGCCAATATCTGAAAAACTACTAAGGATAGGTATGGAGAACTCCGATATGGAATAAAAGATATTTATATTGTTCAGGCCAAAAAAATTCAGGGTGTTCTATTTGAAATAACAAAGTTATCTCTGTCCGAAATTATAAAAAAGTGACATTGATTTTTGAACATTCTGTATAATATTGAGAAACGGGTTTTATCGAGATCAATATCCCAAAACCTCTTTTATGCTTGGGCAGAATTCGAAGGGATGATTTCTGTACATTTCGATATTATTTAGTTTCAAATTGTACCTAGCATTTTCATAAAAAAATCAATAACTCGAGAACGGTTATAGTTAGGTACATGGTATCTCATATGAAATCATCTTATTTTCTCTTGACCCATTCAAAAGTTTAACGAAATACAGGGTATTCCATTTAAAAAATCACAACTTTGATATGTCACACTTTTTTGAGCCACTCTGTATACTCCAAAATGATTTCCTTTTGCAGCCTCAATCAATATACATATAATGAAATGGAGAAATTCCCCAAAAAATTAATGGTTTGATTTACATGGACCGTGTGCCTCACCCTGTATACTGATTCTCCTTGGTTATGGTATCTTCAGGATATCTGAGAAATTAATAATCTACTGATTCGTGAGTTGGTGTAACTGTTCCAAAGCTCTTACTGTTATAGTGATCGGTGAGTTCAATAGATTTGTGGTGGCTCGATAAGTTGTTCCACATCGGAATCAGTTATGAAATAGGTGCAACTTCCCTTTTTGAAGAAACACAAAAAACAAAACAAAAAATGGTACGACTATTTTGATAATTCGAAAGTATATTTTACCGACGGCACTAGTATTCCACTTTCGGTGAAGGCGCTATTAGTAAAACAATGTTTTCGTAAAGTAATGGATGAATTCTTTGAAAATTCAAGGAATAACCTGTGGAAAAAAATTTTGAACCAGAAAAAATTGGTTATTGAAGAAATAATTTAAAAAATTTGAAGTTCGGGTTGAAACGCGTCTGGGAATTTGAGAATTTGGACTAATGAATTTGCCTATTATATGTCCTAGGATAAAATTGTATTCTGTATGTTATTTTTGGTTGCGCATTTTTCAAATTCAATTCATATATACAGAGTACTTCGTGGGAGAGGTATAACGTTATCGATTTTTTTTAATGGAAACCTCCTTTTTTACTACAGAATGTGAAAGAACACGAGATACGATACGATGACGATCGTTTTCGGAGCATCGTAGCCGGAAAAGATTAAGGAAAACCATCGCGAGGAAAACTAATTGAAAAGAATCATTAAATTGATAAAAACCGTCTACTAAATAGGGATGTATGGCCTTCCAACTTGGACTAATCGGTTGAAGGGCGGATTGACCGGTAGTGGGGTTCACACCACTATGCCTTGACTTATATGGGTTTTGCATGTGTCACAATACCTGATTTTTCAATTAGTCTTAATTGATGACTGTCAGCTGACGTCACAACAAGGCGGTCATCAGCTGATCGGGTGACAAAGCATTTGACTGTTTGAAGATCATTGTTTTTTGTAGGTTTTAGTGGTTTATTGTGATATTTATAAAATTTGTAGGCATTAAGTGGACATATTATCTGATAATATATTGTAATGCTCAATTTTCCTCGAATAGAAATGGATTTTTTCCTAATATTATCTGTTTAAAAGGAGAAAGGGTTTCATAGCACCTTCCTACATGGCCAAATAATCCAACATTTCCAAAATGAAATAAAATTACTGAAAAACATTATGGAAATGTTACTTCCACTGCAATTGAAAATATAGAAAAGGAGTCGGAAAAAACCATTTAGTCGTGAGTCAAATAAGGATCCAAAGAAAATATCGAAAATTTGTAAAGGTGTTCAACAAGAGAAAACATGATATTTAGAGATTCATAGGTGGGAATGTCAGTTAGAAATTAGATGAAAATACATGTTCCCATATGTACTTTCCTCACATTATTCACAAAAAATCAATAATCACATATTATTTGAAAAAGGAAACATTCTCAATTGAAAATTGAATGGAAGGATTTTTCTGAAAATTTAAAAATCTACGACAATAATGAAGTTATTTTTTGTAATATCTAATAGAAAACAACTACTTTTCCTGCTGAAGCCACGCTGGACATTCAACTATATCTAATAGATATTGCGAATGGACCCTAACTCAAAAGAAGAAATCTGAAAGTAAAAATTTGCATTTTCATTCAGATAGTGATTTGTTTTTCTATTCCAGTCTTGATTAAGGACTCATATAGGTGAATCAGGGGAAGAATAATGTTTTCTGAGAAGAAGTACCCATCCGAAATCATTTATAACATTGATGCAGAAGTGGCATCGCATTCACTAGGTCTTCAATAAATTTTTGTCGACAAAAATCTTTCAGTCGCATATGATTCCACATCTGATTTTATGGACATCCTCTTCATGTCATCAAACAAATCCTATTATTTGTTCCTTTGGTTTGGTTGAAGTTCATGTTGCAATATAATACCTACTAAAGATTCTATATTCACACTGTTTTTAATTGTGTATTTTGATCCTGTAACTTTTAGCGATTTTGAATTCACAATTTTCTTATATTCACACTGTTTTCAAATGTCCATTATAATATGGTAACTATGAGCGATTTCAAAATTACACTACTCTTGATTGTTCATTTTTAACCGACGAAACCAAGGAGGAGGTTCTCTATTCGACGCGTATTTTTTTTTTATGTATGACCACGCATAACTTTTTACTGAGACGTCTGATTCCGATAATTCCTTTTCCAAAGGATATGGTGTACTTCGAAGTTGGTACCCTTTGGATTTGAGGGATGAAATCCACCCCAACGGGTAGCAAACTGAAGGATATTGATCACTCACCCTCTGAATTCTGGTCCGTTAACCGATTCTATTAGGCATAACTTTGTACTGGGTTCTTCGATTTGGATGATTCCTGTTTCATTAGATAGGGTATACCTCATAGTTGATCATATTCCGAATGGAATTATCCACCTTCACGGGTAGAAAAATAGGGAATATTTGATTTTTCACTTGTGAACATTGGCACACATATGTAGTTGACAATGACAGATCGCTATTGTCATTATTTTTGTTCTCCTGCATCATAATCATTATATTCTATGAGAGGATGGAGTGGTATACAACGTAATGAAATAAACTAACCAGAACAACGAAATAATTTATATTACAACAAATAGTGAAAGTAGATAATCATTGATTTGTTGAAAATATAAACAAGATGTTCATAAAATCAGATGTGGAATCATCTGCGACTGAAAGATGAACTTTAGTCACTATCTTCCATCGTCAAGATAACCTCTTGTGGGGTATTCATGTTGAAAAGGGAAACATTCTCAATTGAATATTGATAGAAAGATTTTTCTGTGAATTGAAAAATCCACGATTAAAATGAAGTTATTTTTTGTGAATGTCTAACAGGAAACAACTACTTCCCCGGCTAAAGCCACGCTGGACATTGAACTACATCTGATAGATATTCTAAAAAGGCCCTAACTCAAAAGAAAAAATCTGAAATTGAAAATTTGCATTTTCATTCAGATAGTTATTTGATTTTCTATTCCAGTCTTGATTAAGAACTTATAAAGATGAATGAGGCAAAGAAGAATGTTTTCCAAAAGGGAGTAGTCACCAGAAATCATTCGTAACATTGACGCAGGAGAGACATCGCATTCACTAGGTCTTCAATACATTTTTGTCGACGAAAATCTATTTCACGCTTCCACGATCATCAGGAAGACCGGAAGAAATGGGAAACACATTTTCAAGGAGCAATCTCAATTGAGAATGTTTCCCTTTTCAACATAGATAATCATATTTTTCAACTGGTAATAGTTGAAGTAAGGTGGGTAAGTAAGTATTTTGGAAGTAATCAAAAAACAAGTAGATAGTAATTAGTAGATTTTAGCCACAAAAAATTGAAAAATAAAAACTTTTTAACAAAAAATTAATTCGACGAAATACGGAACTGAAAAGTTAAAAATAAAATAAACCTTCTCAGTCTCAATAACTAAGCACCTAAACTAATGGAAGTAACTGATTTTGAGTCGGCGCCAAACGAACAACAAACGAAGATCATTGAATTACTTCAAAAAAATTATCAGAATGTCACCGCGCAACTCGATCTCATCATTTTACGCTTTACCTAATTCAATTGCTAGTTCGTTTGGCGCCGACTCAAAATTTGTTACTTACATTAGTTTAGGAGCTCAGTTATTGAGACTAAGAAGGTTTATTTTATTATCTACTTTTCAGTTCCGTATTTCGTCGGTTTGATTTTTTGTTAAAAAGTTTTTTTTGAGATGCTCTCATAAAATATCCTCAGTATTCTATGTTAATATCGTTCCATTCTTCATATATCATAAAATTTTTGCTTTATCCATCACTTTTCTCGGAACAAGTGTTCCTCACTTTCGATTACCTAAATTGATATTTATTTGCACAATATTTCTTAAATATATATATGTATATCATTCTATATCAGTTGAATAATTACTATCATTACGAAAATGCCAAGGAATGTTTTTCGTGACATGGATTTTTGAAGAAAATTGACAAGAAAGACACAAGTACTCTCATAGAAAAAAGCTTTGTTTGCATCCCCATGAACTGATTGACAACTGACAGTTAACGCAACTAACAGTATTCAATTCCACATTATTTGTAGGACGTCTTTCGGTAACCGTCGTTATAGGATTAATATACTCATTATCAGCGCCCCCTAATATTGTAAAAGTGAATTACTTTTCTGGGGAAAGTATTATCGTGATATATAGATTTAATTCATGATCCTCTGATTTTCAACACTTGCTTTGATATTCTTCATTATGGAAAATAATTGCATTACCATCCCAATGAGATTTTGCTAATGTGATTATGTTTATAATTGTATAACGGGATTACTCTGCAGTGTAGATACCAGACCGTTATATAATTTTCAACACTCCTACCTCTTTTGTTCATCAGACATAGGGGAGAATGTTGTACCTTGGATCACAATTTACTTTAATATTTTTTTACAAGCCATTTTTTAAAATATAATAATGGAAAGAGTTTCTCTTGATATCACCATTATTTCTTCACACTATGTATTTTTTGAGAATATAAATATTGAACAGTTATAGAAAAAAAAAGTTTTTTATTCTTATGTGATCAATGGTACACGACAATTATGTACCATGGATCACGCCCTAGTGTACCTTGGATCATCAACGACTTGTACCTAATAGGTAGATAATATGTATTAAAAAACATTTTTTCAGAGAAATTACATTATATTGTTTCATTACAAGGAGAAACAAGATTGTATTGAAGTATAACCCAATTTTTATTCGCACACATGTTTACAGAAAGTTACAATATGAAATTTGAACTTAAAATTAATAGGCAAAAAATTAGGTATTTAAATTTGATTTATCTCAAAATTATTTACATTTCAACAATGATAGTTAACGTTAAAGCTAGAAAAGTCCACTTGGAACCACAAAAGTACATCAGTTCTAGCCGATTCAATGTACCTAATGGTGCATTTTTACAAACTTATCTTTTTCAATATTCTGAGTTAAATTTAAAACTGAAATATGGCCTAACAAATTACTCACCAATGATTCACCAGTCATTCAGGTGGAATATGATTGAAAACACAAAACACAATCGTCAATTCGTGAAATAATAAACAGTAGAACCGAAAGTTGTTATTTTTTGAGCTAAAAATAAATATTTATATTTTACTCGAGAACAATAGCATATGGATAACCACCCTCCCGCTTGAATGCACTCTAGAGTGAACATTGTCTTGGTATAGTTCTGTCACGTGGATAACAGCATATGTCAAGAAACTGAAGGGTGATCCAAAGAACACTATGATCAAGGTACAACAGTCTCCCCTATTGATGGATATATTAGACACTGATGTTTTTGAAAGGACTTCAATTCATAATTTCGAAAATAAATAAACCATATGAGGGAAAGCAATTGCAAATTATTTTCTGAAATTTCATGTGACGCAACGAAAATAATGAACACATCGAATATATGAAATGAATAATTGATTCCATTTTAATTGATCTGATGGAAGTATAAATAGTTCAGCTGAAACCTGATGAACTATGCACACAATTATTCCATCATAAATATGAAATATCCCAATGAAACATTGGGGTATTGTTTGGAGGGAAAATGGATACAAATGCTGTGCAATTATCCCTCAGTACCCCTATGATATCTGGAAGTGAAAATCATCCGGTTTCTTCATCGAACTGCCTTGATTGAAGATATATATGGAGTAATATATTTGAGATTAGCGGTGATGGACATCAAGATCCTCAACACGATGTATTTTTCATAGAAATTGTTTACAATCCACGAAAACGTGGAAATTCCAATAATTAGGTATTCTGTCATCATTCTCATCATAAAAATAATTATTATTTTGTGCTTCGAAAAGTGACAAAAAATTTTGGATCATGATTATCAGGTTGGATAAAGCGATACTGTCAGACAGTCTGACATGAAAGGTGACTCTGAAGAAAACAACAGGAAATGTTTACAAAAAAAAACACACAATGACGCATTTATCGGACAAATGAATTATATGCGGATTGTTCGTTTGTCGCTGATCTAGCGTCTTTTATAAAATTATTTTCAAGAATGAGAAGTATATAGGGGATACTATTGTACCTTGGTGATAGTGTACCTTGGATCACAATACTTGTTTTAACCATCAACAAGAAGTAGAAAATAATGTTTATATTTTCTCCGTATTAGGAATAAAAATAATCATTTCAGTGTTTCTGCTCAGAATTTCGAATAACTCCAATATAAATTCAATATCCACGATTCCAATCCAACCAGAGAACGAAACGTTCGCATAAAAAAACATTCCTTAACAAATTTGTATTTCATCACGTGACCACAATGTGAAAGGGTCTGAACTCCCAAGATAAGGAAGACTTCAAAGTCAGAAATAAAGGTTACTTTTGACTTTGCATGTGGCCTATGTGCTCTCAAAGTTGAAATTTTGGAATAATGCAACTCAAAGATCCCATATGGGACAGACGCCATATTTTTACACAAGAAAAATTCAACATTATCACAGAAAAGTTTGTATCGCAAATAAAATCGGAACTAGATGTGAATGCGAAACCATCACTTGTATACATCATTCTCTGCTGTACGTGTCTTGACAGTTCTTTTTTCATACGCCATGTTCATCTTCACAGCTTTTACGAATAAACATGAAGGTTAAGGTACACAATATGCAGTTAACATTTATTATTTCTTTCTAATCTTCTACTGTTTGTTTTAATATAGTGTTCATAACCTAAAAGTGAAAATGACTCAATTTCTACCATCAGTCGACTTTTCTGAAGGCAATTATACCTATTTAGGCCCTTGACTTTGCAGCCAAAATGTCCTAATTGCCCAATTTTCGACTTCTGAAATACTTCCATTCTCTTCCCCATATTGGTGATTTTAAGGTAATTATAACGTAAGAATTACCTTCGCCGCCAATTTGGGCGCTGACCTATTTGAAGGTCGAAATGACGTAAATTTTACTTAAAATGTTTGTTGGGGCGTGGTATGCTCGTGACTATCCCAAAAAACAGTCGCCATCGCTTTCTCAACCGAAAAAAACACGGCACCCAACGCGCGGGCAGATTTCTCATGCCTACTTCTTCATGCAATATGTGACAAACACGCTATTTGGACATATTCATAGCCTCTGCTATCTCTGTCACTTCAATTCGTCTAGCACCATATGTTATCATCAGTGGTTGCAGTTTTTGGACGTCCCGAAAGTTCATCGTCTACCAAGTTGGTACAGCCATGTTTAAATTCAGCTGCCCCAAATTCCGCGGTGATAAATGATGGTGCAGAAGCCCCGTACACAGCGTCCAACTCGCCTTTGATATGCGTAGGCGTATTGCCTTTCAGAGACAAAAATTCAATGACAGCTCCATACTCGACTTTCTCTCAGAAAAACATTCACATCGACTTTATAGCAGTACAAAATATGACAAGTTCCATAAAATTGTCTTGACCTCGACTGGGGAATTATTATGCATCTTGGCGACCCCTTCCTGGCCTTCTACAATCAACTCACTGATATTTTCGATCGGTCCTTCCCCATTCAGAAAATTAAAAAGAAACGAAAGAAACCCTGGATAACACAAGGAATAAAACAGTCATCGAAAATCTGCGCTACCTACATTATATACGGGAGTTCACTAAGAATCTTTATTTTCATGAACATTTTATTAAATACCAAAAAATTTATAGAACAGTGCTCAAACTCGCAAAAGAGAAGAACTTCAAAAATAGAATAAAAAAATCGAACAACAAAATGAAAGAAACATGGTCCATTATAAACGACCTGAGGGACAAACCAAAAAAAAATACACGATTCAGAAATTTTCATTAGTGCAAATGATATGAATGAATACTACTGTTCAATCACCAAAAAACTTAACGAGAACACTATAGCTACACATGACCCACTAGTACATCTACATCTTGAAGAGTGGGGATATAAAAATCATTTGATATTACACGACACAAGTATCGGAGAATTGTTGAAAGTATTAAAAGAAATAAAAAACAATAAAGCAACTGGCAAAATTTTCGATAATCTTCCAAGAGTTGCTCTCGATACTTTGGTTTCACTGATAAATATGACGTTCCGCGACGGTATATTTCCATCTTTTTCAAAAGTGACAATAGTAATACACAAGGGTGGTAACCTGGATGATTTCTCAAACTTCAGGCCAATCTACCTCATTCCAACCCTTGCAAACATTATTGAAAGACTTGTCACAAAAAGACTTATTGAGTACCTTGACACTCATAAAAGCATCAACACAAATCAATTTGGTTTTCAAAATTGAAAGAACACACACGATGCAATTTTTTCGTTTCTGCATGAGCTTTACTCAGACATAAATAGCGGAGATACTGCCGCTGCGGTATTCTGTGACTTAACGCAAGCTTTTGACTGCATAAATCACGAAATACTCTTGCGAAAACCTCACCACTACGGGTGCAGGGAAGTAACTTTAAAATGGTTTGAGTCGTACCTCACAGAACGTAGGCAAGCAGTGAAGACTCACGAATACTCAAAGACCAACAAAAAAGAATCGGGAGTGGCGCAGGGGTCGGTTCTAGGACCAACATTGTTTTTGCTAAACATTAACGATCTTTCAAATCTCAACATATCTGGTAGACTTATATTATTTGCCGATGATACCACAATTTTGTGGAAGAGCAAGATAGTTGAAGATCTCAGTAAAAAAATATGTTGCGATTTAAAAAATGGTCAAATCTTGGTGTGATTCAAACCTGTTAGCATTTAATATCCCAGAAACGAATATTAGCTCATTCAAATGTACACTTGAAGAGGTAAACTTAGAAAATGATATTATAGAAAATAAGGATTGTTGCAGGTTTCTGGGTTTCAATATTGATAAAAGACTGAAGTTTGATATACATATAAAACAAGTAATGAGAGAAATTTCTTCCGGTTATTACGCAATCAGAGTAATTACTAGGGAGCTTGGAGTATCTACTTCCAAACCAGCCCAATACGCATTGTTTGAAGCCCAAATTTGCTGGACTCAGTCCTCAAAATTCAGAAAAGAGCTATCAGATATATGGGTGAAATTGGTCCACGCGATTCATGCAGACAACTTTTCATTGATATGAAGATACTGACTGTTGCAGCTCTTCTTATCTTAGAAACTGTGTGTCTTATGAGAAAACATATACTGAAATTCGAAGTCGTTTCTTCTCACTATTCCACAAGACTCAGCTCTAGTAATAATTTGAAACTACCCCTACCTCCATCCACCCAAATCAAGGATTCGAATATTTATAATGGAGTTGAGATGTATAATCATTTACCAGTCGAAATCAGATACTCTCATGTGGATATTGTGACCTTAAGGAAAAACATAAAAAATCTACTATGTAGTAGACCATACTACGTCTTACAAGAATATTTCGACGAAAATCTGATGATAGTTTGACCATATTTTGAAAATGTATGCTTATGTTAATTTATCTGTATTGTACATCTATTTGTTTTTGATTCTATTGTATTTACCTATCAACTTTTATATACTTGCGGCATCATTTTCTCCTCTTCAAACCTGTCATTGTATGACCGGAAACACTGTGTTTCGTACAATATGTTGTTTTATACCCGTATTTAAAGCTTTGTCAACATGTTTAACATCTTTGGACGATAAAGTATATTCATTATTATTATCATTATTCCCTACTAATACTGTTTTTCTATAAATTTATACTTTTTGTTTGCCGCATATGCTCCTGTAGTAAGTATTCATTGGAGCCTTATCGGCAATATCTTCCTCTGACACATATAACTCATCAGTCTTCATCTTTCTGGAATAAACTAGAATTATCTTTCTAGAATAATCCATTATAAAATAGCTAATTATTGACAAACGAAGAAGCTATAACGTCAAGTTAGAACATTGTGCGTTTATTTCTGATTTTTTGAATTATGGGAAAAAGTAATAATTTTTTCCTTCGTGAGAAAAAATCAAAACATATTATTTTCCTGAACATGTATCCTGTTACAAGACCATTTCCAGAAGAGTTAATATAATGATCATGTTCTGCACTGATGTTATATGAAATAGGATATGCGAATTCCATATAGCCGTGCATTCAATATTCATAATGAGTTCCTATTGAGTTCCCGTTTATTATTGTACCCTTCTATGCGTATGCCCATCGAATGAGATAATAATAAGCAATTTGGATAATTCTAGGGCTTTCAACATAATATGTTATTGGATTCGATTGTAATGGAAAGTTATAGAGATGTAATATCATGATCCAAAGTATAAACTTGATAGTTTATTGATTATGTTACATATTTTACAGATATATTTGCAACGGGTATTTCGCAAAGGAAACTTCTTCAAGTAGTATCAAACAGATTATAGATATGGAATATTTCTGCAAAACAGTAGTGAAGCTGAGGAAATGACCAAAATCAATACTATATTTATTTCATTTTCAATACAAATTCTGAACGATATTTCCCTGAATATCTACATATCCTTCTGATCAAGATCTGCATCAAGAGATTTGTTGATATTTGTCCCAATTATTTATTGATCAGCGACGATTCATCTACAGAATTTTCGACAAAACCAGCAAACCTCACTTTTTTATATATGGAGAAATGATTTTCCCCCTTTTTGTCATACAGTGTTCGTCATAAAGTTGGCTACATATGGGAAAAAAATGTTATTGAAATTTCCGAAAAACTCTAATGGCGGTTCGTTTCTGCATGTCTGACAACTGAAAAATCCGTTGCGACTTATATCACATGACCTCAGGTTTGGCGGCAATTTCGAAAAAAGTTGTCTGTAATGCAAAAAATGGGTCAAATTGACAAGATATCGAAAAAATTTAAGGAGAAAATGTGTTTGGAATCCAATGTATCGAATTTGAACCATATTGAAAAAATAAATCAAAAATACCATTTTATTCCTTTACCCCTACTAAGAAACATTATAAATTCTTGTTTTATCTGGAAACAGCTTTAATCACATAAGTTTGGGTCGAAACTTATCAACTATTTGTGGAATAGACATTTTGCGGGAGATTGATTATGAAAACACGATTTAGTCTTGTCACTAGGTGTAGTCATGCCCTGTATATGGATGCACATGAGCTTATTCAATATTCTCAACCCGTAAATAAAATTTAATCCAACTAATATTTGTAATTGAAACTTAATACCACATTATTCATCCTTGCTGAATTTAATATTGGTTAGTAAATTTGAACTTCAATGACTTGAATTTTATAAGGCGGCTTTGCAAAAAGATCTACTTTTGTTGTAACAATAACAAATGTCACAATAACTTGTTGACAATTTTGTTGGAGTTGTCGTTCTTTATAAGTTTTTTGGGTTTTCAATCTATCAATGGAAATGGCTCCAAAACAGAGTATACAAGAAAAAATTTAAATAGTATTGCTGTATGGCGAAAATTATCATAGCCCAAGAGACGTAGCTGAAATTTTCAATGGAAGCATCCAGACCAAAATTTGCTTTTTACTTCGGTGGCAAAAATATTACAAAAATTTGTGCAAGTACTGCGAGACAGGGATTATGACACTCGATTTTATTTTTGTGCATGGTTCCAGGGAATGTTAGAAGACAATCGTGATTTCTCAAAAAATGTGCTATTTTCTGACGGAGCAACTTTTACCTCAAATGGTGTCGTCATTTCTCAAAATTGTAGATGGTGGGCAGATCGTAATCCTAATTTCATTATTGAAGACAAGGACCAATATAGTTTCAAAGTAAATGTATGGTGTGGAATTTTAAATGAGCCAATTGTAGGTCCCTTCTTTTTTAGACAAAGTTTAAATGGCGAACGGTATTTGAGTTCTTTACGGACCGAGATATCTACATTTATCGACAACCTACCATTTTTTTTTTTTATCAGAGAAAAGAAAAAACCGCATCAGCCAATCAGCTATTAGCGGTAAACGTTCTCAAAACATGAGTGACTTACATTATTATTGTATAAACATATTGTTAAATTTTGAACAGAATATTTGTTTCTTTAAGAAATGCAATGACATTTTCTGTGGAACAGTTTTTGAAAATTTCACTCAAATCACTGGGGATATTGTTTTTTAGTCTTTCGGCTACAAAGCGCGGGCATTCCACTAGGATGTGTTTGATGGTTGATGGCACTTCACACGCGAAACATTCCGGTTGGGGGTCCTTAGTTAATAAGTGTTCATGTGTGAGGCGCGTGTGGCCTAGACGAAGTCGAGTGAGGATTACTTGGTGGAAGCGGTTTGATGATGAGTCTGACCAAGGTTGAAATGCTGGTTTGACCTCTCGGAGTTTTGATATTTTCAGTTGTCAGGTCCGGTTCCATGTATCAACAACTTTTGAATGGATAAAAGGTTTTAGATCTGTTACTATGGTTCTCAGGCAGGGAATAAGTGATTGATCTTCAGCAGCTTCTTTCGCATATTTATCAGCCAGTTCATTTCCGTTTATGCCGGTGTGAGAAAGAACCCAAAGAAACATCACTGACTTGTTTGTTAGTAATTTCAACTCCTCCTTAATCAATTTGGTCACTGGATGATGAGTATAGATCTTGGTTATCCTATGTAGGGAATTTATAGAGTCCGTTATGATCAAGATATTTTGTGCATGTAACGTTCTTGTGTAACAAAGAGCCTTATAAATTGCAAGAAGTTCTCCAGTTAGAATCGTTGCTGTTTCAGGTAGTTTGAATTTTCGAAAAACATTTTCTGTGGTGAAAGCGCAAGCCACATCATTTTTTGTCTTTGATGCGTCAGTGAAGATTCGAAGATAAGATGGATACTGGGATATAATGGTTTGATAGTTGACGACCTGGATAAGGTGATGGTTTGTATCTTTTTTGTTTGAAGAAAGTAGTTGTGTGTTTATATGGGGTAAGGGTATGAGCCATGGTGGGCTTGTATGGATGGGAGCGGGTTGTGTTGGGGGATTTGTTGAAGTTGAATGAGGGTGAGAGAGCGTTTGATTCTTTCGGGAAATGGAAGGCATGTCTCCGCATGTTGACTGATTGAAGGGTATGTGGTTTGGTGAGTGTTCTGAGCTTGACGTTTTGCAGCATATGAAAGACTCAACTCTTGTCTTCTCAAGTTCAAAGGTAATTCGCCAAGTTCGCAGAGCAGACTGTCTATGGGGGTTGTTCTGAAAGCGCCGGTGATAATGCGGAGTGCGTTGTTGTGGATTCTGTCCAGTGCTTTTAAGGTTGTAGCGGATGCAGATGAATAGGCTATACAGCCGTAATCTAACTTCGAGCGGACCAGTGTTCTGTATAGTATTAATAATGTTTGCCGTTTGACCCCATTGTTTATTTGCGAGATATTTCAGAACATTCAATCTTTTCTGACATGTTGCTGATAGATGTTGAATGTGGGATTCCCAAGTCAATGATTGATCGAAGATTAATCCTAAATATTTTATTTCCATGTTGTATTCCAGGATTTGGTCCTTGAGTTTAAGAGTTGGTAGGTCAGGGAGTTGTTTTGGTCTTTTTGAAAAAACTATGCATTTGGTTTTTTCCGGTTAAAATCTGAAACCGCTCTTCGTAGACCATAGATCCAACTTGGTTAGTTCCTTCTGTAATAAAGAGGCCATGCTCTGGATGTTTTTTCCCTTAACGTAGATAATGAGATCATCAACAGTCTGGCTTGAACTGGCTTCTGCATTGTTTTGAGTATATCATTGATTGCTATTAGAAATAGGATAGGACCAATTACAGACCCTTGTGGGGTGCCATTCTGTTGATATTTGGCTGATGATAAGACGCCATTCGTCTCCACTTGGAAATACCTTTTCGATGAGAAGTTCTGAATGAAAGCAAGAATGTGACCTTGATATCCCCAGGACTCCAAAGTGTTGATTATCTTATGGTGCCACGCCATGTCAAATGCTTTATATAGGTCAAAATAGATTGCCATGCATTCTTGGTTGTTTGAGAAGGCTTCATTGATATTGGTTTCAAGGTCAACGAGGTTGTCCGAGGTGGACTTGAATGGACGAAAGCCTGCCTGTTCCGTTATCAGCTGGTTGTTTTCCTCCAGGTTCCAGATGAGGCGCTTGTTGATTATTTTCTCTAGAAGTTTACATGTAGTGCCTGTGAGAGCTATTGGCCTGTAAGAATCGTCTTTGTGAGAGGGTTTGTTGGGTTTCAATATTGGGATTATGTATGCTGATTTCCATAGTTTTGGGAACTTATGCTGAGTCCAGATCTCATTGAAAAGGTCTAGCAGAAAGTCAAGGGCTTCTTCAGGTAAATGTTTGAGGAAGGAGGCAGGAATATCGTCCGGTCCAGCGGATGTATCTTTGAGTGAGGCGAGGGCTTCAAGTAGTTCGGTTCTAGTGATCGGTGCGTTGATGGAGTTCATATTCGGGTCTATTTGTATTGGATTTTCTTCCTTTTTCTCCTTGTAAGCCAGGAAATCCTCATCGTAGTTGCGGTCAGCTGACATTTCATAGAAGTTTTCGGCTAGTTTCTCGGATATATCAAGATGGCTGGTAATTATTCTTCCTTGTACTTCTAGTTGTTCGATGCTAGAATGAGTGTTTGAGCCAGTTATTCTTCTAATTTTTTTCCAGACGTTAGTTAATGGTGTGTTGGCGTTGATGGTCCTCACATAATTTTGCCAAGAATCTCTTTTGGCTTCATTAGTTACTTTTCTAACGATAGCTCTTTTCCTTTTTAGATCGATAAGGTTATCTGTGGTACTGTGTCGTTTGTAGGTATTTAGAGCTTTCTTGCTTTGTTTTATTGTGCGGTCACAATCCGGATTCCACCATGGTACTATCTTTTCTCTTTCAATATATTTTGTTTTGCCTATCGCTACTAAGGCTGATTCATTCAATATATTGTTGAACTGTGATAGGATGTTGTCAACAGGGTTATTCATTGATATGGTAGATATATCCTTCCTAACACACTTTCGAAAAATATCCCATTTTGCGGTTTCTAGTTTCCATTTGAGTTCAGGTATACAGGGATATTCAGTATAACTATCATTTGTTATTAAAATTGGAAAATGGTCGCTTCCCCACAGATCGTCGATAACTCTCCATGTATGGAACAACCTACCATTATAAGAGCGGATTCGTTAATTCTTTCAACAATATGGGGCCTCTATTCATTCTACGAATGGAGTGCGGTAGTGGATGAACAATGAGTTTGGTGAGCAGTGGAGAGGTCGATATTTATTTCTTTTCATGGGGTTACATGTATGACCCGCGAAGGTGGTCACGTAGAATATTGAAAATTTGTACATTGTTTGTTTATTGAGTTTATTTTTATTTCTCCACATCCACCTAAACAATACTAAATTCAATCAGGATAAATAATGTATAATTAAGTTTCAATTACAAATATTAGTCGGTTTAAATTTCATTTACGGGTTGATAATATTGTATGAGCTCATGTGCATCAATATACAGGGCAAGACTAAATCGTGTTTTCATAATTAATCTACCGCAAAATGTCTATTCCACAAATAATTGATTAGTTTGGCCCAAACTTATGTGATTTAGGTTATTAAAGCTGTTTCCAGATTAAACAAGAATGTATGTTTCTTAGTGAGGGTAGAGGAATAAAATGGTATTTTGGATATTTTGTTCAATCTACTTCTAAATTGGTACATGGAGTTCTCGTTAGATCCTTAACACATTTTTTCGATAAAATTTTTCGATATCTTATCAATTTGACCCATTTTTGGCCGCACATAAAACTTTTTTTAAATTCCCGCCAAAACTGAAGTCACGTGATATAACTCGCAACGGAATTTCCGTTGTCAGACATGCAGAAATGAACCGCTATTAGAATTCTTTAGAAATTTCAATAACATTTTCTCCCATATGTAGCCAATTTTATGACGGACACTGTATATATGGTCATGGAGATCAAAATGCTTTTATATTTCATTATATGACTTACAAAACCGAACTCTTTCATACAAAAAACACCTAGAGAACACCGCAGCTAAGATAAACACCAGAAATAATATAATCCACAAACTCTGCGGCACTACTTGGGGCGCGAAAGCATCCACCCTCAAAACTTCAGCCCTTAGCCTTGTTTACTTCGTAGCCGAATATTGTGCCCCCTTCTGGCTAGACAGCTGCCATGTGGAGTCTATCGACACCAAACTCAACGAGACAATGAGAACGATCAGCGGATGTCTGAAAAGCACACCCTTGCCCTGGCTCCCGGTTCTGAGCAATATTGCACCTCCCACCATCTGCAGACAAGAGGGCTTAGTTAGGGAATATAATAAAATAATATCAAACCCCCTACTCCCAGTGCACAGTGACCTTCCCTATGCCGGCTTGCAGAGACTGAAATCCAGAAACCCACCCCTACCACTAGCAGAACAACTTGTGGAAGATAATTTCAACTTGACCGATAAATGGAAAGGAAACTGGGAAGCCTCGAAGCCGGCCCAAGCAGTTTATGTAACCTATCCTACAGTGCCCCTACCAGGAATGGAGCTGCCTCGCCTTGAGTGGAAAACACTGAACAGGATAAGAACGTCCCACGGCATCTGCCGTGACTCGTTCTATTAATGGGGACTCACTGATACCCCTACTTGTGACTGCGGAGAACCTCGCCAGACTGTTCACCACATTACAACTGAGTGTCCCCTCACAGCATATGGAGGAGAGGAGAGCGACTTCATTGAGGCCACCGACTCTGTGCTGGACTGGATCGATGGCCTTGATTTTAAAATTTAATTTTTAATTGTGCTGCACATATAATTTTATTAAGGTATCTGTACTATTGTATCCTCTGTCATATTATGTGAATTTGTATTTGTGACATTTCTCTCAAGAACTAAATCCATGTAAGCCATACGCTGAATAAATAAATACAAATTAACAGATCCAAAAGAGACCCGACTTTGTGAAATATTTTTCAAATGGATTCAAAATGAAATTGAGTAAGTTTTCACTTACAAAATATTCCATTGAAATTGTTGCTTCTGTGTAGAACGAATGTTGTTGAAGCTGTGTAATTTTGTTGTTATCGGGAATGGTTTATTTTTCATGTTTTTCCTCTTTCATAAACACACTGGATTGTTTAGAAGATTGAGTATAGTATACGAGCCATAGTGTATTTTATGGCAGCATGTAAAGATCAGTTTTCATTAATACTATTATAAACAAATATAAAAAAGGTTGTTTCAAATCTGGCTTGAGTTATTTATATCATTTCTGTTGTTTATACTGTTGGGGTCTTTTTTATATGTATCATTGCAGGAAATGTTCTTACTTTTTAACCGACGAAATTGAAAAGGAGGAGGTTCTCTAGTCGACGCGTATATTTTTGATTTCCCTCTTTCAATTTCAACATTGTTAGGGTCGGAATTATGTTGTTTTTTTCTCGTGTTCGCATACGGCTGACATGTCAGTTTATGATTATTCATGGGCTTGTATTCGTTTTTGCAAATATTGGTCTCTTTGACCTATAATAGGTTTTCTGAATGTCTTTGAAAGGTTTACTTTATAATGTATGGGTTTGTTTATTTTTGGGATTTTTCGTTTAAATTTTGAATGAATGGTGTTTATTTATTTTGAAGTCGATGTGTTTTTCCATCATTTCATGAATGTCATTTCATAAGTATGGTAGAGATATGTATGTTGTTGTTTTCTTTTTTTAATTACTATCATTATTGTATATCGCATGTTTTCGTTTCCTAATTTTATTTTATTTTATAGAAAGTAGCTGGGGTATTTATTTTCTTTCAAAATATTCTTGAATTTTCTCTGAACCACTCTTTATATCTTTGTTCTGTCAGTTATATTTTGAATATTTTTTTTTGTAACTAAGCGGTACGTTTGGCAAATAGTTTGTGTTACGAATTGATGCATTTGGTTTAATAAACCAGTTTGTGAAAACGATTCCATTCTCACCTTGCGTTATTGTTGTGCCAAGAAAGTTTTATTGTTTTTTTAATTTCTTTTTCTTTGATATTAATCAACCCTTTCCAGAATTTCATCAAATTGAAATAAAATCACCCCAGATTGAAATTCACAATAGAAAATTAAAACAAAACTAATCAACTTCCTTGACAAAACAACAATGCACGCCGTTTCTGGAAAACAATTCTCAAACTGGTTTATCAAACCAAATGCATCAAATCGTTACACAAACTATTTATCAAACGCACCCCTAAGTTGAAAAAATTTTTATTAAAAATTAAAAATGAACTGACAGAGCTATAAAGCTTGCTCACTCAATATTTAGAAAGAGTAATTCAGAAAAAATCAAGAATATTTTCCAAAAAATTATTACCACAGCCACTTTGCAGAAAATACAAGAGAAGCGAATACATGCGATCCACAATCTCTGATACAACTCTGACCATTTCCAGAACATGCTGTTCTTCTCCCTTTTTGGGCTTCAATTCGTTCCAATGGAAATAATTTTAGTTTGAGACTTCCAAATACGAAATAATTTTCGATTTGATTTTCATTTTTTCACATGATATAGAGAAGAAGACAGCAGAGAGTTTTCTCGAAAGTTACGAAATTGTGACTAAGATGCCTAAGAACCCTGGTGTATTCACTGATTCGATTTTGTTTAGAATTTTTGGCGGACAACAAATGAAAAACTTTAAATTCTGTTTAGAACTTCATTAGTAGATGGCGCGGTTGAGGAATGTTTGTTGTTTGTGTCACGCAGAATTTCAAACTTCAAACCTATGAAATTTTATTTTTCTGTCAACATTACTTCATGCAAAAAATTCATCGTTCACAAAGATTATAGTTCTACGAACAAGATCCCGCTCAGAACAGTTGGCGCGAAAATGAGATGAAATCCTAGAAACTTACTACAATGATTACATCTGTCTGTCAAAAATCAGATTTTTCTTGAAGTCTACCTGTCGATTTTTTCAAAGTGATTTCTTCTCAAATGGCCTTTTTGGGATCATGGAAACTTCCACGAAGGCATGAGAAAAGGTAGGAGAGTGGACTGATGTCTCTAGATGATGAATTAACTTGAGAATGGAGGGGATTGGAAAATGTCCTCGATGACATTGTTCCATTAAACTGCCCATCTCTGCCGGACTATTACCTCTCTAACAACCTTCTGATATGAACAAAATCAGAGAGTTCATTGTAGATATTATAAAATCTATTGATGAAGTTGAGAAATCAATGAATCCTGGTGTGAGACAGTCTAGGTGAGCCCTACTAACAAAGGTGAGGGGAGAAAACAATAATCTAAATGCTTCTCTTTTATTTCGCAGTAACACTCCGCATGAGATAATCGGAGGACGGCGATCTAAACCAAGCAGTTGTTCGGAAGAACAAGGCCCACTCCCAAGATCGATAAGGCTAATTACTATGATTAGGATAATTATCACTTTTTAATGAACACATGAATTTCACAAGTAAGCGTGGACTTTTCATTCTATGAAGATATCTTGATTTCAGCTAGTGAATTCCGAACCGTCACAGAGGGTCCCATGGCTCTTTGGGAAAAAATATCCACTATATTCAGAATTTTCCAATAGTTTTAGTCAGAAGATTGTCATCTCATGGTAAAATGTTTATACAAAATATATAAAATAAGTATTAAAAATAAATATAAAAGTAATAATAAAATCATTTGACTTGTTAGTTACTAGAAACATTACAATCACAAGTTGAGAAAAATTATTACAATGGGCAAAGGTAGTTCAGAGAAGAATCAAATTAATTCATACATATACGAGTCATTTCACTAGTAGTGGAGTTATATTAGATTTTAGCTTCAGAAAGTTAGGGGAGTGTGGGAACTTTCTACTGTACATCAGTGATGATGTAAGGAAAAACATATAAAAAGTAACCGACCGTAAAGTGTGTGCTTAATTTATTATTTTACAAATAAGTTGCAGAATCACATTGTTTATTGAATATCTTAAAAAATATATAATATTAAAAAAAAACTGATACAGCCATTCGGAGGAATGGAAGATTCAATATAAAGAAGGTATTTAATTTTTTTTTTAAATAAAAACTGTAAGCTGCAGATTTTTTTTTTTCTAACGTACAGAAACGTGAGGTAGCGACACTGAAGTGCATCTCTTGAGAAGCACGTAGCCACGAGCGCGCTTCACTTAATTTAATAAAACTTTTGATCTGATTGATAAAATTAAGCCAACAAAAATTTAAATGAAAGAAGGAAAAAGTAGCTAATGAGATGTCTTGTTACATATATGGAGTTACATCAAGGTAGAATTCTCTGTAAAATCAATTGAAGATCTGCCATTCTTTACATTTTCAAGATAAACATCTGAAATTTGTACAGTTTAGTCCCAAAATAACATTCGAAAAGGTGTGCAAATGAAAAAAAAATCATTAAATTTTATTTCAGAAAATACAGTTGTCAACATATTGAATATTTCAAAAAATGAATGAATGAATTTTTAGGACATGCTTCAAAAACAAAAAATTCTAGATCAAAATGCGATATCAAGATTTTTCGATAGTACTTCCTGAAGCTTGTGATCTGTACTTCGAGAAGGTTCGATTGGTTTATTGAAAAAATTCAATTATTAATGAAATTTCGACAAAAATAAACAAATGTTGCTCCAAAATCCGTGAAATTTTTTGTTAAATAAAATTTAATAACGTTTATATAGAAAAAAATATGTTTACCTAACCAACATATATTAATATTACGACCTCAAACAAGGTATAGGAAGCGTAAAATTTGATTTTTATTTTTTAATATAAGTGTAAATTGTATCAAATACGAAATTACGTTTTTCAGTAAATTGACGAATTGTTCATTTTTATAAATGAGTTCCTGTTTAACATTTTTGTTCAGAATAGAAATATAAATTTATCTTTCAATGTACTTTATATTGGATCGAGAATATAATATTTGAATGTTAGAGTGAGATTGAACATCAGATAACACTTGATCGGTAAGTTTAGTGCTCACCTGACGCTCTACGTATAATAGTGGAGTAATATTAGATTTTAGCTTTTAGAAGTTGGGGGATGATGGTTACTTTTTACTGTACATATAAAAAACTACCATCCGTAAAATGTGTGCCTAATTAATTATTTAACAAATAAGTTGCCAAATTACATTGTATATTGATTATTAAAAAAAATTAATAAATAATGGTGCCACTCGCAAAAATGGAAAATTGAACATAAAAAAGGTGAATAAAATTTTTCTTCACAATAAAAACTGTAAGCCGCAGAATTTTTTTGCTAACGTGCGAAAAAAATGTGAGGCGGCGACTCTGAAGTGCAGCGCTGGAGGAGCACGCAGCCACGAGCGCTTTCCACTCAACTTGTTATAACTTTTGATCTAATTGATTAAATTAACATAACAAAAATTTAAATGAAAGAAAAAAATGCAGCTAACGAGAAGTCATGTTTTTAAAAGTGAAAAAATATTTATAGGAATAGTACGTAAATGAAATTACGTCAAAGCAGAATTCTGTCTAAAATCTTATTTTTTTAATTTTAAAAAAAAAAAAAAAAATCGAAGAATACAGAGCAAAATAGAGAGCTCAAAATATTGAATAATTTTAAAAAGTTACTAATTTGAATTTTGAAGCCATGCTTCAAAAACTCTAGTTTAAAATGTGATATTGAAACTTGTATATGGTATATATCGAAATTTGTTGAGTGGAGGCCACATTTTTCAACCAAATAAAACAAAAATACTTCTCATGAATCGGCTGATTTCAAAAATGGTCCAATAGTCTCAAAATGGCAGCTGTTGAGATATTTAAAAAATTCGTAATAATTCATTTCCATACCCAATATCGGCGAAGTATAAGTCGTTAGATAGAGCTTTATTAGCTCCACAACTTTCACCCGAAAATTTTTCTCCGAGATGAACACATAAATAAAAAATAGGTTGTTGTTAATTATCATTCATGAAATATACCTTTACGACTGGCCACGCTATCGTTTTTTCAATGTCATATTCCGACCTCAAAAACCCCTATAGCATCAATTTGGGTAAATTTTGCCGAACAAAAGTGTTTTTCATTGTTTAAACAATTAATAAACAAGCAGCGCACGAATATAAGTTTATAACTTTTTTCTGCAAGCAATTTCTAAGGAATATCAGAGGGTTTTAGGAAAATCCATGGAGTCCTCCAGGATTCCAAAATAATGCATGATTTCAAGCTATTTTTACCCCACTATATGAAGGTTATTTGAGTTCTTGCGATAAGATAGTCGTGTTGTCTGCCAAAATAGTAAACACCTCTCAATTTGTCCAAAAGCTGAGGGGTTCTCTCACTCAGATAGGATTCGAACCAAGTGAAGCTTCGTCCTCTGAAGCAGTAGAGAAGAAGCTTACGTAACAGTCAAAAGCTTCAGGTATGTCGCAAAACACTTCCTTTAGACTATAATATAGATTTTTCAGGAAGCGAAAGAGATTGCATCTCCCGTACTTTTATTGGTTTGAAAGCTGGATTAATTGTATGTAATTTACAGCACTTCATAAAATCATTTTCCGCTTCATCATAAGATTTTTATCATGAGCAAACAGGGACAGAAATACATAAGTACCAACTCGGTGGAGCCGTATCAATAGAAAATTAACCATACAAAATAAATTGGAACGGTTCATAATTGGAATTATTCCGGAACACCTCTCGAAAATTCTATATAACACTGACATAAGTACATGGAATAGTTTGTTCTAAAATATGTTACATCGATCGATCAACCTCAAAATATTTCACAACGAATTGACAACCTCCAAGGCGACAGAAGCACAATCACAGAAAGGATCATAGACACAAATCAGAAAAACACCCTTTGTGGTCTGTAAATGCAGTTTACTGAATTATGACAAGAAACGACGTCGGCGCTATCTGAAACTCTAGATAACTCCCTTTATCAAGTGGGCTGGTGTCCCCCAGTTTGTCCCAATATTTTACAGGTATAAGTGAATACACCATGGTTTTTAGACATCTCAATTGTGACCTTGGGATAGACATATGTCAAGGAAATCAGTTCTTAATTCAACTCAAGTTTTGATATGAATAAGAATTTTGAACTGGTTGTCGACGAGTGAAAAGTGTTTCGATATTTAATACTGATATTTTATACGTATATCATAGAAATAAAATGAAGAACACATTTCACTTTGCTGTTTCTACTTGTGTGTATAATTTCATTTGGACAAATTTATAGTCTATCATCAGAAATGGACTTGGAAGTTGATTTTTATACGCTTCTGATTTCCTTCAAACCTTATTTTAGTTAAATTTTTATTTTGGCAAATAACCGGAATGAGTTCTGGAACACCTGGTTTATACATATAATTTTCTCTTATTTTTCTTGATCGCGAAAAACTTGAGAAATATTGGAGATCTATAATAAATTTTTATTGTAAGTGACTGTTTTTGCTAGTATATTCCATATTGATTAAGAACCTCAATCATACATTCGAAATATCGGAATCACCATCCCGGATTGAAAGAATATTCAAATCTCCAATTTTATCTGACTTTAAAATGATCCACAATCACCAACATTCAGCTCCCTTGATAGCTCTCTAAAAGCACCTGGTACGTACATTTTATGTTTATTTGATGTCGGACTTGATATATACTTCCATTGGACGTTAATTCTTTGGTATCGATTTGACGTCCTCATCATACATACAATTGTTTCTACAAATCGTCCAAATTTGATAAATTCGACATAACGGTGTTTTCAACTCATAATCGTAATATGGTCCCTGTGGAAATGTTCGAAACAGACATCCTCTAGACACATGATGGATAATATGACCTCAATCGCCATGGTTTATTCTATTTGAGGGGATATTATAACGACATGGTTAATAAATTGGATATTGGTCGTTGGGACGCCTTCAGCCATCAGGATACGACTAATTGAACTTGCGAAACTCCGTGTATCGAGTTAATTTGGGAATCCATACATTCAAACTCATGAATAAGCTCGTTAGACATGATATATGTAATAACGTTTCCATCCAAAGTGTTGTAATATGGAACACTTGCATCGTGAGCCTTATCCTCTTCGTAACATTTGCAGCAAGCCGTTACGGTCTAATTTCAATTTTCTCTCGAGAAAAGGATATTATGGTTAGATACATAGACGTAGTCTCTGGAAGACTTTCGGTTGAACGGACCGACGAAATTCACTTCCTTGGCTATTTCTCAACGAACATGGCCATGATTGTGATGAGGAGATAAATCCTAGTTATACCATGACTCAAAGCTGCAATGAATTTTTTTACAAAAACACAGAGTGTCATTGCCTCAGAGCAATAGTGACTGAACTATCCGTGGCACACATCTGCAGATTGATATTGTTTTCTGATTGTTGGTAACGAATCATAATTATTATTCCATAACGCGCTACATTCCTTTCTGGACCTATTCCATAGGTTCCGATTGATATACTCTTCAATAGCCAATTCCACCACTTTCAAGGCCTAGAAAATAATTGAAACAGCGAATATATCATTGACTATCCTTCCTTCAGTTCTTATAATGAGATCTGTTTGAATCGTCAATTTCGAACCCAACAAAAAACCTAAAATTAATGACAATTCATATTTTAGTCCTGAAGACTTCAACATATTTTTTAGTACTGTTGCTGAAAATATTATCAAAACATTACCAAGTTCCTTCTTTACTACTTCTGCTCTCATGGAAAAATTACCATCGCCAAAATCAAGTTTTTTCTTAGCCCCAACTACTCCAGAAGAAGTTGTATCAGCCATAAGTAAACTTAAAAAAACCAGCTCAGAAGACGCTTTTGAAAAAATGCTCTACTTGTCAAAGAAACTTTGGATATTCTGCTCGAACCATTGGTCGCTCTCATAAATACGTGTTTTTCAGATGGCATTTTTCCCGATCTATTCAAAATCTCAAGAGTTAAGCCTTTACTCAAAAAAAATAGCAGTGAAACTCTGGACAACTTTCGTCCAATTTCAATAATCAATACGTTCTCGAAAATTATAGAAATCTCACTGAAAAACAGATTACCATACTATTTTGAATCTAAAAACTTCCTTGCCAACACTCAATTGGGTTTCCGCCAAAACAAATCCACAATAAAGGCACTGCTGAAGGTCGTGGAAGATATTGTTGACGGCCTCGAGAACAGGCAACATTCCATTCTCTCCATGTGTGATTTGTCCAAGGCTTTCGACTGTATCTCTCACGACCTTCTTTTAGAAAAGTTATCATATTACTGTTCTGTTCTTGAAAAACAGACAACAACTGGTTGAAATTCAAAATACAACATCTGAACTCAGGATATTGAAACATGGAGTTCCTGAGGGCTCTGTCCTTATTGTTTATATAAACGACATCTGTCAGCACATTACAGGACACTACCACCATTATTTCTGCTGACGATACATCACTTATCAATACTTTTTCAGATTCTTATAGCCTCAAAATTCTAGCTGACAATTCGATTGACTTTGCAAGAAATTGAAATTGGTTCTCTGCTAATTTCCTACAACTCAATGGTGGAAAAACGCAACAGCTGATTTTTTCCAGTAACAATAAGTACACCTCAGGAGCACACTGCAAGCTTCTTGGAATAACAATCGATGACACTCTCAGCTGGTACTATCATACTGAAAAACTGAACAGCGAGCTTTCTAGTGCAATAGGTATTCCTCATGAGAATCATCATATGTTGTAGGTTATGAATTATTGAGGCAAATATATTCTGGTCTGTTTCATTCTCGAATTAGTTATGGAACCATTTTATGGGGAAATTCCAGCAATGCGGTAATTATCTTCAGATCCCAGGAGAAGGCTATTCGCCTTCTAGCTGGTGTTGGACTCCGTGATCACTGTCGTCCCCTGTTACTTGATATGAAAATAATGACACTGCCATGCATTTATATTCATCAAACCCTCTGTGAAATACACTCAAACAAAGGGAGTTATACTCTTTGGTCTGATATTCACAAATACGAAACCAGATCGGCAAACCAAATAGCTCTTCAACGCTTCAGGCTCACTAAGTCAGAATCGAATTCTCTGAATTTGAAACTTTATAACAATTTGAGCTTAGGAGTTCGCGCCTTGAATGAAAATTGTTCCAATATTAACTTGAAAAGTTTTCTCATAAATAAATGTTTCCATACTGTAGAAGAATTTCTAAATGCATGAAAAAATGTTTACATAACTTTTACCATTTATATATTTATTTGTTTTTTTTTACAACAAAATATTTTTCAATGTTATTTTCAAATACATGTATATGTCGTTAAAATGAATGTTTTTACATATTATCCTATCTTATATATTTTACATATATAATATTTCTGTACAAGTTGACGTGCTATAAACCGATGTGTAAACTAGCTTAACAAAGTCTATTCTATTTCACTGATACTGCTTTTCACGGTGCTCATCTTTTGGAAATGATGCCATTTTCTAACACTCGTTCAAACAACTGTCAACTGTCATGAGTATGCACATATACAAAGGGTAGCTGAAAAGTTTGCAACACACATTCGAGCATGCTTACAGTTTTTTGGGTCTGACAAAACTCCGTCCTAGTATAGTTTGTTCGTCGACAAACCGATCTGGAATTTGCTTTTGCTTTTTCCATAAGTAGTTTCCCACTGTATTACGGTTTGAGTAAGCGGAGTTTCTCAAATTCAATGAACTTCAAATATCAAACTGTGCTAAGTTTTATGTATCCCTCTAGGGAGATTACCCCCAATCAGTGGTCGGCAGATTCTCAAGAACGTACATGGTCTGTAACGCCTACGCTGTATAATACAGTTAGTTGGTGAGATCAATTTGTAGATGGAATCTGTCTAGAAAAAATCAGCTCTAATGATAGCATTTGTGGCATAATACCCGAAATAACACTACTAACTAAAAATAAGTTATGAGCATAAAAGCCCCAGATCATATTGAAATAATAATTGACATAGGAATACCGCGTTAAAAGTGTAAGGATGAGTGAATCATTACAGGCAGATCATAATTCGACAATCAACCCTTTGGTCCTAATGAAACTGAACATTCGGTGATCATTCAAGGAAGCCAATCAATGAACTTTTGTTTGACACAGACAGCTATTGAATTCAATGTACCCTACGCCCATTCAGAGGGTGCCTTTGATATGTAAAGAGTAACTGTGAACAGGACATTCACTTGTAATAGGCTTTCTCATTTAGATGACAAATGACTAACTTTGTTTACCTGTCAGACCCAACGGCATTGACGGCGAACTTTTTTTTTAAGGAAATACAAATTTTCCGAGTTTTCCTATGGATAGTTGACTTGAATTTACATGGAGAAGAAAACTCACCATTAGAAAATATTCGTGTACATTATTTTATCTACGAATGAAAGGTTTTTGGCGGTATAAAATAGGTAATAAGTACTAAACCTACAAAGAAAGTTACGAACAGGTATGCAGGTGCATTTGTCATGAAGTTGACTGTTGACATAATGTGAAAATACCCCTAATTTTGAACTAAGCCAATCTTAAATTGTTATTTCAAAACTAACCAATAGCTATTCACTTTCCCAATAGCCAATCAGACTTTGGGTCCCAAAACGAACGCATGTGCCTTGAACATCTAAATGAAAAGGCCTATTGAGTCTTCGAACATTATCATATGTGCGCGATTACATACTTTAACAAAATGATATAGAAAACTATATAAGAATATTAAATAACCAGCATCAGGATTTGCTAGTACAACACTGGTATGCAGAATTTCCTTCAGTATTCATTGATGAAAAAATAATAACAATCCATAAACTAATAAACTTGATCAAAGGTGAATCATGTGCTCAATCACCAACAAAAATAATAAGAAAGTGTTGAATCGATATATTAAATGTAATATAAGAAATTCCAATTTAAAAAATAAAATAGCCCGAACGTGTAACGAACTTCTCGTAACCTTCTTATACATTCAAAATTGAACAATTTTAAGCCATCGTGACTGAGGGGAAAATAAGTCCGTTCTCTTTGCTAATTTGGCATTCGACCGAAGTGGGTCTGTGCGAGATTTCTGATAAGATTTATGAGTTTCCAATTTCAACTGAAGGCTAGTCACTGTTTTATTAATATATGAGTATATTTAATTAGGAAATGAAGTGCATAAAGTAAACAAAGTCATCTTCACAAAAAGATTCCATATAAATTGAAACACAATTGTTAGACCACAGGCGAAAAACAACTACTTTCCTAGCAAATACCACGCAGAACGTTGAATGATATTCACATGCCAATCCACGCAAACTTCCATATAAATGGATATTGTTCGCGAATGTTTCTTTCTGATAAGCTCGATTATGTTTAATTCATGTCGTCTCCGCCTAACAATCCGCATACCGCTTTCAGGCTTTTTGGCCCCCATCAGTACGGATTACGGTATTTGCTAGGAAAAAAGCTGCTTTTCACCTGTGGTCTACCAATTGTGTTTCAATTCATATTGAATCCTTTTGTGAAGACGACTTTGTTTACTTTATGCACTTCATTTCTTATTTTATCCTTCACTTGGCTTTTTCTTTCTTTAAATATATGCCAGTCGGGCAACTGAGCCACTCCTACTGAGAACGAATCTTTCATTTAGAATCCTATCGAGGTAGGATAAATGTATGGAGTGTTTCTTTCTGTCACTAGGTGCCGCCGGTTAAAAGTTATCTTCTCTGACGTACAAAAAGATGTTGTAAGCTTGATGGTGATTTCATTTATGTTGTGTCTCGCTTTGGCCAGAGCTTTTCGAATCTCTGGCTGGTGACTACTCCGTACTGATGAGGGCCAAAAAGCCTGAAACCGGTATGCGGATTGTTAGGCGGAGACGACATGAATTGAACATAATCGAGCTTATCAGAAAGAAACATTTGCGAACAATATTCAGTTATATGAAAGTGTCAGGAAAGTAGTTGTTTTCCGCCTGTGGTCTACCAATTGTGATTCAAATTATATTGAATCCTTTTGTGAGGACGATTTTGTGTACTTTATGCACTTCATTTCTTATTTTATCCTTCACTTGGCTTTTTCTTTCTTTAAATATATGCCAGTCGGGAAACTGAGCCACTCCTACTGAGAAGGAATCTTCCATGTAGAAACCTATCGAGGTAGGAGAAATGTATGCAGTTTCTTTCTTTCACTAGGTGCCGCCGGTTAAAAGTTATCTTTTCTGACGTACAAGAAGATGTTGTAAGCTTGATGGTGATTTTATTTATGTTGTCTCGCTTCGGCCAGAGCTCTTCGGATCTCTGGCTGGTGACTACTCCGTACTGATGAGGGCCAAAAAGCCTGAAACCGGTATGCGGATTGTTAGGCGTAGACGACATGAATTGAACATAATCGAGCTTATCAGAAAGAAACATTTGCGAACAATATCCATTTATATGGAAGTTTGCATGGATTGTCAGGAAAGTAGTTGTTTTCCGCCTGTGGTATACCAATTGTGTTTTAAATTATATTGAATCTTTTTGTGAAGATGACTTTGCACTTATGCACTCAATTTCTTATTTTATCCTTCACCTGGCTTTTTCTTTCTTCAAATATATGCCAGTCGGGCAACTAAGCCACTTCTACTGAGGAGGAATCTTTCATTTAGAATCCTATCGAGGTATGGAAAATGTATGGAGTGTTTTTTTCTGTCACTAGGTGCCACCGGTTAAAAGTTATCTTTTCCGACGTACCCAAAGATGTTGTTAGCTTGATGGTGATTTTATGTATGTTGTGTCTCGCTTCGGCCAGAGCTCTCCAGATCTCTGGCTGGTGACTACTCCGTCCTGATGAGGGTCAAAATGCCTGAAATCGCTATGCGGATTGTTAGGCGGACACGACATGAATTGAACATAATCGAGCTCATCAGAAAGAAACATTTGCGAACAATATCCATTTATATGGAAGTTTGCATGGATTGTCAGGTGAATATCATTCAACGTTCTGCGTGGTAGTTGCTGGGAAAGTGGTTATTTTTTGCCTGTGGTCTACCAATTGTGTTTCAATTTATATTGAATCCTTTTGTGAAGACGACTTTGTGTACTTTATGCACTTCATTTCTTATTTTATCCTTCACTTGGCTTTTTCTTTCTTTAAGTATATTTAATTATCCGCTCTTTCGTTAACGCTTTCATTGGTTTGTTAACCGGGTTTCGTTGTTTACACTTGCAATTGGACGCTTGGCATAGTAGCACCGCATGAATTTATAGGTTACGGTTTCAATTTTTCATCTCTTGCAACATCCGGATTCATCTTTGAATTTGATTGATTGATTGATTTCCATCAGATTTTGTTGTGGAATTCAGATAAACTTCTTGCGTGAGATTTTAAGGTTAACTCTTGTGTATTTGGTGAAAACAGTTCCTACGCTATATTCATTCTGGGTGCAAGATACCGACTTGGAGTGGAGGAGTAGCTACCTAACCGATACGATGTGATTATTCTAAGAGGAGTTCCAACCATAAGAAGCTGAGTCGATTATTCTGAGACATTTGAGAAATTCTCCTTCTGGGACAGCCTCTTCAGATAAGTATTTGTTTTTTTTTCCCATTATAATCTCTGAGATAACTCTATATGTTTCTCTTTGGGGAATGAATGCTACCTGAGAAAGTTGGTTATCTGTCCCACAGTATAGGTTGTTTTCCTCAAGTCTAAATTCTTGATTCAATATTGATTAGTTTCATTTTGTCGTAAACTCAACCAATTAACAGTGATAGTCTTATTTTGAAGATCTGCTAGAAATCAATCTGCTCACCGATCCCTTCCTTCGTAACGAAGAGGTATTGAGTACATTGAGGACTTTTCAGCCTCAAAAGAATGTATCTTTCTCCATTTGAGAGAAATATCAGGCTTATAGTTTCAAAAAACGGGATTTGCCACTCTCTATATCGCTATATCTTTGAATATACACCCCATACCACACGGTCCCTGTAAACCAAACCATTAATTTTTTCGGAAATGTATCCATTTCATTAAATGTATATTGATTAAGGCCGCAGAAGGAAATCATTATGGAGTCTACAGGGTGGCTCAAAAAAGTGTGACATATCAAAGTTGTGTTTTTATAAACGGAACACCCTGTATCTTGTTACACTTTTGAATAGGTCAAGAAAAAATAATATGATTTCATATGAGGAACTATGTACCTAACTATAACCGTTCTCGAATTATTGATTTTTTTATGAAAATGCTAGGTACAATTGGAAACTAAATAACATCTTTATGTATAGAAATCATCCCTTCGAATTCTGACCAAGCATTGAGAAGGTTTTGGGCTATTGATTTCGATAAAACCAGTTTCTCAATATTATACCGAATGTTCAAAAATCATTGTCACTTTTTTATAATTTCGGACAAGGATAACTTTGTTATTCCGAATAGAACACCCTGTATTTTTTTGGCCTGAACAATATAAAATTCAATTATTCTTCATTTCATATTGGGGTTCCCTATACCTTACCCAAATAGTTTTTCAGATATTGGCTTTTTCAAATAGTAGTTCTTATTTCAATGCATTCTTTGAATCAAGATAGCTTTGGAACGATATTTATTTGATTCGCTAACAGAATTCTCATTGGCAGTTGTTATACTTCACTTCATTGGAAATATTTACTGTTCACTGAAATGAAGTTATCTTTACATTCATTTTCTGACAGTTTATACAATTTTTTTATATTATTAAATTGAAACAACAACAAAATATGAAACACAAATGTATTTAATACAAAGAAGCTACTCGAAATGACAACAGGATGAATACAAAGAGCCACTCGCTCAGTGAAAGACTTCTTAACATTATATAACATTTGAGGCGTCACTCTTCGAAAAGCAGCCCTTATTCTCTCCTTCACATTTTCCAGTGTGGTTGGAGGAGTGTCGATAACCCCCTTTTCCAAGTATCTCCATAGAAAAAAATCGAGGCAAGTCAAATCTGGTGATCTCGCTGGCCAATTTTGTGGTCGTTTACCCTACCAATTCATTTATTCGGAAAGCACATATTCAAAAACTGTCTGACACTGAATTTGAAATGTGCTGAAGCTCCATCCAATTGTAACGACATCCGTTGTCTGATATTTAGCGGTACATTCTACAGAAGCTCAAGCAGATCATCTCGTAAAAATTGTAATAAATTTTGACCATTCAAGTTTCCATAAAAAAAGTATGGTCCTATAACTTGTGTACCTATAATTCCTCCCCACACGTTGAGAGACCATCTATTCTGGTGCGGAAGAAATGAGGATTCACATCACTATAATAATGGAAGTTGTGTCTGTTTACTAAGCCATTATTATGAAAAGTAGATTCATCAGAAAATAAAATGGAATCCAAAAAATTTTCAAACTAACTAAACTTGTCCAGAACCCATAGACAAAACTCGATTCGTCGATGGAAGTCTATTTCATATAATTCCTGGTGCATCTGAATACGGTACGGGTGAAATTCGTATTTTTTTATTACTTTAGAAATGCTCGGTCTGCTTATCCCTGTATCTTTCCCGATGTTACGTTGACTCGTATGAGGGTTTCCTATGATTGATATCATAATGAAACATTCATTTTCCTCATTTCCAATGATAGGTTTTGGTCTCTTTGCCTTTTCATAAGCTACACTTCCAGTCCTACTAAATTGATGTAGCAATCGTTTGAGAACCAACTTGTTTGGGTGATTCCGGTCTGGATATTTTTGGGCATACACCCTCGACGCCAAGAGGCAATTCTCTAAACACTCATAAATGGCTAAAATCATATCTATCCGCCCTTGAATGGGATAAGTTTTTATTTTCGACGCTAATAACTCAGTGAATGTTTTGAATAACGTAAAACACGATAACTGTCAATAAGAACTCTTTCAACGTCTTGATTCAAATAATGCATTGAAATAAGAACTACTATTTGAAAAAGCCAATATCTGAAAAACTATTTGGGTTAGGTATAGGGAACTCCAATATGAAATGAAAGATAATTGAATTTTATATTGTTCAGACCAAAAAATACAGGGTGTTCTATTTGAAATAACAAAGTTATCTCTGTCCGAAACTATAAAAAATGACAATGATTTTTGAACATTCTGTATAATATTGAGAAACGGGTTTTTTATGCTTGGTCAGAATTCTAAGGGATGATTTCTATACATTTCGATGTTATTTAGTTTTCAATTGTACCTAGCATTTCCATAAAAAATCAATAACTCGAGAACGGTCATAGTTAGGTACATAGTACCTCATATGAAATCATATAATTTTTTTCTGACCTATTCAAAAGGGAAACGAAATGCAGGGTGTTCCATTTAAAAAAACACAACTTTGATATGTCACACTTTTTTGAGCCACCCTGTAGACTCCAAAATGATTTTCTTCTGCAGCCTTAATCAATATACATAAAATGAAATGGAGGAATTCCCGAAAAAATCAATGGTTTGGTTTACAGGGACCGTGTCGTATGGGTTGCCCCACCCTGTATAAACGAATATATTTGTATGTCTAGGTAGATTTCTATCTATCGAGAATTTCTTCTGTTGGAAGAATTATCATTACTTTTATCTTTATTTGAGAGTTTTATTGTGGCCACTCGGAAGGAGTGTGGTCAGAATTTCTGTATCGTTATCAAAACTATTTTTTCTCTGAATAATTACCAAAATATTTCGATTTTGAGATACTATATTTTTTCTCTGGAAAAAATATATTTTCGTTATCGAACACTATACTTTCCTCTGGAAACAAGACTTAGTCCTTGTTCTCGAGATATCTTCATTCCACCTTTTTGATGATATAATATTTCCGTTCAGCTACCTTCACTATTTTCACTCTGTACTCTTCTAGAACCTTCCAATAAAGTGTCAAATATTATTCCAATTTGGTTGGTTGGTTTTAAACTGACGAGCCAGAGACAGGGTTGGCACTTAGCTTCCCTTGACACTGCGACCAGCTGGGGTCTATTGTATCACTCTGTCGTCAGTGGTTCCTCATTAAAACAGGTTTGTGCCTCCAATTAGGTTTAGTAGCCTGTTAATAAGGTTCTTCGGATTCCTGCCTGTTTCCGGGCTGATCTCTCCAAAGGTTTTGTGTCGCCTTCTACTTAGGGCGTCACAGTCGAAGATAATATGAGAGGTTGTTTCCTTCTCTTCATCACATAGCCTACACTCCACGGTTTCCCTGCGTACTCTGATGGTGTATAGGTGTTGTCTTAGGCCGCAGTATCCAGTCAATAGACTTACGTGCCTTCGTTCTGTTCAGGTTCAGAAGGTCAGCCGTCAGGGTCCGGTTTGGATGCCCTACCATGACTTTGCTGTGTATTTGTCCGACAGTTTGATCCCAATATTGTTGGTGTCTAATTTTTATCCACTCATCGATCAGGGTCCTGCATCGGTTTTTACTAATCCCATGCACCGGTTCTGGCCCTGTGAATAGGGTTTCAGATGCTTGTCTAGCTAGCTGGTCCGCTTTTACGTTGCCTTCAATGCCTCCATGACCTGGCACCCAGATCAAGGTGACCTTGTTGTGTTTTGCCAGCTCGATGAGGTTCTGAAGGCAGTCCCAGACCAGTTGAGGACTTATCTGTATAGAGTTGAAGGCTTTGATAGCACTTCGACTGTATTCCAATTTGAATATTGAAATAATTTGTTGGAAATTCTTATGGGTGGTTTTTTACTGCTCAGTGGATACTTTCACAATAACAATACATTTTTGAAGAAATAAATCAATCAAACTAAACAGTTGTTTATGATTTTTGAGAAATATTTTTATTTATCTGAATGGTAATTTCTTTTCTGTTATAGATATGGATCAATATTTCAATTTCTATTCAAGAAATTTAACTTTATTGTAATTTTTTCCAGTTATTTGTATGTACTGGTTGACTTTTCTTCACTAGTTGTATCCGACCATTTTAGGGTTAATTTAATTAAAATTTGATACATAAGGATATTCTTCGTTTCCCCCAAATTGTAACTATTTCTGATCTCCATCGACTTATTCACATGTATGTACCACTGTGGGGAGCCAAATACTGAAGACAAAAGGATTGGTAACTAAGGAGGTCAAACAGCAGTCTACTTCCAACCTGGTCTGTGAAATCTATCACACTCACCCACCAAGACCATCACTGCTGTGCTGAGACCATCAGCGATCAAACCAGTCTTCGGAGTCTCTTTCACCGAAGACCATTTTCAGCCAACCCAAACCTCGGGTATACGGTACCCATGACCATATTCGGCTGGAATCAGAGAATTGATGTAAATGGTCAAATTTTGATTAACCAATCTTAGCTTGGGGATTTTATCCTAGTGAATTTCTCTTAAATTCTTGTACATTCAAATTCATTCTATTTTCTATTTTTTTCATTGTCAATTCTATTTTGTTGATGTTCAAAAACTTTGTTCAGAAGGAACAAAATTTGTTAACTTGAGTTCCTGTATATGTATTCTGCCTGTCCATACAAGCTAGGTAACATTCACTAATTCTGCACATTTTCTTACGTTTGATTTTTGTCTTTTGCATGTCTGGCGCCCAAATAGCAGACAAGTTGATTATTGCATAATTTTTCCAGTGGCCTTATCTTGAAAACTATTGAAAGTCGTTAATTGAACCTTACTCACGACCTTACCGAATCAAACTGAGCAGCCCATCGGCCAAGTGATCTCCTCTTTTGTTATTCAATCAGATTCTCCAAATTTGATATTTAAAGAGGAACAGCGTGTTGCAAACTTTAGAAAAGATGGAAGCAAGATGACCAGAAAATATTTTCGGAGGTTAACTACTAAAGTTGATACTGTAAACAGTCTCACGCAGTCGGAGGCATCTTCTTTAACTTATTGGAGGAATATCATTGCTTCCGACTGCGTAATATTGTTTACATTATCAAGTTTTTTAAGACTTTATGCAGTCGGGTTTTATTATTTTTGAATTTTTATTTTTTATTTTACACTTTTTAGTTAGGATTATCAACAATATGGCGTCTGGTTGTCGCCATATTGGATTTTGCCACAATATGACGTTTGATTGTCGCGATATTGCATTTTGATTATTACTGTCAAGATTAAGACAATTCGATTGACGTAAAAATCATCAAAATCGACATTCCATTTGGTCTCCAGAGCGTCACAAAAAAACAACATACATAAATACATAGGCTGATAAACACATTACTTTCCCCCCTTTGCGCAGTCGGGTAATAAGGATGCCTCAGACCAATGAATCAGTAATGCTCAATGAACATTGACTTGAACGATATCTGAAATCTTAAGTAAATCGATAATTAATAATGGAATATGGTCACAGGAGAGAAATTAAGTGAGATTGTTATTGGAAATGATCCGGCATTGATCTTTACTAGCTAAGTTTTAAGTATATATTCATGACTGTATGAATATTGACTATTTCAATCCATCGGTGAACCATAATGTTTGTTTTTATCTTGGCTCATGGAGACTTATATTCTTATTCCATTTTTATTTGGAAGTATTTGGGAGATCAGGAAAGTACGCAAATTTGAAAACCCACGCATTGAAACCGTATACAGGGTGCAGACTGAATTAGCCGCTCAATTTTGTTTCCAAGTTATATTTCCCAAGGGAAGTAAAGCCCTCTGTATGGTTTACTCTGTGATTTACTGTAACAACTTGGTGAAGACAAAAGAGTAGGCACGACAATACTCTGATTCAGTGTGATGGATTGGTCGCAACTTCATAAATCTTTGCTATACTAAAGACGATAACGGTCTTTTTGTTGAAATAAATGTCATTACATACCGAATACCGAAAGCAAAATATCTTGCTAACTTGTGTATGCAATCGAAGAGACGTGCTTTTCATTATACACAACGGTGATAATTACCCAGATGTTGAAGTCTCCTGTAAAGGCTATATGCACTTCCATACCAATAGTATGTGTGATCGGTTTTTGTTTCAAGTAGATATTCAAGGCCTACCATTTCCTCAAGCGGTTTGATGCGTGGCGTTAATGCTACTTCATTGATCTGCAGAGGTTGGTGTCTGAGGTAGCCGAAACCATGAGAATGAAAGACATATCTGCTGATACACAAGTGTGCCAGGTACCACAGTCCATGCGAAAGTGATAACTATTCGGATATCTATCCTAGCAGATACTCGGCTACCTCAGAAGAGGAGTACCTCAACCCTCCTGGTTGCATATTAGTATCCAGAACAATTTTGCACTGTCGTCAGGGAAAGTGGTATCGCCATTCACCAATGGTTCTGATTCTGTTTGACCTATTCTGCTTGTAGACTGGAGCTCCACCAACAAGTGCATATTGCAACCGAAGTCTCCCATTGTGGGTTATTTTCCAAAATTTCGAAAAATCTTAAAGTTGCACAAATTTGGGGAATCATGATTCCACGTTTTCCAAACGTTATAATGTTTTCGCTTATTTCAATTCTCTCAAATCGAAGATAGGTTAAAATGTCATTTTCATCATAGTACCAGAATTTTTTTCAATTGAAAAATGCTATTGATCTAAATTTTTCAATCCGTTCAGTCGATGGACATAAGGTTCGTGCTTATACTTACAGATTGATCATCGGTATAGTTACTCTTGATCTAAGGACAATGCTATGAAAACAAGAGGATTGAATGTGATGAAAATTAATGAAAAATCACGTGCAACTCAGTGCAACTCCCAATTGTTTAAGTATACCTGCCAAAAGTAATAGTGAGTTCGCTCTGATATTTCTCCAAAGTAAAGTAATAAAAGTTTAGTGAATTTATTTTATTTCCTTATGATTGAATAGGAGATTTTCTGGAGGATTCAATGGTTCTAGTGGAACCTTGATAAAACACTGTTTCGTCGAAATATAAACGTTATATTAATTAATATCCTATTTTCACCAGCATTTAACATGGTTTTTGCTCCTCTTCATGTGGACTGATAGAGAGCATAAAAAATGGGTAATGAAAAACCTTCTAACAGCCGTTCAACTAGGTCAAATTCAGGGTCGTCCGAAGGAAACCAATTGTATGAAATATTAACTGATATTAAAAAGAATATGGATTGTTGTTTTGCAATTATAAATAATCAAAGTTCGAAAATTGAACAACTTCAGATTGGAGTTCATAATTTGAACAGCCATATCAACAGGAAAAAGATCAGATATCTTACGCCGCTGCTATAGAAAATAAGAAAAATGACAATCACATATCAGTTGTCAAACCAAAAGATGATAAAGATTCAAAACTAGTAACGGAAGATCTCAAACAGAATATAGATCCTGCAGAATTACAAATTGGGTTGAACACAGAACAAAATGCCAGACATGGAGAAGTGATATTTAAACGTTCAAATTCTGAAGCACTGACTGCAGTAAAAGATAACATCAAAAATATAATGGGTGAAAGATATGAAATTCAGGGACCAAAAAGAATCATCATTACAGGCTCAGCAGATGAAGATAAAAATGTAGAACCAAAAGACCTACTAGTTAAAATCATTCAGCAAAATAAAATACCCCAAAAAGAGGATTTCAAGTTTCAGTATTTATTCTTATATCTTAGAAATAGCGGTACTCAATCAAATGATGGAATATATTGTTAAAAATTATATTCTCTCTTCGTACCAATCAGGATTTCATGAATCTCATTCGTGTGAGTCAGCACTACAACTTGTAATATCAGACATGAAGCAAGCCTTAGATAAACCTGTAGTTGGAATATGTGCCGTTTTCATTGATATAAAAAGGGCATTCAGAACAATAGATCGCGAAATATTTATATTTAAATTAAAGAAATAGATAGGATCACGAGTTACCTGAGCAATCGATATAAAAAAACTAAAATGAAAAACATAGAGTCAGAATATTTTTGACCAAAAAAGTGTGCGCCACTGATTTTTTGCAATTTTTGTTTTTTTTTCGCATTGAGCAACTGAAACTACAACTTTTTTATATTCAGCTTTTTTTCGTATTTTGCTTTGTTTTTGAAAAAAAAAACATAAAAACCACTTTATTGCATGTCCCTGGGACAACAACAAAAAGTTTGAACTACCAAATCATCAACAAACTGGGGTGTACTTGTTATTTTTTTTCCATATCAATAATACATTCTAGTCTAAGAAATTGTTATCTAAAGTAATGCAAGCAATATTTTTTTTTATTAAAGTCATCTTTTGAATCTTTAAGTCATCTGTTTTCGATGAAACAAAGAACGTTGATTATTACTGCAGTATTTTGAAAGTGAAGTTAGAGTGCCATGGAAGGAAAAACAATTGTTCAAACAAATTTGACTTTGACATAACTTGAATCAGCATACGTAATTATTTGATTGTAATCCTTTGAAGTGTTTTTGAGAGTTTTAGGCTATAAAATTCGTTATTGATAGTAGAAAATGGTTCGGTTTACGAACTCAGAAATGGCCGATATGCATTTTGTCTATGGAATGGCCCAAGGCAATTCTAGAGTGGCTAGATGCATTCATCAAGAAAGATATCCTCATCGCATTGTGCCAAATAGACAAACATTTGTAAGAATACACGAAAGGCTGTGCGAATCAGGCACCTTCCAAAGGTCAGCTGTTCTTATTGGGAGACCTGCAACGTTAAGAACAGTGGAGCTGGAGGGAGCAGTTTTACGTGAAGTTGGGCGTAGCCCCGATACAAGTACATGCAAAATGGCACAACAATTAAACATTTCTCTCTTACTGAATGGAATATTTTGAGGGACTATTAACTGTATCCTCACCACATACAGCGTGTGCAAGTGTTATTACCTGCGGATTTTCCCGAGCGAGTAGTTTATTCTGCTTGGCTTTCGCAACAACAGGCAGCATCTCCGACATTTCTATCCCGTATATTGTTCACCGATAAAGCGTGTTTGTCCCGAAATTCAATTATGAACTTTCATAACAATCATATCTGGACTGGAGAAAATCTCCATGCGGTTATAAGATATCATTATCAACAGTTTTCCGTGAATGTATGGGTTAGTATTGTGGGTGATTATCTCATTGGGACTCATTTTTTACCCACGATATTAAATGTTCGAGAGTATCGTCATTTTTTGGAATTTGTGTTACCTGTACTTTTAGAAAATGTCTTACTGGCAGTAAGAGGAGGAATGTGGTTCATGTATGATGAGGCCGCACCTCATTCCAGCATAGTAGCACGTCAATTTCTGGATGCAACTTATGGAGAAAACTGGATCGGTCGCGTAGGTCCGTAGTCATGGCCACCCAGGTCACCGGATTTAAATCTCCTAGATTTCTTCTTTTGGGGACATTCAAAGTCCCTCGTTTATGAAACTTCAGTCGACACTGGAGGAGAATTCATCCAACGGATACGGGATTCATGTGATCAGATAAGACATGAGCCGCAAATATTTCAACGTGTTAGGCAATAGATGTTAAGACGAGATGATGCTTGCATTGAAGTTGAAGAAGGACATTTTGAGCAACTATTGTGAGTTTTGTGTTACTTATTGTAAAATGTTTTTTTACTGAAAAAAATTGCGTACCATTTGTTTAAGTGTGGTTTTGATAAGGGGTTCTTCTTGTTTCATGTTTTCTTTAATTTTCGGCGTAACCACATAACAATAAAGTTATTTTTATTATTTTTCTCGAAAACAAAGCAAGATACAAAAAAATGCTCGGAATAAAAAGTTGTAGTTTTAGTAGCTCAATGCGAAAACAATACAAAAATTGCAAAAAACTCAGAAGAGCACATTTTTTTCTCAAAAATATTGGTTAAGGTGCCTTATGGATCGCCACTGGGCATGATATTTTCAATCTAGTTGAAGCTTAATCAGCCCCTTGCTACCCCTAATAACACTCCAAATTTCAACAAAATCGGCCAAAGGATTATTAAGATATTTAGGAAAAAATTATTTCTTTTGAAAATGTTGACACCTAGTATCTTGAAAACGAAGCATTATCGGACCTATATTTATATGAACTTTTCGTCTTAGAACTACTCAAAGAATCGCCCCTTCAAGTTTGGCCACTTACTTACATAACACCCTGTATAGGGATTCTAATTAATTGCCATACTGGTACCCCTAAGCGCTGAAATGAAAGTAATGGACGTTATCATGGAAACGACATTTATGTTTTGGGTCACAAAATTTCATGCATGTCAGCGTTTCGGGCACAGTCAAACTTCCACGTGATTCCAGCCTATGTAAAATGCAGCGAGTGGTTATTAACAAACGAGTGTGCTTCGAATACGGCGGAGAATATACCGCAAATTACCGAGGGTATCCAAAATATCCCCATCCTGCCAAAAATACAACATGAAATCTCATGAAAAAATAAAAACGAATTATGAGAGCTTATAAGGATCTTTGAGGAAAGTCTGTAATATATACGTACGTTATCCCTGACACATACACTTTTTGAAAGTATATATTAGGATTTATAAGTACCTAGATGTAATTCATAAGCATACACGAATACATGGGGTAAAGGTTAAGAAAATAGGATCACCCAGTATCTTCACGAAATTTCCACAGGAGCTTAAGAAGACGATAAAAACAGTATAGCAATCGAAAATTTAGCGCGGAAAAGATAATTTTAGGAGATATGGGCCCCAGAAGGTCCATAAATAGAGGTTATGGAATAACACTTTTGGAAACTCCAAACTGATATAAAGAATAGCTTTTTGCACTAAAATATTAACCCTAATCTCATTTAATGTTTAAGTAATATTAAAATCACTTAATGATCAATAAAGACATGAAAAAACTCCGATTATATTTCATTAAATTTTTCACATGAACTCTCAAAAATCAAATATTGGTGGTTGCATTGATCTTGGCGTTTCATGGACATGCCATGTTGCCAACTATTCAAGTGAATTTGGCCAATCCGGATTTTCGCAAAATGTTCACGACATTGTTCTATCTTATCTATTATGAAGTGACTGTATCTATTATGAAGAGCATTATTTGCTAATAAAGAGTTATATATATAATCACAGTTAGGTTAGGTTGTGTTCCTTTGTAAGGTTAATTAGCATGTTTTCAAATTGGATAACAAGGTTGATCAAGTTAGGTTAGGTTGTGTTCTTTCTTTATACGTAAAAAATTAATTGGATCGAAATTTTCGCGAGCGGAGCGTCGCTTTATAAGGTTGAGCTGATCAACCTTATGAAGCGACGCTCCGCTCGCGAAAATTTCGATCCAATAAATTTTTTACGTATAAAGAAAGAACACAACCTAACCTAACCAAAAATTTTTTAAAAAAAAAACCAACCTTCAACCTTGTTATCCAATTTGAAAACATGCTAATTAACCTTACAAAGGAACACAACCTAACCTAACTGTGATTATATATATAACTCTTTATGAGCAAATAATGCTCTTGCAAGCTTGCTAGGATAGCAAGGTTAGCCAAGTTAGGTTGTGTTCCTTCTTTTTGAGTTAGAATATGATTTGATCGAAATGTTTGCGAGCGGAGCGAAGCGTCGCCTTGTAAGGTTGATTAGTTTGCATTCAACTTGGGTAACAAGGTTAGCCAAGTTAGGTTAGGTTATGTTCCTTCTTTTTATATAAGAAATTAATTGGATGTTTTCTTGTATGCCTGGCCGAGACACGCCGAAGGCTCAATATGTATGACGCATTGAATTTCAGTATTTTCTTTTTCCCTTTGGGAGACATAGGCAACGTCGCATATCAATGAACTTCAAGATTTGGGTAATCATAACACAAATAACACAATCATGAACGTTTGAATTTTGACATTTCTTCTGTAAAATTATATGAAAAGTAATCGGAGTTTTTTCATGTCTTTATCGAAAATTAAGTGATTTTAATATTACTAAAACGTAAAACGAGTGTGCAGTTACTATTTCAGTGTAAATAGAAATTGTTTATATCAGTTTATAATTTTCAAAAGTGATATCCCATAACCTCTCTTTATGGACCTTCGGGGGACCATATCCCCTAATATTATATTTTCCGCGCAAAATTTTCGATTGCTATACGGTTTTTACTATGTTTCGAAGCACCTGTGAAAATTTTGTGAAGATACTGGGTGATCTCATTTTCTTTACCTTTTCCAATACATGGTATATGAGTTTGTATTAGGCAGTGGTTGTTTAAGGAGAGTATAAGATTCAATGAGAATTCCACAACGATGTTATATGCTCATTCACAAGCTTGTGAACGTATGAGAAATGTGTGGAAATTCACAACTATAATCATATTGGGTATTTTGTGGAGACAGTGGGTTCAGGACTCGATGGTTTGGATCAGGAATTCCTTATCGAGTTTTGTGCGATTCCTATAAGCTTTCATACGACAGAAAATCACTGAAAATTCACAAGTGTCGATAAGAAAACAAGGATACATAGTATGAGAGTTCTATGCTCATTCACAAGCTTGAGAACCTATGAGAAATTCACAAATATAATCTTATTGGGTGTCGTGTGGAGAAAGGGGATTCAGGATTTGATGGTTTGGATTCCTTAGCTAATTTTATGCCACTCCTATAAGCTTTCATATATTACTCAGAATCACTGAGAATTCACAAGTTTTGATAGGAAAACATGGATACAGAGTATAAGAGTTTGTATTAGGCAGAGATGGTTCGAAGATACTATAAATAAGATTCGATGAGGTAATCCACTTTCGGTTACAATTATATTCTAAGCTCATTCACAAGTCTGGAAAAGTATGAGAAATGTGTGAAAATTCACAATTTATAATATTATTGGGTAACGTATGGAGAGAATGTGTTCAGGATCCGATGGTCTGTAACAGAAATTCCGCATCTGATTTTATGCGAATCTTTAAAGATTTTACGTGGCTCAAAATAACTAAGTATTCACAAGTTCCAACGAAGAAGCGTGACAGAGATAATTTATAAGAGTCTCTGTATCAGGCAGTGTTAGGTTTAGGAGGCTATGAAGTTCATATAAGGTATTTGAATTACAATAATATTCTATGCTCATTCACAAGTTCGAAAACCCATGAGAAATGTGTGGAAATTCACAAATTTGATGTTGCTTTGTGTCTCTCCAAACGGAATGATTCTAACTTTTTCCATCTCTGCAAAGTGATATTGCATCTTGAAAATGTGTTTCCCATTTCTTCTGATCTTCCTGATGATCGTGGAAGCGTGAAATAGACTTTCATCGATAAAAATGTATTGAAGACCCAGTGAATGCGATGCTTCTCTTGCGTCAATGGTACGAATGATTCCTGGTGGGTACTCTCTTTTGGAAAACATTATTCTTTGCCTCATTCATCTTTATGAGTTCTCAATTAAGACTGGAATAGAAAATCCAATCACTATATGAATGAAAATACAAATTTTCAATTTCAGATTTTTTCTTTTGAGTTAGGGCCTTTTCAGAATATCTATCAGATGTGATTCAATGTCCAGCGTGGCTTTCACCGGGAAATTAGTTGCTTTCTGTTAGACATTCACAAAAAATAACTTCATTTTTATCGTGGAATTTTCAATTCACAGAAAAATATTTCTATTCAATATTCAATTGAGAATGTTTCTTTTTTCAACTTATTGGGTATCTTGTGGAGAGAGTGGTTCCAGGATTTCATGGTTTCGATCAGGAATTCCTCATTGAATTTTTTGCGACTCCTATGAGATTCATATGACTCAGAATCATTGAGAATTCACAAGTGTCGATAAGGGAACGAGAATACTTCATGACGTTGATACTTCTAAATACCTGAAACCCATTCCACTTGCGAAATTGCAATATGAAATGATGACGGTAGTTATTTCAACATTTCGTTAGAATACTAACTCTCTTCACAAAATGATAGCCTCCTGAGTATGATTGGATGGTATTGTGAAATATTCTTACTTTCAAAGTTCCCGCCATATGCCCATAAGATGGTTTGGGCCAATCCCAAAGCAAAGATATTGTCTCCTATAGGGGGTATAGATTATTGACAATCTTTGTTATGCTGTCTAAGGTAAAATTATTTGTTGTGCTTATTTTTGGTGCTGGTATGAGCAAAGTGTGGCAACATGCCTCGTAAATGAGGTTGTGAACGTTCTTCCCATTCATCCAGGTAAGCTGATACTTTATTTTTATTTTATTCTTATTTTTATTGATTTAACAGAAAGATGAGGCTATCCAGTGACAGAATCACACAGATTGAATATAATAGGTAGATTTAACTAAAACAAGACTATACTGAGTTACATAATTGTTGAGTACCCTAAAGGAAAAGAAATAATATTCTAGACTGTGGAAACAGATAGTTACAGTTGATGTTTATGCAGTGTTTGATTGACCACATACAATATTAAGGAGAGTAGGTGTTAACAGTAGCAATGGTGTTAATAACGAAAAAGAAAGAAGTTTCACATATCTCCAATTTATCAACTAGATAAATCAGATATAAATTACAAATTATTCAGCGCAATATTTCGAGAGCAACTACTTAACAGTTATAAAGCACATACTTCAATTTTCTCTTGAAACTTATCAACCTGGCCGAAAAAATATCAAGGTCGTTATTAGGAAAACAATAACAGAATTTCATACATCTAAATAGTGGTGAATTTGACATAAAATTGGTAGTTATCCTACCAGGTACGAAGAGTAACCGATGTCGCACAAAGTATCTAGTACTATTCAAGAGGAAAACACTTGTACAGTATGGAGAGTCTATCATGTCATTGAGAATTTTGAATACAAAACAGATGTCAAAGAATTGCCTTCTCAGGTTTAGAATTTCAAGCTTGTAAAAAGTGACATTACAGTCATATGAGAGGAAGTGACGTCTTTTATACCTATTATAGATAGAGAATAATATGTGTGAGAACTTCCTCAAAATATAGGTATGATACACTTCTTCAAGCGTATATACCGAGGTAAATACTCTATTAACTCGCATTAACGGTCGTTTTCTGGCTAAATTCCAGCGTTGAATCGTAATAAATGGGATTGATGACTAAAAAATGACCTAATGACCACAATACTACACGAAAAATAAAACTAACCCAACTTTTTTAGTTGAGGCCGTTGCGGGCTGATGTTCCATTTTCTGTATGCAAAATCTCTCCTAGCTATTTTGCAGTGGATGAATGAAAATTTCCAAATACCCACCTCTATAATAGACTGGCATAGAGTCTATCGATTACTCAAATAATATATGATTGTTGATTGAGTACAAAAAAATATTGTTGGTTGCAAAATAAAAGTTTTTTGAAATAGTTTGTATTTGAAATGCACATGAATACTGAAATACATCAAATGCCAGAAAATTCATTTAGATGAAAGCCTAATATTATGATTTCTTGGTAGTTGATGGGACTGTAATTTATGAAACTCAAGCATACTTATAATTTTGTAAATGTCTCTTTGAATGCATGTAGACCATATACCTACAGAAGTTTTCATTCTAGATGTACAATTTATTATTTTTGTTATCTGGAAAAATTTTTTTGAAGCGGATGGTGGTGGAGTAGCTCCAATCCATGAAAAGTGGCTGACCCCCGGAAAAAAGAGGTTTGGTGGCATTTTTCATGAACACTAAAAACAGGTGAATGCCCTGCATTCAATTCGAAGATATATAGGTAGTGTAGCTAGGACATTTTTTTAAGAAGATGAGACTGATTTATTCGTCTGAAGAATAATGTTTCCATAACATACTTCAGTTTCCTATTCACTCAGTAGATGAAACTGTACAGGGTGTCCCCACTAAAAGGTGTCACCCCCCCATTCATTCTCGTCATTCTCAACATATAATGATAAGTATTCTCAAGTTAGTAATATGAGAATATAGCTCAAGAGCACCAACGATTTTCTACATTTGAGGCATTACATTAAAAATGGTTTTTGAATTTTCAGTCCATGTTCAAAGTAAAGTGCGTTCTTTAGTTTTAAAAAAAAAAACTATAATTTTATTTCATAGTACGGACAAAACTGAATTTATCATCCCGGAGGCACGTGTGTTGGTCGCAGAAAGGAAAGCATATCGACTGGTCATTCTAGATTGGAAACCATGGATCAGTGACTCACCTGGAGAACGTTGAGACGAAGGTTTCTGGGAGGGTAACACAAAGGACCCTGCAACAAACCCCATGGAAAGTGGCTCTCGGTGAAATCGGCTGAAACTTTAGGATATTGTAGATATCGATGTCCTGATTTTCCATGGGCGTCAGGTCCAAAAATGGACAATTTTGGAAAAAATCAAGGTCAAAGACTCTCAAATTTGCGTTTTCAGCTATAAGTGGTAGTTTCGTACGCCATGAACAGATCGGTTATTCCAACGACTCGATATTCCCGAAATCCGATGGAAACCTCACCGAGGGGTATTCTGGAGTCGCAGATGACGAATCTGGGGTCAGAATTTGAAAATCCAAGTAAGTGGTCCCAATATAGCCCCTCCCCCTCCCCCCAAAAAAGGCCATTTTTCCATATTCGCGAAACTCGATGATACTTGACCCAGGGAGTTTTCAGGGTCGCTGATAACGAATCTGGGGTCAGAATTTCAAAATTCACGTCATTGGTCCCAATATGACCGCCCCCCCCCCAAAATGGCCTATTTTTCGATATTACCGAAACTGGATGAAATCTCAACCCGGAGGGTTTTTGGCGTCGCTGAACACGAATCTGAAGACATAATTTGAAAATTGACGTCAGTGATCACAATGGCCCCCAAAAAAGGCACATTTTTCGATTTTTCCTGAAAATTCGGTTTTTTCTAGGAGGTTTTAAGGCGACTGGTGAAGTTTCCGTTTTCGAGTCGGAATAATCGATATAATTGTGGCGTACGAAACTACCACTGATAGCTGAAAACGCTTTGACAGCCTTTGACCTTGATTATCTCAAAAACTGTCCGTTTTTAGATTTATAATATTCATCGTTTCCATTCAATTAATGTAAACTTGAGGATGTAAAAATCCAGGAGCCGTGTGTGACTTGCGGAACAAGTGACGTCAGATATATCTGTTGAATGACATCAATTCATTGTTGAACAACAAGAATTCGTTGCTATACGTCACAAATGGCTGTCAGAAAACAAATTCCATGTTTTGTGTGCAATCGTAATTTCGTAAATACAGCAAACTGCGGAAGTGATTGGTGATGAGAACATAAATGAATGGAAAATCGCTATCGTTCGAAGGGATGCGAATAATCATCCACCTCTTGAGTTCGATGGTAAGTGCAGACTTTGTAATAGGTCGATAAATGCAGAAATAGCCGAAATTGAAGCTAATTCAAGTGTACTGCGGTTGAGTGTACTAACACAAACGGCTAGTAGATCGTGCGTTATATGCAATGAAATCAATGACGTTCACATGCTATCAGTCACATGTAGAGTAAACGCATTTGTGATTAAAAACATTTACATACCAGAGAACGTTACGTCATGTGCAGTCCATTCAGATGAAAATGTATGCTTTCCAAGGTTGTTACTAGAAGGTCTAAGATCAGTGAACAGACCTAACGCTATCAACGGACATCAATTGCAACTTTTTTTGAACCAAATGAGAAATACAGCTAATGATCAAGGTACATTTAACGATGGAAATAGTTTTACTGATACCGATTTCAAGTGCCTTTCTCTCGTCACTAAACGATATTTTCGTCAGCTTTATGCGTATTGAGATCTAGTTGAAATACAATGAGTCAGAAGATTCATTAATGAGAAACATTTATCAACGTTTCTTTGAGAACTTAAACATGGTACCAATGATTTTTTGAAGGTCATATTCAAGTACCATAGCCAACAAGCTATGAGTCTTGCTATAAAACTTCTGAGAATATCCTTATTGCAGAGATTTGTACCACAAAATGTAAGTTTTCATGCAATAACACGACAAAACTACATTGAAAGGCATGTTACAGAGTTTGCAAATGAGCTCTATAATATGGAGCCGCTGAGGGTCATCGCTGCTGTTGATGCAACATATACGTACATAGAAAAAAGCAAGTTCCGTGTATTGCGGAAGTCTTATTATTTGCACAAACATCGGCATTTGAATAAACCTACTATGATCGTTGCACCTAACGGCTACATTTCAAGCGTACTTGACCCGTATTTTGCAGATAGTCGCAATAACGATGCTACAATTTTATAAATAGAAGTCGACAGAGATGCTGATGACATGCATGAGTGGTTTCAAAATGGAGATATTTTTCTTGTTGACAAAGGATATCGCGATGTCTTGCCATGGTTGGGACAGTTAGGTATTACTTGCTGGATGCCAGCTACGAATGGACTCCAATTAACCACGGAAAATGCTAACAGAACACGCATTGTCACAAAGAATCGGTGGATTGTGAAAGCAAGAAATGGACATTTCCAATCGATTTTCAAATTTTTTGCTGAAGTTGTTATAGTGCCACATTTGTACAATCTACTCGATTTTTACTGTATTGCTGCAGCTATAATCAACAGGTATCATCCACCAATTATCATGGAAAATGCTACGGCAAGAGAAATGATTCGGAGATCTCGAACGCTAAACCATGTTCAAATTCGAGTACCAGAAGAGAATCTCCGTATAAGACGCCTTCAATGGAGACGACTTGTCAATGATGCAGTTCCATATTTTCCAGTTTTGGATTCACAATATTTGAGAGACATTACCTACGGTGTCTACCAAGTTGATATTGCTCCTTCCTACATACAAGATGAGCTCGATAGAGATGGCGATGAGAAACTCGCAAGTCGATGAAAATATTTCAGAACGTGGATTTATAAGATTGAGAATATACTCTAGATTTCGAAGAGCCAGTATCCATCAAAAATCTATTTTATATAGGAGTAATTATGGTAATGCCTTAGAGAATGAAGGTGATCTTATAACTGTACCTGCCAGTCAGGAGCTCGAACTTTAGGTACCTGTGCACATATCGCTAGTGCATTATGCCACCTTAGTTATGCTCGACATCAAGCGAATATAAAATATCCTAAAAGAGGTTCATTGGACGTTGTCAAGTAATAAAACCACAGTTTCATTCAATTATAATTAAAGTGACTCAATAAATCTATCTTATCAAGAACCAATAGCAAGAATAATTTTTTTCTTCAGCAACTACAAAACCGGCTGAATGATGTGTGAAGTAGAATTGGCAACCTCCAAGCTGTACCAACCTCATTATTCAAGTACCATATATTACCAACTTACAGCAGCCATGTCGTGATTACCGTGGTTTTTATCGAGTTTCGGGAATATCGAAAAATGGGCCTTTTGGGAGGGGCTGTTTTGGGAACACTGACTTAAATTTGATATATCCGTCGTCAACTAAGCTGAAAATCCTCCTGGGTCAAGTTTTCGTCGAGTTTCGGGAATATCAAAAAATAGGCTTTTTTGGGGGGAGTGCATATTGGGACCAATGACGAGAATTTTGAAATTCTGACCCCAGATTCGTTATCTGCGATCTGAGAAAATCCCTCGGTGAAGTTTCCATCAAGTTTCAGGTATATCGAGTCGTTGGAATAACCGATCTGTTCATGACTGAAAACGTCAATTTGACAGTCCTTGATTTTTTCAGGAAATGTAAATTTTTGGACCTTGCGTCCATGGACATCAGGACATCGATATCTACAATATCCTAAAGTTTCAGCAGATTTCATCGGGAGCTGCTTTCCATAAGGTTTGTTGCAGGGTCCTTTGATGTCTTTGATTTTTTTATGGGGTCATAAAAAAAACAAGGTCTACCAAACAAAACCTGCAGACATAGAAGATTTGAAAGATAAAATGACAGCAGAAATGCGGGTGATTACTCCACAGATGTTCGAAAACGTCAGAAAGGAATTTTATAATATGCTGGGTTGTTGTCAAGTTGTAGAAGGAGCACATTTTGAACATCTTATTGATTAGTGTGTCAAAATAAGTTTATATCAGAGTATTTTTAACTAAAGCATAAAGAACTCAAATTTCTTCCAAACACAGCAAAACACGACCTTTTTTTTTATTGAAATTTTACATGAAGCCAATCTGTAGGGGACAGTACTAAGAAAGTATGAAATTTTTGGGAAGAAATAGATTTTTGGAAATAAAATTTGTCTGACTGTTTTTTAACAAAATTTTTGCAATTAAAATTTTCATTATTTATGATGATTTCATCTCGCATATTCGTCGGAGAATATTAAAAAAATAAATAGATGGTTGTATTGAGAATTTAAGAACCTTTTTCATTACAAAATTTTGAAGGGCAGGAGGTTGAAAGGGGGTTGAAAATAAAAATAAAAAATTTTCAAAAATGAAAATAAAAAACATTTCTGTTAGGGATTTTATTGCATCATAGATTTCCACACGGTATGATAAATAAGTTTTTCTACGACAACCTCGATAAATGTTCATTTTATAACCGTAACTTCAATCATAAACAAGCACATTTTGTACAGAATTTTATTTTTGCATCGTTTGCTAGGCAAGTTGCTAAGCAACAAATGCGAAATGGAATATTTCGTGTTAGGTCTAGGTTCACTCTAAAATCACGACGACTACGGCTTGTCAAATTATGACGTCCAGCGACAACTTGATGAAATGTCGGCAGATCGTTTCTGTCAAAGTTTTAGTAGGTAACGAGTAATTTTATAGTTGTTTTCTATTAAAACTATTATTTAAAATGGAAACTGATAGTGATATTGACTTAGATTTGACACCTCCGAACATTATAGAAGCAGCGAAGGTAACAACACTGAATTTATTACCGGAAACGTCGAAGAGTATGTATCAACGCGCTTATAACCTTTTTTGGAATGGAAGGTAGATAAAAAGACAAAATCGTTTTCCGAGAACGTTTTAATGGCTTATTTTGGCGACACAGCCAAAAAATTTAAAAGTTCCACTTTGTGGTCACACTTCTCAATGCTGAGAACGACTCTTAGTATCTATAATGATATAGATATTGCCAAATATTTGAAACTGAAAGCATTTCTCAAGTGGCAATCTAACGGCTACAAACCCAAAAAGTCAAATATCTTTACAGCAAATGACATCGATAATTTCATTGAACTGGCTCCAGATGAAATATATTTGGCAACAAAAGGAAGTTTTATATTTCCATTCGATGAAAAATATGTTTAAGTAAACTAATTTACATTGTAGGTTGCATTAGTTATGGGAGTAATGGGTGCATGTAGAAGACATGAATTACATCAAATGAAAACTACTCATTTCAATGATCTTGGTTCAGCTGTTTTAGTAACAATACCAGACAGTAGCTAATGGTCTATGGTTTTGCATTAATTATCAAAAAGGAGTGTACCATTCAGAGAATAGGTCTGAATAAATTTGGAGCTATGGGAAAAGACATTGCCGAGTATTCAAAATTGCCAAATTACGAATTATATACTGGGCACTGCTTTCGTCGATCCTCCGCAACAATTCTTGTTGATGCTGGAGGTGACATAACCACGTTAAAACGCCACGGTGGCTGGAAATCTACTACAGTCGCTGAGAGATATATTGATGAATCGAAGAAAAGTAAGCTTGACATAGCAAATAAAATTGCAAATGCAATACAGAACATACCATCAGGCATACCAACGAATTTAGAAATGGAAAATCGCGAGAAGCCGTCTACTTCAACGTCGACAAATTATCAATTTCGAAAAGAATTAAGTATTCAGCAATCAAGTTCTCCAAATATGCTATCCAATAATTGCACATTCAACTTCAATTAGATACATACATACATTTATAGGCTCCTATTTCTGTGTACCTATTAGAAATAGCAATAAAGAAAATATTTACATATTTCTTCAATTTATATTTTAATTCTGATAGAAAGCCCATTAGCGGCGAATTCGGAGTAATGAAATATCATCAAATTATTTCTTTCAAAGTGTTTGCAATGTATGCATGTATTAAACGTGAACGATATGTTGTCATAGAAAAAGAATAGTATGCAACTCGCAACAAAATGGCCATTTTGCACTCGTATGAATTGCAGCACTTGCCTTCGGCTCGTGTTGCAAATTTCATACTCGTGCAAAATGGGCATCATTTTGTGCTCATTGCATAATATACTATTTCACATAAATTTCAAGTGGCAAATAACATTTTGCTCAATGTCTATTGGTATTGCTTATGAAATAAATAAGTTTTTACATAATTTTTGAGAAAAAAATAGCGTTTTGTTGAATTTTATTCGTTTTCTATTTGATATTTCTGTGTATTCATTCAATAAACGATTTATTTTGGTTGAATTTTATTTCTCAACTCATTACTAGTGCGGTAACAGATTCAAATAAGCAGTAATGCAGTAATACATATCATTATGACTGATTTGTTTGAAAATATGAACAGTATGTTCAAAAATCGGATATGGAATAATATAAAAAAAATTTTTTCAAAAACCAATTTTATTCATGTTGAAAAAGGGGGAATATTCTCAATTCATATTCTCAACTCAAAAAAAAAAAACTGAAATTGAAAATTTGCATTTTCATTCACAAAAAATAACTCCATTTTTATCGTGGATTATTCAATCTACAGAAAAATATTCCTATTCAATATTCCATTGAGAATGTTTTCCCCTTTTCATCAATATGACATTCTGAATGGTGTCAAATCATGGTCATTACTCTACAGTTGTAGATAAATAAAATTCAATTTTTGGTCTTTTCAACTGACGAAGACGAGGAGATGGTTCTCTAGTCGAAGGGAATATTTTTTTTATGTATGACCACGCATAACTTTTCACAGCAGAGTCCGATTTCGATGATCCCTTCTCCATTGTATGGAGTGTACCACGAAATTGGTTCCATCCGAATTTGAAAGATAAACTCCACCCCTGAGGGTAGCGAAATGGAGAATATTGATCGTTCACCCTCTGAATTTTAGACCGTTAACCGATTCTATCAGGCATAACTTTGTACTGGGTTATCCGATTCAGATATATTTTTTTTAATTGTATAGAGTGTACTTCGGAGTTGGTCCTATTTTAATTTTGAAAAGAATTATCCACCCCCCAGGGTAGAAAAATGGGGGATGATGGATTTTTCACATGTGAACCGACTCTCTTGAAACTTGGCACACATATGTAGTTCCCATAACACTACAGCATACTTGATACCTCAATAGTTAATTGAGTAGTAGTTATTAAAATATTTTTGCCACAAAAAATTAAGAAATAAAAACTTTTGAAAAAAAATTAAACCTACGAAAAAAGAAACTGAAAAGCAAAAAATAACCCTCCTTAGTCTTGATAACTGAGCTCCCAAACTAATTTTGAGTCGGCGCCAATCAAACAATCAATAAAATTCATTAAATTCCTTCCACTGCCATCATTTTACGCTTTACCTAATTCAATTACTAGTTTATTTGGCGCCGACGCAGAATCAGTTACTTACATTAGTTCAGGAGCTTATTTATTAAGACTAAAAAGGGTAATTTTTTGCCTTTCAGTTTCTGTTTTCGTTGGTTTATTTTTTGTTGAATAGTTTTTATTGGGTGTTGATTTCTTATCTCATGTAAAAATGATTTTATTACGTCGACTTCATTCTGTTTCACTATTGTGACCAACGAAAGTCATCCTGAATGTAAGTAACATTGTTTTTGTGTGTTTTTTATCTTTTTTTGTAGCTTTCCTCCGTTGAATACCCAATTGTTATTGTAGGCAATCTCTTATATAACTTCTGTTTTATATAAACATTCTGGAATTCCCTTTCAATGTACATGTTTTTGATTTTCCTACGTCAGTCCCGAAGATGAAACAATCGAGATTCGAAACGCCGACCAGATGAAATTTTCTCAATTCCACACTTGAAAATATGTCGAAAGAAAATTTCGAGCATTGAGTAACCAAATTAATTCTTATAACCATGGGTCACTCACCTTAAATACTTCCCAGGTGGCCGAAAACGGCAAAACTGCAACACCCACCATCAGGTCTGCCACCGCCAAGGACACTATGAAAAAGTTCGTCACTGAGCGTAATTTCGAGGAACAATACACCGCTGCAATGACGAGACAATTGCCCACTATAACCATGACGTTTATAAGTGCCAACACTGATAGAGATAGCAATAGCTGAGAGTCACCAAAATTCACTTCTTCAAGCAGGGCCGCGCATGCGGAGGCATTGAGTTTATTTCGCATTACATCAAGAATTTAATTTCAAAAACTAGTTCATGAAACAATTGCACCATTGGAGACATGGATGGATTTTTTAATTGGAATACTTTTTATAGGGGTCATTTTTCACTTATTGACTGTACTATTATTCTTCGTGATTCCACACAATTGCAGCACCCGTATTGACCAAGTCACAGTTCAATTTTCCTCAAGTGTTAAGTCATTTCAGACCTCAATAATTCGTACTAGTGACTAGATTAAATTTCACATATTTGTACTTGATACTCATATTTATATCACATCCGCTTTATCGTTTCGCACCCATCAATTGATTTCTTCGAGTAAATCATTATCTTCATTGCTGCGGGTTTCATTGCACCTCCATCTGTAAGAAAGAGAAAGCTATTAACGGATTGAACAACAAATAAAATTTGTTTCTACTCAACGAAAATGGGTATATTTAAAAATGTAATAATAACCAATTTTGTAATTTTCTATTGAAAAAACTCACAAATTGGTAGTGTTCACGAAGGTCATTAGATAACATCACGATTAAATGAAATAAATGTTGCCGAAGTTCAAGTTGTCAGGTAATTTTTCCAACTAATCGTAATTGATTATCAATGTAGGTGTTTACAGGGTGATAATTGACAAGTATCAATTGAGCGCATCCCAGACATAATCCGAATTATGATTCAATCATCCTTTACATAACTCAGTTATTCCACCCATCTGGAGCAAGACAAATGAGTATTGCAAACCACTTGTTTTTTGTTAGCGAACTATCCAGATGGGGTATTTATTACATACTTTTTTAACGTTGACGAAATCATCACTTATTGTTATAATTTGAAATGATATATTTCTCTCAACTGTATGTTCATTGAGGGGAAGGAGGCACATCAGTTCAGTATAAAGTTATTAAAACTTGATTATTCCACTGTCCATTCGACATTTTATAAGATCATATGTTTTTACGTTTGTCGTATCTTACCGTTTTGAAAATAAAAAGATTAATTGAAAAAAATATTCACCTGCGAAATTTTATCATCCTATAAGCGATAATCTTTGTGATATAACCTGTTTCATGACCTGACGCCTGGGATGACAAAAATTTTATCACAACAAATAAATATAATGATAATTGAGTATTTTGTCAATTTTTTTTTACAAATTGAGTGTTTATAAATATATATTAACCCGATTTGTATTTTTTTCTATTTAATATATATATATATATATATATATATATATATATATATATATATATATATGTCTTTTTTCGAGTTGCTTTATCTGGCTTGGGCTTGCGGCTATACCCACGTGGTTTTCGAAACTCCCGCTAGAAATCAAAGAAACAACAACGCTAAAACTATTTAAAAAAAAACAAAAAGCATATTCAGTGATAAAGCCTACTACAATCTATAAGATTACTTTAATGACACACTGTTATATCCCAGTTTATTAAGTAAACCAATCTTTTTATCGATACTTAATTTATATTATCTGTTTAATCTATATTATTCATGTATATTTATCGTATTATAGTACATTTCATCAATGTTTCTGTGAAAACATATCTATTAACAATAAGCTAATGTACGCGTTATGATTTCAAAATGAGCTATAAAAAATATGGAAGTTGACTGATTATCCATAAACTTACTGTATGACATTGTGTTTGTTAACAAGAGATAACTCTTTGCAGCAATAAACATATATTTTATCTCTCTCTCTCTCTCTCTCTCTCTCTATCATCAGATATTGAAGCCCGAATCCATTCGGATGTGGATGAAATGATACAATTTACCCTCTTCAAATAATTTGTTGTGGAGCTGGTTTAGAAATCTATGAAATGCCTAGTAGAAATTCGAATAGAATCAAACCATACAGGTATACCATCAACAAGAAGTAGAAAATAAAGTTTATTTTTTCTGCGTATCAGGAATCAAAATGAAAATTTTATACCAGTCATTTTCAACCAATCAGATGCTTTATTTCGACATTCTTTCTGAGGTAACCAGCAAATTTTTTCAAAATTTTTCATCCGCATTAGCATGTAGACGTAAAATTAATAAGTGGAAATTTCCCGGCACATGACAGCTATCATATAATTAGACAAAAATAATATCGAACTAATATTGACAATATTTCTTATTTACTTACTTTATAAGTTGGTAATATTACAACAATTTATACTAGTGTACATTCTATAATATCATTAATAATTTTAAATCCTTCAAAAATTCCACTTCTACCTCCTCTTTCCTAAGTGCTGAATAAAACACACACCCAGTGTTCTTTTCAACAATATGCCTGTGTTTCATAAAATGAAAATAATACTGAGACAACAGATTATTTCTTTGAGTATAAGATTTGTGTCCGAAAGAAGGCACAATATCACGCAGAATGTTGCCAATCTCTTTAAATTAACTTTTTTGCTCAGGATTTAATCCAGATTCTTCCCCTAGGTATGTTAAATATTTTACATTTTAATGGTGCATTTTATTATGCTGTGATTCTATGCGACAGGAACACAATTCATATGATTGAAAGTACATTTTATCATAACTTTTTTACTAACTTATGATTGTATCCAATGTTATGAGGAACTTATAATGCCACAAATAAAATATTGATTGACAGGAGTAATGAATCACTATCGTTTCGGACGTCCATCGTCTTGATGTATTTAAAAGGTTTTACGAGTTTGAATGCTTGTATCTGCAATCGTCTTCAGTATTCACCTGAAGACGATTGAAGATACAAGCATTCGAAACGTCGTGAAAACCTTTTAAATACATTAAGACGATGGACGTCCGGAACGATAGTAATCAAGTTACCACATCGTCTACAACCTTCAAACAAAGGAGTAATGAATGTCAAATCCATGGCTAACTTTACAAAAAAATTTTTAACCGTCAACATACGCCAACAACATTCTATTTAGAATAAAGAATGGAATATCCAGATTTCCTGAATTATTTGAAAAACAAATTATTACCGCTAATATTAAATTTCCTTAGAATTAAACCTAAAAGAATATGAAAAATATTTAAGTATATATGTATAGGTATAGTTATATATTTTTTGCGCTGTATATCACCTTTGTTTACAGTCAATATTGACATTTCCCTGAAACCTAGTGAGAAAATCATATGAAATCAATTATTTTTATATAATAATGTATCTGATATTATAAATTTTATTTTACTAGGGCACGGGAAAAATGAAAAAAAATCTCCCCCAAAACTACCGTAACCCTCTTTCATTTTTAGTCAATATCAACATTTCCCTGAAACCTAGTAAGAAAATTGTATGAAATCAATTTATTTTATAATAGTTTATCTGATATTATATATTTTATTTTACTAGAGAACGGGGAAAATCAGAAAAAAATCTCCCCCAAAACTCCCATTACAGACAGCCTTCTATTTATCTGTGAATAACGTCGTAATAAATATTTACTCAATGTTTCCTATTTAAATATAATTCCGGTATGAAATTTTCTTACCGACTCCCCCACGTGCTTGAATTAATTGCGGAAATTTGTCTCGTACATGAATTTTTAGAGATTCATGTACTCAAAAAATTTCCGGCAATAATTCATGCTCTAGGGAGATTATAAGTGAAAATTTCAGTATTTCTGCTCAGAATATCGAATAACAACAGTATAAATTTATTATCCACGATTCCAATCCAACCAGAGAACGTAACGTATAGACATATTTCATGAAAATACATACCATTACATATTTGTATCAAGTGCGACCAAAATGTGGAAGGGTCTGGAATCCCAAGATGAAGAAAAAGATGAAGAAAATGTACTTCAAAAGGAATACAGGTTACTTTCGACTTTGAACAAAGCCTATGTGTTCTCAAAGTTAAAATTTTAGGACTTATATGTCCCATATGGGATAGACGCCTTATTTTTTGGATTTAACCGTTTCCGTCATTGCAAAAATAATCCATAATTATCACCAATTGGCCACATTTTAATGATAGATGGTCAAGAAATTGACTTCATCTATGAAATCATTGTTTGATGAAAGAAGTGGAGGAAGTACACTTAATTTTATGAATTTTTTCTATACCAATTTAATAATGAGGGTCCCACCTCAAGTAGCATATCAAGTGGACGGAACGTAGCGGCCACGATTCTGGAAAACTTTGAAGTGTTTGACCACAACCACTGCCACGTAATATACACAGTTCTATCACGCGGCGTTACCAAAATGGGGAACACTTTTTTTGGTGGCTGCTACGTACCGATCTACGTTCCTAGATCTCAGATAGCCACATTCCAACCACGTTGTGGTCACCTGGCAAAAACGTGGATATGTAGTGGCCGACACTAGACACGTTAAACAACTGACTGCGTTTGTGTAAATAATATGTATCTCGATCTTTGTTCAGCAACATATTTTTGTGATGAATGTTCCTCATTCTTCCATTTTGCCTGATTCATACCTAACACTCGATCAACTATAAAAATATATGACATATGAACATACAAACGCGTAAGTAAGTATATTGAATTTGGATACTTCTGATCGGGATAAAATTGAAACGATTGAAAGTTTTTTGTGAAATATGGGTGTTGTAGCTCGATTGTGAGCACGCCACATCTGAATACACCATATTTGAGGAAAACATTATAATTTTGGAAATAACACGCCTCTGAAATTATGTACTTGAATCCCTCAAACATTGTTCTATCAATCTTGGTTAGTTGAAACAAATACTTACGTAACAAATTAGTACGTTTGCTACAGTGCTGATGACAAATACATCTTCATTGAATATTTCGATCATTTCTCTGATGATGGCGACCCAGCATATTCCTGTAAATATGGCGGCTTTTGGAGAATATAACTTTAAAGTGGCAGAAAGTGTAAATATACCACTATTAAGCTCCTCCCATCATAAAGTGCCCAGTGGAACTGAATTAATAACTTTTCCACCACTGGAAAGTGGCACCCAGGTAGCAGGCCCATGACTCACCACTTCAGAGTTATAACCTAAAAATTACAATAGGTCTTATACCCTTGAAAGGGGCGAACACGTCGGGCTACTATAACCTGCCACTCCAAAGTTTTAACCTCGAAATTGCGGGTACATGTTCATTAATTGTTTAAAAAGGACATGTAGCAAGTATAGTGGATTTATGCAGCTCCAATCAACAATTATCAAGTATCAAGTAACAATTATCAATTAACTAGTAATAAAAATGATTTATGCATTTATGCATACAGAATTGACAATTAAAGTGTAAATATCAAGCAGGAGCACAAATCAGAGATCCGATCTACTTAAATTAACCCTTTTATACAAAATCAAGAATAATTGTCTATTGAAAACGCATAACCCATTTTATTTTGAATGAATATCATTCACGTTTCACGTAATAGGTAAAACGAACTTTTTATAAGCCACAATAAAATAATTTTAGACAAGTTAGGTTAGTTTTCGTCATCGCGCTGACCGATCCACGATCACTTCAAAATTAAGGAAAATTGTCTATTGAAAACGCATAACCCATTTCTTATTGAATGAATATCATTCACATTTTACGTAACAGATAAAACGAACTTTTTACAAGCCACAATGAAATAATTTGAGAAGAGTTAGGTTAGTTTTCGTCATCGCACGTCACTTCAAAATCAAGGAAAATTGACTACTGAAAACGCATAACCCATTTCATATTGAATAAAATCATTTATGTTTCACGTAACAGGTTAAACAAACATTTTGTGAGCCACAATAAAATAATTTGAGAAAACTTAGGTGAGCTTTCGTCATCGCGCGGAATGGTGAATTTTGAAGGTTATTGAGATTTGTAGTGACTTTTATCAAATGCGAACTGTGGTTATCACTTTTATGGAGATAGCAAGAACGTGGCAACCATCACCACATATCAGAATCAAGTGCCTGCCACATTGAAGGTGTTATGGAAGTTACCAAACCGTCACCGAAACTATCATTTTCTCTTGAAAGTGACTGTGACTTCTAAGTGATATTTAAGTGGTACAGGATGGTTACCGCAACGGTTATTCTCCACTTTTGAGTTTGAACACCTTCAAAGTGATTTGCTCAGTGGCCATAATGTTTCAGTCACCTCAAATAACACTTATAAGTTATAGAACTGTGGAGTGGCTACATATATGGGAATTACGTGACTACAGCCATACACATATACAATTTTGGTTATTCTCACTGTATAGTGGTAGATTTAGTGGTGATTACGTGATAACCACCGAGTCGAAGTTGTAGTATCAGTTTCCATCACTATAATGCTGCTTGGGACACTTGTATTGCATGAGTAAAATTCAACATTATCCCAGAAAAGTTTGTATCAAAATCCGAACTAGATATGAATGCGAAACCATCATTATCTGCTGTGCGTTCCTTGACAATTCTTTTTTCATACGCCATGTTAATCTTCAAAGCTTTTACGAATGAGCCTGTAGGTTGAGATACACAATATACAGTAAACTTTTATCATTTTCTATCCATCGATTGTTTCTTCCATTATAGTGTTCATAACCTAAAATGAGTAGAAATGACAAAATGTATACCATCACTAGACTAGTCTGAAGGAAATTTCACCTATTCATGCCTTCGACTTATTAGGCAAAATATCAAGACATTTTGCCAAATTTTCGACTTCTGAATTACTTGAATTTTTTCCCCATATTGGAAAATTTGAGGTAATCACAACCTTGGAATTACCTGTGCGCTGACCTATTCGAAGGTATCGCAAAATCTGAATAATTTTGTGCTCATTTCATGATATATTGTTACGGATATAAGCGGGTACGCCACCGCGCTGGTTGCCGATGACATCATGCTCTACATGTTCTATAACCGCCATTGGAAAATTCGAGAAACGACCGTTGGGAGTGACGTCATCTTCCAGATCTTTCGATAACGGCCATTCGAAGATGCGAGGAGAAAACCGGCCGTTAACGATGATGGTATGGAACATTCCCGATCGCCGCTATTCCAGAACTTTCCGCTGTCCTATATAAGCCGGTCAAATGCGATAGGCGAACCAGTCAAAAGTAGGCAGTTAGTCTTGTGGATATTGTTATGTATTGTAATTGTGAACAAGTATTGTATTGTAAGAGTATACTATTGAGTTAGTAGGAGATTTAAGCCGGTTCTGGGTCTCCCCCCACCACTATGACGTCACGTGTGACCTTGAATAGTTGCAGGTGTGCAGTGTGTGTGTGTTTGACCTTGAGATTTGACTTTGAGATTTGTCATTGAGTTTTGATATTGGGTTTGGTCGACTTTGAGATTCGACTTCAGTTTTGACCTTGAATATGACCTTGAGATTCATAACATTAAGTTTTGACTTTGAGATTTGACCTTGAGTTTTGATGTTGGATTTGTTTCGGCAACCTCAAGATTTGATCTCGATGTTTGTTTGACCTTGACTAATGTTGTGGTGTAGGCATACATATTCTGTGTAGTCATGACCTTCATGAATCCTTGCACTCTCCAAGCGAGGAGGGCGTTGTCCTGTGAGAGAGCTAAGAATGAACTGCGATTATTGATGAGTGCGCTGAATGTCAAGAGAATCCCCTCAAATCCATACAGATTGCGCATCGCATCGGACTTGTTGTATGGTGGGGGTATTTCACTGAAATATTCCAGGAGAAGAGTAGTTCGAATCAGTGTATCCACCAGAGATCTATTGAAAACAAGTCGGTGAAATGTATTCGTGTGATTGTGGTAAAGATTTCACTCGAAGTGATAATCTACGTCGACATCAACGGAAACTTGCCAGGAGGTCCTTCAGTGAAACGAGTTAAATTGAACAATGGCGATGACTCACCACCTGCACCACTCTATACATGTAATTGTTCTGGTCTCCCCACCACTATGACGTCACGTGTGACCTTGAATAGTCGTAAGTGGTGTGCAGTGTGTGCTTGACCTGAGATTTGACTTTGAGATTTGTCATTGAGTTTTGATATTGGGTTTGGGTCGACCAGAGATTCGACTTCAGTTTTGACCTTGAATATGACCTTTGAGATTCATAACATTAAGTTTGACTTTGAGATTTGACCTTGAGTTTTGATGTTGGATTTGTTTCGGCAACCTCAAGATTTGATCTCGATGTTTGTTTGACCTTGACTAATGTTGTGGTGTAGGTGCATACATATTCTGTGTAGTCATGACCTTCATGAACTCTTGCACTCTCCAAGGAGAGGGCGTTTGTCCTGTAGAGAGAGCTAAGAATGAACTGCGATTATTACGAGGCTGAATGTCAAGAGAA